>LR738710.1:572880554-572912745 GCA_902687465.1 Secale cereale
CCCCCAATACAAACCATAGATTCATCAAAATTAGCACATAATGCAACAAAAACAGAATCTATCGAAGACATAATAGTATGTAAAGACGTATTTTTAGTCATACTTATGTAACTCCAAAAATTCTGAAAACGTGGGAAAACATGGTAATTTTGTATATCAATTTTGTGTAAAAATTTCAGCAATTGTTCACGCTCTAGTAAATGACAACAATTCTATCACTGGATGCGATTTTTTTTGTTGATGCACCAAATCAAATCAACTCTCACCCAAATCAAACCAAAGACTTTGCTTGGCACAAACACTAATTATAACACCAAAAACACAATCATTACAAAAGTAATAATGTGTATTATTTAAAATAGAATAAAATCCAAAAAGGGAAAACATAACTATTGGGTTGCCTCCCAATAAGCGATATTGTTTAATGCCCCTAGCTAGGCATAATGCATAGATTCTAGTATTGTCATTTTTAGTTTTAGCTCCATAGGTTTCCCTCATGATTGATTCATGTGGTGGCTTAATTCTTGTTCTAGGGAAGTGTTCCATACCATTTCTTAGTGGAAACTGAAATTTAATATTCCCTTCTTTCATATCAATCACGGCACCTATAGTTCGTAAAATGGTCTACGAAGTATTATAAGACAAGACAGATTAAAATCAATATAAAGAACAATAAAATCTATGGGCACATAGTTCATATTTGCAAAAATAAGAACATCATTAATCCTTCCCAAAGGCTTTTTAATAGTAGAATCCGCCAAGTGAAAATTAAGAGAGCATTCTTCAATATTGGTTAGACCAAGCACATCACATACAGATTTCGGAATTATGGAAACACTAGCACCCAAAACACATAAAACAAATCATTCATAATTCTTAATCTTGACTTTGATGGTAGGTTCCCATTCATCATGTAATTTTCTAGGAACCGAAATCTCTAACTCCAATTTTTCTTCTAAAGCTTTTAGCATGGCATCTACAATATGTTTAGTAAAAATTTTATTTTGTTCATAGGCATTGGGTGAATTTATCATGGATTGCAACAAAGAAATACATTCAGACAAAGATCAACAATCATAATTAAAATCATCGTAATCCAAAAGAGTGGGCACATCACTAGTTAAAGTTTGACCTCTCCAAACCCACTTTCATCAATTTTTCATCAAGATTTTCACCCTCCGAATCATGGGGATGCCTTCTAGCTAAATTTGAATCTTCTTTAGTCCCCTTATCATCAATTTTATTCTTACTAAATAAGGAATCAATAGAAGAAACACCAATCACTTTAAGATCTTCATCATTGTTAACTTCTACAGAAACTGGCTTAGCGGCCATTTGATTTACTAGTGTAACTTGTGCATTGGATATTTTACCAAGTAAATTTTCAGCATGAGCATACTTAGATTGGAGATTAGAAACTTCTCTACTAACATGATCAAGTTCTTTTGTTATAGCATCTATCGCAATAGACTGTTCTTTAAGCTCCTCGGTAAAAAAAAAATTATGCTCAAATTGTGTAGTCATATATTCCTTAGTACTTTTCTCAGCCTAAAACAAAATAGTGGGGTAAGGAACATCATAGTATTTTATTTGAGACATCATGACTACGCAAACAAGATTGCAAGCAAACAAGAGATCTGACGAGAAAAAGGTGAAGGGAAAAGAAGGCCAATAAAAAGGAAAATATTTTTCTGCTTTTCGCAAAAACATTTTAGAAGTGGGGGAGATAAAAATGAGAGTAAAATGGCTAATAATGTAAATTGCAAGGAGATGAGATTTTTCATTAGGAACCTGATACATGTTGATGATATCTCCTCGGCAACGGCGTCAGAAATTCCTTTGACGTGGCTTGAATCTGCGTTGGTATATCCCCAAAGAGGAAGGGATGATGTAGCACAGCTACGGCATGTATTTCCCTCAGTTATGAAACCAAGGTTAACAATCCAGTAGGATAACCAAGCAACACTATGTAAATGGTACCTGCACACAAAGAACAAATCCTCGCAACCCAACACGTAAGAGGGGTTGTTAATCAATCGGTAAAAAGATAGATTAAATTGTATGAGTTTGGATAAATAGATAGCACAAGAACAGAAAATAAAAGAGGCAAATAAAAACTGCAGCAAAGTTTTTTTCGATTCTTTGAATAATAGATCTGAAAACAATATGATAAAAGGTAGACACGGGGAGCGTAGGTTTCACTAGTGGCTTCTCTCGAGAAAATAGAATACGGCGGGTAAACAAATTATTATTGGGTAATTGATAGAATATCAAATAATCATGACGATATCCAAGGCAATGATCATGTATATATGCATCACATCCAAGATTAGTAGACCGAAACGATTATGCGTCTACTACTATTACTCCACACATCGACCACTATCCAACATGCATCTAGTGTATTAAGTTCATGGAGAAACGAGTAATGCAATAAGAACGATGCCAGGATGTTAACAAGATATATTCATGTAGGAATATACTCCATCTCTTTTTCCTTAATAGGAACGTTGCATGCGTGCCTCGCTACCCCTTCTGTCACTAGGTGAGGACACCGCATGATCGAACCCATCACAAAGCACATCTTCCAAATGCAAAATAAAAAATCAATCTAGTTGGCATAACTAAACCAAAGATTCAGAGAAGAAATACGAGGCTATAAAAATCATGCATATAAGAGATCAAAGCACTCAAATAATATGCATGGATAGAACTAATCATAAACGCAAACTTCATCGGATCCCAACAAACACACCGCAAAAAGTCATTACATCAAATAGATCTCTAAGAACATCAAGGAGAACATTGTATTGAGAATCAAAAAGAGAGAAGAAGCCATCTAGCTACTGCCTACGGACCCGCAGGTTGATACGTCTCCAATGTATCAATAATTTTTCTATTGTTCCATGTTGTTATATTATCATTCTTGGATGTTTTACAATCATTTTATAGTCATTTTATATCATTTTTTGGTACTAACCTATTCACATAGTGCCAAGTGCGAGTTATTGTTTTCTGCATGTTTTTTTACATCGCAAGAAATCAATATCAAACGGAGTCCAAACGCAGCAAAACTTTTTGAGGATTGTTTTTGGACCACAAGTCATCCAGTGGGCCGGAGAAGCACCTGGGGGTGCTCCGAGGGGAGCACAACCCACCAGGGCGCGCCAGGAGGCCCAGGCGTTCCTTGGTGGGTTGTTGATACGTCCAAAACGTATCTATAATTTCTGCTTGCTCCATGCCACTTTTGGGTGATATTGCTATGGTATTCATACACTTCCATACTCTTTTGATCATATTTGGACTAACTTACTAATCCAGTGCACCCCAGTGCCAGTTTCTGTTTTCGGCTGTTTTTGTATTTCAGGTTTTCACGTTTCGAGAACTGCCCAGAAAAATCCAGAAAAATTATATAAAAAATCAGCGAACCGGAAACAACACTGTGTCCGAAGGGCAGCCTGGGGGGGACACAGGGGCTCCAGGCGCCCTGTGGGCGCCCCCCCCCCTGGGCCGCGCCGGGGGGGCGCCTGGGCCCCCCGAGGCTCCCCTGGTGCCCTACTTTGGCATATATTTAAAGGGTCCTCCGTAACCCTCAGAACAGGACTTCTTTTCGCGATCCCATCTCTGTTCCGCCGCCGCCGCCGCTTCCAAGATCGGGAGCACCAGGAGAACTCTTCCCGGCACCCTGCCGGAGGGGAGGATCACCATCTGGAGCTTCTCCACCACCATGGACGCCTCCCGGATGACTCGTGAGTAGTCTCCCTTGGACCATGAGTCCATGACCAGTAGCTATGTGATGTTCTCCTCCCGTTCTTGTGCTTCACTAATTAGTCCTCGTGAGCTGCCCTACATGATCGAGGCACCTATGTAATCCTTATGCTGTTGCTATGTTGAGTTTGCTGGGATCCGATGGATTATGAGATTATGTTCAGATTGATCTTGAGTAATATATTTGATTCACCTCTTTTATATTTTAGTTCATAAGTAATTCTTGCATGTTCTCCGTTGTTATTTATTGCTTTGGCCGAGTAGTAAGTAGTGACTCCAAGAGGGAACGTTATGCTCGATTGTGGGTTCATGCCCCTCGATGACTAGCTTGAGTGACAGAAACATGAGTCTAGGGGATGTGATGTTGCCACAAGGGGGAAAACAACGGTGCTTGTGCTCGCGGGTGCAAGGATTGTTTACTTTACGCAAAGTTCTTTTAATGCAGTTGTCTGTTGCATTGAGTTTACACTATGGGTGGGACTCGCAACTTAATACCAGCGAGATGTTCTGGATAGATATCTCAAGGTGGATGATTAGTAGTAGATATTGATGGATTTCGGTCTACTTACTTTGGCGTACCGCCCATGCTTTGAACCTCAACCTTTCTTGCAATGTAATCAGCATTGGTTTGCGTTCGTGGTCCTGTCAATTGCCCAGCTGTAATTTGTTTACCTCACATAGCTGTTTTATCGTCTTTTGGGAGAGAGACATCACTAGTGAACATCATGAGACTCCGGTCCATATTACCATCATTGATCACATCCACTATTTACTTATCGCTATTTACTTACTATTGCAAAACACTATCTATCACTACTATCATATTGCTTTTAACCCTTTGTGAACTACAAGGCCGGAGAGATTGATAACCTCTCTGTACTCGTTGGGAGCAAAGTTATTTGTATCTGTGTGCAGGTCCATGTTGATTGCTAATTGCGCCGTTAGCAATTGACACCTTCTTGTTGAACCTAGGAGTCTCTGGGGATTCGATCCTTGGCATCTTTGCTAGGGGAAAACACTTCTACGTACTACATCTTACACCTTCCACTTGGGGTAACCAACGAGGGGTTCGATGCCCATCAAGGAGTATTTTCTGGCGCCGTTGCCGGGGACTCCACTCTTCAGGATAGGGGAGTTGCATGCTATCTTTTACCTTTGCTTTTTAGTCTTGTTAGTTTACCTTTCATTTTTTTGCTGTAGTTCCTTTTAATCAAAAATCATAAAAAAATTTATTTCCCTTTTTATTAGTAGTCCTTTCTGTTTAGCCAAACATGTTAGGATTTGGTGCTTTGAGGGAATCAGAAGTTCTAGATTTCCATCAAAGGGATGGAGAAAATATGAAGAAGGCATGGGACAGAATTTCTGATGCACATAGGAGAATTATGCCTTGGATACCTATAAAAATTGTGCTTAGAAATTTTTACCATGGTCTTTTTAAATGGTGTAAACACTCCCTTGACATTATAGCTGAGGGAGATTTCTTAGAGTGTGATGAAGCTAGAGCTCTTGAAATTATACATGGTCTATCTAGTTACTTTGTTTATGATCATAATTTTGATACTATCATAGATAGACTTGCTACTATTGAAAAGAGAATGGATGCTCTAGACTTAATAAAGGTAGATAAACCCAAACCCAATAAGAGAGATATTTTGGAAATAGATAATGACTGGGAGCCTCTTGTTAGGATTAGCATCTCTAATCAAGACTTCCTTGCTTATTGTGATATTGGATCTATGGTTTCTACTATGCCAAAAACTGTTCATGATTCTTTAAAATTTAATATGGATATACTACCATCTTATCATGAACATACTAATGGAGATATTTCTGAAATCCAGGGAAAAATAAATGACGTGCCAGTTAAATTCCTTAAAGGGATTGCAATGATTGATTTCTTCATCGTGGAGCCAAACCAAGGAAATATAGTGCTTGGAAGGGACTTCCTCCGAGCAGTTAAAGGCTTCATCGATATAGGTAAGGGACAAATCCGCTTACGCGGGAAGGCAAAAGGTGTGTACCCCTTTCCTAGAAGGAACAAGAATGAACTTGTTGAGGAATCATTTGAACCCATTTATAACTCCGATTATTATGATGATTATTGATTCCTCTATGCATTATGCCTAGCTTAAAGGCATAAAAGAAAGCGCTTTTGGGAGGCAGCCCACATGAATAAATTTTTTGCTTTTGTTGTGTCTTGATGTTGTTTACTGCTGTAGCATCATCATTGTATCTTTGCTTTTCATATTTGTGCCAAGTATAGCCTCTGATTGCTAGAAAGTTCAAAAGTTGTGAGGTGCTGTCCAGGAAACAGATTCTGTCCTTGGATAGAAAAATTCGTATAAAATCACCAGATCATCTTTTTGGTTTGAATTTTTTCGACAGCGTTCTCTATATAATTTTCTTTCGTGCGTCAGTTCTGAGTTTTTTGATTTGAGTTGCAGAAGTATCCCGAACAGGTCAATTACTGCCTGCTGTTCTGTTTTTCACTGATTCTGTCCTGTTTTGCCTTACCTTCACTTTGCAAATTAAGAACTTGCTTTTTCTTTGCAAAAACCTTTTGGCAATCTTGAGAAACAGTAGAACTTCAAGAATATCCTTATTTACAGCAAGGTATAATTATTTTATTAAGGGTACTAACCTCGCTAATCAGATTATGATGAGTTGTGTATGAAGGGAGTTTTCAAGTGTGCGAGGGAAGATGATAAAAAGATTCAGGAGTGTCAAGCGCTCAAGCTTGGGGATGCCTCCGTGCACCCCCAAGAAATATTCAAGGAGACTCAAGCGTCTAAGCTTGGGGATGCCCCCATGCATCCCCTTCTCCATCAACATTATCAGTTCGTCTTTCGTATCGCTATATTTTTATCACTTCATGTGTTATGTGCTATGCTTGGAGCGTCTTGCTTTTAGTTTTCTTTTTAGTTTTTCATAACGAGTCGGAACCCAGCATTCCTTTATGTGGGAGAGAAACACGCTCCACCTCTACCTAGAACATTACATAGAATTTTCATGTCTATCTATGTTGTGTGTGTTCTTTGTCTTTTAATAGCTACTATCATACTCTGCTCTTAGTATTCATGCTTATCTTTTCAAGAGCTTTTATTTAGTTGGTTGCTTGAACTCTCTTTAATTACCATGCTCACCTTATTAAGAGAGTTTGCTTCCGTTGCATGGGTTAATGTGTCTATGATAAAGATGCTACTTTCATGATGGTGCTTAGTAGTTCAGGTTTTCTTATGGTTAATCTCAAATAGCTGGGGGGTTCCCAATGTGTTATTGGAATACCAACTTGGTTTGTTTGCCTATGATGTGGTATGGTTTAGTAATATCTTCCTTCGAGAATTTATTTTGATTGACTTGGCGTATGCTCACGCATATTCAAGACTGTAAAGAAAGTCTGTCAAGCCTTGATGATCTTTTGTTTCTAAGTAGCGATATAACTACCATGCCTGATTCAATATTGCGTTGTCGCTCTGCATGATTATGACCGTCATTGCTCTCTTAGTTGGTCGCTCCCAGTTTTTTGCTAACCTCCACCTGCACTAAGCAAACTAACCATGCAATACATAGCTCATGGGAAAGTAGCCTAAAAACTATTGTGGTAAAGAATATGTTGCCTATGTATCTTATTTCTTATAAGTTGCTTGCTGAGCGGTAACCATGTTTCTGGGGACGCCATCAACTGTCACACTTTTGTTGAATATCATGTGAGTTGCTATGCATGTTCGTCTTGTCTGAAGTAAGGGTGATTTACCGTGGGTTGAATTAATATGCATATTGTTAGAGAAGAACATTGGGCCGCCAACCAAAGCCATGCATCATGGTGGAAGTTTTAGCTTGGACCTTAATCCTCAATCTCTCATGAGAATATGCTTATGCATTAAAGAGGAGTCCATCATCTATTTTCTATGTTGTCCCAGTATGGATGTCCTCAAGTTGAGATTTATCAAAAACGAGAAATCAAATGCGATCTATCTCCTTTGACCTTTGTACAGGTGGCATAGAGGTACCCCTTTGTGACACTTGGTTAAAACATATGCAATGCAATGATAACCCATGGGGATCCGAGCTAATTAGGACAAGGAGCGAGCACTATTGGTATTCGATGCATGAGGCTTGCAACTTATAAGATGTTTTATGCATGACACATATGAAGTACTACTACCGTTGACACAATTGCTTCCATGTTTTCAAAATAAAAAGCTCTAGCACTTAACCTTTCTTTTACCTTTATGTTAAAGCACCAACTACTGAGAGCATGATTGTCATTCTGAGTGTAATGTGCATTGTCCCAAAGTAGCATTGTCTTTTGCATGATCGTGATATCGTTTATTCTGAAATGACTGTATCTAGTCATCACTTAAACCTTGAAGGTGCCCTTGCATTTATGTTTTGCATCACTAAAGGGGGCAAGCTAGATATCACTTTATCATATTTGCACATCATGTTCATTGCAAATCTTTTTGATGTTTCAGTTTCATGTTGTAAAACTTTCAGTCATTTGTGATTTTCTCTTGAGACAACTTAATTACTTTAGAATCATTGTCTTAGTAAGCTTTTGTCATATGACTATGAGAAAGTCCTATATGGTTAATAGCATGTCACCACAGAAATTATTCTTGTTATCATTTACCTACTCGAGGACGAGCAGGAATTAAGCTTGGGGATATTGATACATCCAAAACGTATCTATAATTTCTGCTTGCTCCATGCCACTTTTGGGTGATATTGCTATGATATTCATACACTTCCATACACTTTTGATCATATTTGGACTAACTTACTAATCCAGTGCACCCCAGTGCTAGTTTCTGTTTTCGACTGTTTTTGTATTTCAGGTTTTCACGTTTCGAGAACTGCCCAGAAAAATCCAGAAAAATTATATAAAAAATCAGAGAACCGGAAACAACACTGGGTCCGAAGGGCAGCCTGGGGGGGCCACAGGGGCTCCAGGAGCCCTGTGGGCGCGCCCCCCCTGGGCCGCGCCGGGGGGGCACCTAGGCCCCCCGAGGCTCCCCCGGTGCCCTATTTTGGCATATATTTAAAGGGTCCTCCGTAACCCTCAGAACAGGACTTCTTTTCGCGATCCCATCTCTGTTCCGCCGCCGCCGCCGCTTCCAAGATCGGGAGCACCAGGAGAACTCTTCCCGGCACCCTGCCGGAGGGGAGGATCACCACCGGGAGCTTCTCCACCACCATGGACGCCTCCCGGATGACTCGTGAGTAGTCTCCCTTGGACCATGAGTCCATGACCAGTAGCTATGTGATGTTCTCCTCCCGTTCTTGTGCTTCACTAATTAGTCCTCGTGAGCTGCCCTACATGATCGAGGCACCTATGTAATCCTTATGCTGTTGCTATGTTGAGTTTGCTGGGATCCGATGGATTATGAGATTATGTTCAGATTGATCTTGAGTAATATATTTGATTCACCTCTTTTATATTTTAGTTCATAAGTAATTCTTGCATGTTCTCCGTTGTTATTTATTGCTTTGGCCGAGTAGTCAGTAGTGACTCCAAGAGGGAACGTTATGCTCGATTGTGGGTTCATGCCCCTCGATGACTAGCTTGAGTGATAGAAACATGAGTCTAGGGGATGTGCTGTTGCCACAAGGGGAAAACAACAGTGCTTGTGCCCGCGGGTGCAAGGATTGTTTACTTTACGCAAAGTTCTTTTAATGCAGTTGTCTGTTGCATTGAGTTTACACTATGGGTGGGACTCGCAACTTAATACCAGCGAGATGTTCTGGATAGATATCTCAAGGTGGATGATTAGTAGTAGATATTGATGGATTTCGGTCTACTTACTTTGGCGTACCTCCCATGCTTTGAACCTCACCCTTTCTTGCAATGTAATCAGCATTGGTTTGCGTTCGTGGTCCTGTCAATTGCCCAGTTGTAATTTGTTTACCTCACATAGCTGTTTTATCGTCTTTTGGGAGAGAGACATCACTAGTGAACATCATGAGACTCCGGTCCATATTACCATCATTGATCACATCCACTATTTACTTATCGCTATTTACTTACTATTGCAAAACACTATCTATCACTACTATCATATTGCTTTTAACCCTTTGTGAACTACAAGGCCGGAGAGATTGACAACCTCTCTATACTCGTTGGGAGCAAAGTTATTTGTATCTGTGTGCAGGTCCATGTTGATTGCTAATTGCGCCATTAGCAATTGACACCTTCTTGTTGAACCTAGGAGTCTTTGGGGATTCGATCCTTGGCATCTTTGCTAGGGGAAAACACTTCTACTTACTGCATCTTACACCTTCCACTTGGGGTAACCAACGAGGGGTTCGAGGCCCATCAGTTGTGCCCACCTCGGGTCCCCCCTGGACCGCCTATTTGCTCGATAAATACCCCAATATTCCAGAAACCCTAGAGGTGTCGGCAAAAATCAATTCCAAATGCCGCAGAGTCCAGAACCACCAGATCCAATCTAGACACCATCTCGGAGGGGTTCACCACTTCCATTGGTGCCTCTTCGATTATAGACCTACGGGCGTAGTTAGTAGCTAGATGGCTTCCTCTCTCTCTTTTGATTATCAATACAATGGTCCCTTGGAGATCCATATGATGTAACTCTTTTGCAGTGTGTTTGTTCGGATCCGATGAACTTTGAGTTTATGATCAGATCTATCTTTTTTATCCATTAAAGTTATTTGAGTCTTCTTTGATCTCTTATATGTATGATTGCTTATAGCCTAGTATTTCTTCTCTGATATTGAGTTTTGTTAGGCCAACTTGATCTATTTATCTTGCAATGGGAAGAGGTGCTTTGTAGTGGGTTTGATCTTACGGTGCTTGATCCCAGTGATAGAAGGGGAATCAGCACGTATGTATCGTTGCTACTAAG
Source organism: Secale cereale (assembly GCA_902687465.1). Lineage (NCBI taxonomy): Eukaryota > Viridiplantae > Streptophyta > Magnoliopsida > Poales > Poaceae > Secale > Secale cereale. Next base: position 572,891,189 of record LR738710.1, read on the forward strand.
GATAAAATGATGGGGTCTATTTCTAAATAAATAGATTTTGTCTACATCATATCATCGTTCTTATTGCATTACTCCGTTTTTCCATGAACTTAATACACTAGATGCATGCTGGATAGCGGTCAATGTGTGGAGTAATAGTAGTAGATGCAGGCACGAGTCGGTCTACTAATCTTGGACATGATGCCTATATAATGATAATTTCCTGGATATCATCATGATTATTTGAAGTTCTATCAATTGCCCAATAGTAATCGTTCACCCACCGTTTGCTATTTTTCTCGAGAGAAGCCACTAGTGAAATCTACGGCCCTCGGGTCTCTTCTTTATATTATTTGCTTTTGCGATCTATTTTCCTTTGCTTTTATTTTCAGATCTATTAAACCAAAACCCAAAAATACCTTGCTGCAATTTATCTTATTTGGCATTCGATCCATCAATATTTACAACTCTATCACGTCTGTTACCCGAAAGGGATTGACAAGCCCTTTTACACGTCAGGTTGGGAGTATTTGTTATTTGTGTGCAGGTGCCGTTTACGTTTTGTTGCTTGGTTCTCCTACTGGTTCGATAACCTTGGTCTCGTCACTGAGGGAAATACCTACCGCTACTATACTGCATCATCCCTTCCTCTTTGGGGAAAGACCGATGTAGTTCTAGCAGACATCAAAAGGAATTTCTGGCACCGTTGCCGGGGAGGATCTTCAACATATACCAGGTTCCTAATCACAAATCTCATCTCCTCACAATTATTTTATTTTCCATTCGCCTCTCGTTTCCCTCTCCCCAACTTCACAAAAAATTGCCATTTTTTTATTCGCCCTCTTTTTCGTTCATCGTTTTCTCGTCAAAACTGTTTTTGCTTGCAATCTTGTTTGTTATCTTTGCTTGAGTTGCCATGTGCCTTCTATTTGCTTGCATCTTTTCTTGCTAAAAATCTATTGTTATGGATCCACATGCACTTGCGAATCTTTTCAAAAGACCCGATTATGTTGAACCAATTTCTAGTGAGTTGAGTGCACTTGATTATCTCTATGAAGTTTTGCTTGAGATTCATGAATCTGAAAATTGTGATGAAGTGATAAAAGAAGAAATCTATGAAGTGATTCATGATAGCTCCTTAAATGACAAGCATGATTGCAATGGTATTATTATAAATTCTCTTAATGTCAATTATGCTAATAATATGCAAAACCCCAAGCTTGGGGATGCTAATTTTGATATGTCCTCTACTTATTGCAATGATCATGATTGGGGTTATAATGATTCTTATGATCTTGAAAATTTATTTATTCCTCATGATGAATATGTTATTGATAATTATGATTGCAATGTATTGAAAGTAGGATTGGAAGAGTGTCAACTTTAGGTAAAAAGAATCCCACATATTTGGTGAGTGATGAATCTTATGATTTTTTTGCTTTATAAAAGTGGGTTGGGAGAGGTCATGACTTTATTTTATGATAATCCCACTATTTTGGAAGAGTGTCAACTTTGCATGCATGTGGATCATATAGAGAATATGTTATGTGATAGCTATACTGTTGGATTTGAGTATGATCCCACATGTAATTATTATGAGAGAGGTAAATATGGTTGTAGAAATTTTCATATTACTAAATTACCTCTCGTCGTGTTGAAATTGCTATTGTTTCTTCCTTCTTCCTTGCATATGCTAGATGTTTCTTGTCTTGGTAATTTAGTTGCCTACAAAATTCCTATGCATAGGAAGTATGTTAGACCTAAAAGTGTTTGACACATGTTTTATGATGCTCTCTATGTGCTTCAATTCTTCTCTTTCATGTGAGCATCATCAAAATCACAAGCCTATCTTAATGGCTATAAAGAAAGAGCTTGTTGGGAGGCAACCCAACTTGTATCTTTTTGCTTTTTGATTTCCTTGCTGTTTTAAATAAAAACACCCTTTAATACCTCTGTTTAGATGTATTTTGTGGTTTGAATAAATGTTTGTACCAAGCAAAGCCTTTAGGATCATGTTGGGTGTTAGTAGATTCGATATTGCTGAAAAACAGAAACTTTTGCGCTCACGAGAAAAATTCTCATTTGTAACAGAAGAGTGTTTTTGAGTTGATTCTTTTTGTAGAAGATTAATATACAAATTGTTCACGTGGTCCTAAGTTTTTTTTTAAAAATAGAGTAACATAAGTATTCGAAATTTGAAGATTGGTAATGACTGTTCTGGTTTAATAGATTTTGTTTTCTTTGCGTTGTGTGCTTGTTTTGATGATTCTATGGTATTTTTAATGAGTTTTTGCCATAGAAAAGTTGGAATACAATAGATATAATGCAAGAATAAAAAATGAATTGGTTTGCTACAATACTTATAGTAGTGATTTGTTTTCTTATACTAACGGATCTCACGAAAGTTTTGTTGAGTTTTGTGTGATTGAAGTTTTCAAGTTTTGGGTTATCTTACGATGGATGAAGGAATAAAGAGTAAGAAGAGCCTAAGCTTGGGGATGCCCATGGCATCCCAAGCTATTATCCAAAGAGAATCAAGAAACTAAGCTTGGGGATGCCCATGAGTGGCATCCCCTCTTTCTTCTAACGACCATCGGTATTTTACTCGAAGTTATATTTTTATTTGTCACATACTATGTGTTTTGCTTGGAGCGTCTTGTATGATATGAGTCTTTGCTTGTTTTGTTTTGCTTTTTAAGTCTTCAATCCTTGCTGTACACACCTATTTGAGAGAGCCAAAATTATGCCATGACTTCTTAGAATAGCTATCTTTGCTTCACTTAAATTTTTATGAGCTATGGATTTGCTCTAGTGCTTCACTTATATCTTTTCTAGCACGGTGTGCTTTAATATTTTTGAAGAAAAACTCCCTTGCTTCACTTAGATTTATTTGAGAGTTAGTAAAATTTTCAAGAAATTCTCTCTTGCTTCACTTAAATTATTTTGAGAGAAAGAAAAAATTATGCTCATGATCTTCACTTATATTTGTTTGAGCTTATCAAAAGCAACACATGAAAATTAGTCCCAAAGTGATAGATATCCAAGAAGGATATAATGAAGACTTTCATGAAGATCATTGGACAAAATAAACTCGATACCTTGTAATAGTTTTGAGATATGATGATGTGATATGTGAGTCATGTTAATGAGTAATTATGCTTTAGTAATAATATTGTTGTTAAGGTTTGTGATTCCCTATGCAAGCACGAAAGTCAATAGTCATGAAATGAAATTACATCCTACTTGTGGTGCATTATTCGGTGTTATTTATGCTTAATGCTCGCTTATGAGATTAGTTGTTTCTTGGTTGGTCGCTTCCCAATCTTTTGCTAGCCTTCATTTTTTACTAAGTATGATCACTACATGTGCATACAAAATCCTTTAACCCAGTTTTGCCACATGTGTCCACCATACCTACCTATATGCGGTATTGCCTTGCCATTCTAAGCAAATTTCTATGTGCCATCTGTAATTTTCAAAATATATTTCCCTTTTGTGTGCTCGTACCGCTCGTGAGGCGGTGATGGGTGGCTAATATTTTCCATGCTAGATGTGTTATTCTCATGGTGAGTGTTTATTCACTTGTCAATGCACGAGAGTAAGGCAAAGGTATTAGGGATGCCCAGTCCCGAAATGAAAATGAATCTACTTTATGTTGTCAAATAATAAATTCCTTGGAAAGTGTTGGTATGGAAGGCAATTGTGGATTCGGCTAGCCATGGAAAGTGAAAGTTTGGTGGAAAAAGGAATAAATTTTATTTTATGTTTGGGGACCGCCTATGATATATCTAGCATGGAAGGTGTTGGGAACTCTAAGTCGTTTTCGTTGGTTGGAAAAGTATGCCACCCAAAATAATTTTATCTCTCAATTTAAGCTTTGAGCTCTGGCACTTCTACAAATCCCTATTTCCATCTACGAAGGGCCTTTCTTTTGTTTTATGCAATTTTTATGAATTTGAGTCTTCATCTTCTATTATAAAGCACCAACTAGGAAGCACTATGATCGTACTTGAGGATTGGGTGTAATTAATATGCGAGTGTGTTTCATGAATGGATCAATGGTTGAGCATGATGGGCTAGGTATAACTTATTTTAGCATTGATATTTTGAAAGACGTGATTGCTTATTGATATGCTTGCGTATTTAAATCTCATGTCAAAACTAGACTATTTCTTTGAACCATATAAAAGTCCAAATGTCCATGCTATAAAGAAAAGAATATGATATGACACGATAGGCAGCATGCCACATCAAAAATTTTGTTTTTATCATTTACCTACTCGAGGACGAGCAGGAATTAAGCTTGGGGATGCTGATATATCTCCAACGTATCTATAATTTTTTATTGTTCCATGCTATTATATTATCATTCTTGGATGTCTTACAATCATTTATAGGAATTTTATATCATTTTTTGGTACTAACGTATTGACATAGTGCCAAGTGCTAGTTGTTGTTTTCTCCATGTTTTTTCACATCGCAGAAAATCAATATCAAACGGAGTCCAAACACAGTGAAACTTTTTGAGGATTTTTTTGGACCAAAAGACTTCCAGTGGGCCGGAGAAGCACCTGGGGGGTGCTTCGAGGGGAGCGCAACCCACTAGGGCACGCCAGGAGGCCCAGGCACGCCCTGGTGGGTTGTTCCCACCTCGGGGGCCCCGGACCGCCTATTTGCTCTATAAATACCCCCAATATTCCAGAAACCCTAGAGAAGTCGACAAAAATCAATTCCACCCGTCGCAGAGTCCAGAACCACCAGATCCAATCTAGACACCATCACGGAGGGGTTCACCACTTCCATTGGTACCTCTCCAATGATGCGTGAGTAGTTCTTTGTAGACCTACAGGTACATAGTTAGTAGCTAGATGGATTCCTCTCTCTCTCTTTTGATTATCAATACAATGGTCTTTGGAGATCCATATGATGTAACTCTTTTGCGGTGTGTTTGTTGGGATCCGATGAACTTTGAGTTTATGATCAGATCTATCTTTTTATCCATGAAAGTTATCTGAGTCTTCTTTGATCTCTTATATGCATGATTGCTTATAGCCTCGTATTTTTTCTCCAATATTGGGTTTTGTTTGGCCAACTTGATCTATTTATCTTGCAATGGGAAGAGGTGCATTGTAGTGGGTTCGATCTAATGGTGCTTGATCCCAGTGACAGAAGGGGAACCGGGACGTATGTATCGTTGCTACTAAAGATAAAATGATGGGGTCTATTGATACGTCCATTCTACATCATGCTTTTATATTGATATTTATTGCATTATGGGATGTTATTACACATTATATCACAGTACTTATGCCTTTTCTCTCTTATTTTACAAGGTTTACATGAAGAGGGAGAATGCCGACAGCTGGAATTCTGGGCTGGAAAGGGAGCAAATATTGGAGACCTATTCTGCACAACTCAAAAATCAAAAGGAAGCTTTCGGGACGAAGCGCCGCCATCTCGAGGTGGAACCTTGGCGGAACCAATCTAGGGCTCTGGCGGAGTTGTTCTGCCGGGGAAACATCCCTCTGAGAGGGCGAAATCGTCCCCATCATCATCACCATCGATCCTCTCATCGGGAGGGGGTCAATCTCCATCAACATCTTCACCAGCACCCTAGTTCATCTCTTGTATCCAATCTTTGTCTCAAAACTTCAGATTGGTACCTGTGTGTTGCTAGTAGTGTTGATTACTCCTTATAGTTGATACTAGTTGGTTTATTCTATGGAAGATCATATGTTCAAATCCATTATGCATATTAATACCCCTCTGATTATGAACATGAATATGATTTGTGAGTAGTTACGTCTTTTGTCGAGGACATGGGAGAAGTCTTGCTATAAGTAGTCATGTGAATTTGGTATTCGCTCGATATTTTGATGAGATGTATGTTGTCTTCCATCTAGTGGTGTGCTACTTCTCGAGCTTGTGTTGTATTCCCTCGAAGAGGAAAGGGAGATGCAGCACAGTAGCGTAAGTATTTCCCTCAGTTTTTGAGAACCAAGGTATCAATCCAGTAGGAGGCCACGCGCGAGTCCCTCGCACCTGCACAAACAAATAAGAACTTCACAACCAACGCAATAAGGGGTTGTCAATCCATTTACGGTCACTTACAAAAGTGAGATCTGATAGAGATAATAGTTTATATTTTTGGTTTATAAGAACAAATAAAAGCGGTAAATGTAAAGTAGATGTAGATTGATATGTTGAGAATAGACCAGGGGGCCATAGTGTTCTCTAGTGGCTTCTCTCATGATAGCGATATTCTACGGCGGGTAAACAAATTACTGTCGAGCAATTGATAGAAAATTGAATAATTATGAGACTATCTAGGCATGATCATTGTATATAGGCATCACATCCGAGACAAGTAGACCGACTCCTGCCTGCATCTACTACTATTACTCCACACATCGACCACTATCCAGCATGCATCTAGTGTATTGAGTTCATAAGAACAGAGTAACGCCTTAAGCAAGATGACATGATGTAGAGGGATAAACTCAAGCAATATGATATAAACCCCATATTTTTATCCTCGATGGCAACAATACAATACGTGCCTTCCTGCCCCTACTGTCACTGGGAAAGGACACCGCAAGATTGAACACAAAGCCAAGCACTTCTCCCATTGCAAGAACTATAGATCTAGTAGGCCAAACCAAACCAATAATTCGAACAGACTTGCAAGGATATTATGAGCACACATAAAAAGTTCAGAGAAGAACCAAATATCTTTCATAGATAACCTTGATCATAAACTCACAATTCATCGGATCTCGACAAACACACCGCAAAAAGAGATTACATCGAACAGATCTCCTCGAAGACCGAGGAGAAATTTGTATTGAGATCCAGAGAGAGAGAAGAAGCCATCTAGATACTAGCTATGGACCCGAAGGTCTGTGGTAAACTACTCACAACTCATGGTGAGGGTGATGATGATGATGATGAAGAACTTCGTGATGGATCCCCCTCCGGTGGAGCTCCGGAACAGGCTCCAAGATGGGATCTCACGGGAACAGAAGGTACGGCGGTGGAATTAGGGTTTTTTCTCTGTTCACAAAGGTTTTGGGGTACGTAGACTTATATAGGAAGAAGGAGGACACCGGGGGAGTCACGGGGGCCCCACGAGGCAAGGGGGCGCCCTGGGAAGGGGGGCGCGCCCCCCACCCTCATGGGCCCCTCGTGTCTCTTCTAACGTGGTTCTCAAGTTCTTCGTGCGTGATTTTCTCCAAAAATATTTCTCGCGAAGGTTTCATTCCATTTGGACTCCGTTTGATATTCTTTTTCTGCAAAACCCTGTAACAGGCAAAAAACAGCAATCTGGACTGGGCCTTTGGGTTAGTAGGTTAGTCCCAAAAATGATATAAAAGTGAATGATAAAGCCCGTTAAACATCCAAGACTTCATAAATAATAGCATGGAACAATAAAAAATTATAGATACGTTGGAGACGTATCAAGCATCTCCAAGCTTAATTCCTGCTCGTCCTCGAGTAGGTAAATGATAAAGAAAAAAAATTTGATGTGGAATGCTAACCAATATAGTTTTTCAATGTAATTCTCTTAATTGTGACATGAATGTTCATATCTGAAAGATTCAAGATAAAAGTCTATATTGACATAAGAAATGACAATACTTCAAGCATACTAACAAAGCAATCATGTCTTCTCAAAATACTATGGCTAAAGAAAGTTATCCCTACAAAATCATATAGTCTGGCTATGCTCCCTCTTCATCACACAAAATATTCATATCATGCACAACCCCGATTTCAGCCAAACACTTGTTTTCATACTATATCTTTTCAAACCTTTCAACTTTCACGCAATACATGAGCGTGAGCCATGGATATAGCACTATGGGTGGAATAGAGGTGGTTGTGGAGAAGACAAAAAGGAGGGAGATAATCTCACATCGACTAGGCGTATCAACAGGCTATGGAGATGCCCATCAATAGATATCAATGTGAGTGAGTAGGGATTGCCATGCAACGGATGCACTAGAGCTAAATATGAATGAAAGGTCAACAAGAGAAACTAGTGGGTGTGCATCCAACTTGCTTGCTCACGAAGACCTAGGGCATTTGAGGAAGCCCATCGTTGGAATATAAAAGCCAAGTTCTATAATGAAAATTCCCACTAGTATATGAAAGTGACTAAACATCAGACTCTCTACAATGAAGAACATGGTGCTACTTTGAAGCACAAGTGTGGAAAAAGATAATAGCAATTGTCCCTTCTCTATTTTCTCTCATTTTTTTGGAGGTGCTTTCTCTCTTTTTTTTATTAGCCCCTCTCTATTTTTTTGGGCTATCTCCTTTTTTTATTGGCCTTTCCTCACATGGGACAATGCTCTAATAATGATGATCATCACACTTTTTATTACAACTCGATATTACAACTCGATACTACAACAAGTATGACTCTACATGAATGCCTCCGGTGGTGTACCGGGATGTGCAATGAATCAAGAGTGACATATATGAAAATTATGCATGGTGGCTTTGCCACAACTACGATGTCAACTACATGACCATGCATGGCAATATGACAATATGATGCGTGTCATATGAACGGAACGGTGGAAAGTTGCATGGCAATATATCTCGGAATGGTTATGGAAATGCCATGATAAGTAGGTATAGTGGCTGTTTTGAGGAATAATATGGTGGCTGTTTTGAGGAAGGATATATAGTGGGTTTATGGTACTGGCGAAAGTTGCGCGGTACAAGAGAGGCTAGCAATGGTGGAAGGGTGATAGTGTGTATAATCCATGGACTCAACATTATTCATAAGAACTCATATACTTATTGCAAAAATCTACGAGTCATCAAAACAAAGTAATCAATGCATGCTCCTAGGGGGGAGGTTGGTAGGAGTTAACCATCGCGCGCCGCCGACCTCCACACAAAGCTTGGCACTTTACAAATACCTCATGCTCTAACTTCGTCACATAGCGGTTCACCATACGTGCATGATACGGGAATCACTAACCTTAACACAAGTATTTCTCAATTTCATAATAACTCCACTAGCATGACTCTAATATCACTATCCTCATACCTCAAAACAATTAACAAGCATCCAACATCTCATCATATTCAATGCACTTGGTGTGAATTTTTTTACTACATTGACATTGGATGTCTATCATGTGAAGACTAGTTTCTTAGCCTAAACACATTACCATGCTGTTTTAATAGACTCTCAAATAGATATAAGTGAAGCATGAGAGTTCAACAATTTCAACAAAATATTACCACCACCGTGCTCTAAAAGATATAAGTGAAGCACTAGAGCAAAAACTATTCAACTCAAAAGATATAAGGGAAGCACATAGAGTGTTCTAACAATTTCTAGGCCATATTTAACTCTCTCAAATAGGTGTGTCCAGCAAGGATGATTGTGACAAACTAACAAGCAAAGACTCAAATTATACAAGACACTCCAAGCAAAACACATATCATGTTGCGAATAAAAATATAGCTCCAAGTATAGTTACCAATGGATGAAGCGAAAGAGGGGATGCCTTCCCGGGGCATCCCCAAGCTTAGGCTTTTGATTATCTTGAATTTACTTGGGGTGCCATGGGCATCCCCAAGCTTAGGCCTTTGCTACTCCTTGTTCCATACTCCATCAAAGCAATACTCATAACTTGGAAATTTCACAACACAAAACTTAGACAAAAATTCTCGTGAGCTCCGTTAGTATAAGAAAGCAAACCACTACTCAAAGGTGCATCAATGAATTCATTATTTGTTTATATTGGTGTTAAAACTACTGTATTCCAACTTCTCTATGGTTCATATCCTCCAACACTACTCATAGATGCATCGGAATAAGCAAACAACACACGAAAAACAGAATCTGTCAAAAACAGAACAGTGTGTAGTAATCTGCAGGTTTCGCCAACTTCTGGAACTCCAAAAAATTCAAACTAAATTGGTAAATTTGCGGAATTTGTCTACCAATTATCTTCAAAAATAATCTACTAAAAAGCGCGCTCCAGTAAAATCTGAAGACCACTTTAGCGAGCGCTAACGATTCTGTTTTTCACAGCAAGATCACATAAACTTCACACAAGTCTTTCCAAAGGTTCTACTTGGCACAAACACTAAACAAAACATGAAACCACATCTAATCAAAGGCTATATGCAATATTTATTCCCTAACATCAAGAAAAACAAAAAATATAAAGTTGGGTTACCTCCCAACGAGCGCTATCGTTTTACGCCCCTAGCTAGGCACGATATAAGATAAATCTAGGTATTGCCGTCTTTGGAAGGCAATCCATAAGTGGCTCTCATGATAGATTAATATGGTAATTTGATTTTATTTCTAGGAAAGTGTTACATGCCTTTACTTAATGGAAATTGGAATCTAATATTTCCTTCCTTCATATCAATAATTGCACCAATCGTTCTAAGGAAAGGTCTACCAAGAATAATAGGACATGAAGGATTGCAATCTACATCAAGAACAATGAAATCTATGGGCACATAATTCCTATTGGCAACATTAAGAACATCATTAATTCTTCCCATAGGTTTCTTAATAGTGGAATCCGCAAGATGCAAATTTAAAGAACAATCATCGAGCTCATGGAACCCTAGCAAATCACACAAAGTTTTTGGGATAGTGGAGACACTTGCACCCAAATCACACAAAGCATAGCATTCATGCTCTTTTATTTTTATTTTGATAGTAGGTTCCCATTCATCATAAAGCTTTCTAGGGATAGAAACTTCTAACTCAAGTTTTTCTTCATGAGATTGCATCAAAGCATCAACTATGTGTTTGGTGAAAGCTTTATTTTGACTATAAGCATGTGGAGAATTTAGTATGGATTGCAACCAGGAAATACAATCAATCAAAGAGCAATTGTCATAATTGAATCCCTTGAAATCCAAAGTAGTGGGTTCATCACTATGCAAAGTTTTAATCTCTTCACTCCCATTTTTAGCAATTTTAGCAACAAGATCTGAAAACTCTGAATCATTGGGACACCTTAAAGCAGAATCATCTCCAATCCTATTTTCATCAAGATTTATACTAGAAAACAAGGATATAATAGGAGACACATCAATAACTTTCAGATCTTCATCTTTATTTTCATGATAACTAGAAGAACACGCTTTAATATAATCTTCTCTTTTAGCACGCATCCTAGCGGTTCTTTCTTTGCATTCATCAATGGAAATTCTCATGGCTTTGAGAGACTCATTGATATCATGCTTAGGTGGGATAGATCTAAGTTTCAAAGAATCAACATCAAGTGTAATTCTATCCACACTTATAGCCAATTCATCAAGTTTAAGCAATTTCTCTTCAAGCAAAGCATTGAAATTCTTTTGCGAGATCATAAACTCCTTAGCACTAGTTTCAAATTCAGAAGGCGTCTTTCCATAAGAGTTGTTGTAGGCATTACCATAATTATTAGAGAAATTACTAGGAAAAGGCCTAGGATTAAAATTACCTCTATAAGCATTGTTACCAAAAAAATCCTACCAACAAAATTCACATCCAAAGATTCATTGTTATTCTCAATCAAAGTGGACAAAGGCATATCATTAGGATCAGAAGAAGCACTCTTAGCAGCAAATAATTTCATAAGTTCATCCATCTTTCCACTCAAAACACTAATTTCTTCAATAGCATGCACTTTTTTACTAGTAGATCTTTCGGTGTGCCATTGAGAATAATTAACCATATTATTATCTAGGAATTTGGTAGCTTCTCCTAAGGTAGTTTCCATGAAAGTGCCTCCGGCGGCCGAATCTAAAAGATTTCTAGAAGCAAAATTCAATCCAGCATAAAAGTTCTGAATAATCATCCATAGATTCAAACCATGTGTAGGCCAATTATGTATCATCAATTTCATTCTCTCCCAAGCTTGTGCAACATGCTCATGATCTAGTTGCTTAAAATTCATAATATCATTTCTAAGAGAGACGATCTTAGCAGGAGGGAAATACTTAGAGATAAAAGCATCTTTGCACTTATTCCACGAATGAATACTATTTCTAGGAAAAGAGGAAAACCAAGTTTTAGCACGATCTCTAAGTGAAAACGGAAATAACTTCAATTTAACAATATCATTGTCCGTGTCCCTTTTCTTTTGCATATCACACAAATCAACAAATTTGTGTAGATGGGTAGCGGCATCTTCACTAGGAAGGCCAGAGAATTGATCTTTCATGACAAGATTCAACAAATCAGCATTGATCTCACAAGATTCAGCATCGGTAATAGGAGCAAACGGAGTACTAATAAAATCATTGTTGTTGGTATTGGAGAAATCACACAATTTGGTATTGTTCTGAGCCATAGTGACAAGCAAGCAATCCAACACACAGAAGCAAACAAGAAGCAAGCGAACGATAAACACACGGCGGAAGAAGGGCAAATAAAATGGCAAAGGTGAAGGGGGGAGAGGAAAACAAGAGGCAAAAAATGTAATGCGAAGGATAAGGGTTTGTGATAGGTACTTGGTATATGACTTTTGCGTAAGCCTCCCTGGTAACGGCGCCAGAAGTTCTTCTTGCTACTTCTCGAGCTTGTGTTGTATTCCCTCGAAGAGGAAAGGGAGATGCAGCACAGTAGCATAAGTATTTCCCTCAGTTTTTGAGAACCAAGGTATCAATCCAGTAGGAGACCACGCGCTAGTCCCTCGCACCTGCACAAACAAATAAGAACTTCGCTGCCAACGCGATAAGGGGTTGTCAATCCCTTTGCGGTCACTTACGAAAGTGAGATCTGATAGAGATGATAGTTTATATTTTTGGTATTTTTGGTTTATAAGAAAAGCAAATAAAAGCGGTAAAAGTAAAGTAGATGTAGATTGATATGTTGAGAATAGACCCGGGGGCCATAGTGTTCTCTAGTGTCTTCTCTCGTGATAGCGATATCCTACGGCGGGTAAACAAATTAATGTCAAGCAATTGATAGAAAAGCGAATGATTATGAGACTATCTTGGCATGATCATTGTATATAGGCATCACGTCCGAGACAAGTAGACCGACTCCTGCCTGCATCTACTACTATTACTCCACACATCGACCGCTATCCAGCATGCATCTAGTGTATTGAGTTCATAAGTACAGAGTAACGCCTTAAGAAAGATGACATGATGTAGAGGGATAAACTCAAGAAATATGATATAAACCCCATCTTTTTATCCTCGATGGCAACAATACAATATGTGCCTTGCTGCCCCTACTGTCACTGGGAAAGGACACCGCAAGATTGAACCCAAAGCCAAGCACTTCTCCCATTGCAAGACCTATAGATCTAGTAGGCCAAACCAAACCAATAATTTGAAGAGACTTGCAAGGATATTATGATCACACATAAAAAGTTCAGAGAAGAACCAAATATCTTTCATAGATAACCTTGATCATAAACTCACAATTCATCGGATCTCGAAAAACACACCGCAAAAAGAGATTACATCGAATAAATCTCCTCGAAGACCGAGGAGAACTTTGTATTGAGATCCAGAGACAGAGAAGAAGCCATCTAAATACTAGCTATGGACCCGAAGGTGTGTGGTAAACTACTCACAACTCATGGTGAGGGCGATGATGATGATGATGATGAACTCCGTGATGGATCCCCCTCCGCTGGAGCTCCGGAACAGGCTCCAGGGTGGGATCTCATGGGAACAGAAGGTACGGCGGTGGAATTAGGGTTTTCTCTCTGTTCACGGAGGTTTTGGGGTACGCAGACTTATATAGGAAGAAGGAGGACATCGGGGGAGTCACGGGGGCCCCACGAGGCAGGGGGCGCGCCCCCCACCCTCATGGGCCCCTCGTGGCTCTTCTGACGTGGTTCTCAAGTTCTTCGTGCGTGATTTTCTCCAAAAATATCTCTCACGAAGGTTTCATTCCGTTTGGACTCCGTTTGATATTCTTTTTCTGCAAAACTCTAAAACAGGCAAAAACAACAATCTGGACTGGGCCTTTGGGTTAGTAGGTTAGTCCCAAAAATGATATAAAAGTGAATGATAAAGCCCATTAAACATCCAAGACTTCATAAATAATAGCATGGAGCAATCAAAAATTATAGATACGTTGGAGACGTATCATGGTGTTATATGAACGTCGGCTACATGACACTTCACCATTGTTTGGGCCTAGAGGAAGGCATTGGGAAGTAATAATTAGATGATGGGTTGCTAGAGTGACAGAAGCTTAAACCCTAGTTTATGTGTTGCTTTGTAAGGGGCTGATTTGGATCCAGATGTTTCATGTTGTGGTTAGGTTTACCTTAATACTTCTTTTTAGTTGCAGATGCTTGCAATAGAGGTTAATCATAAGTGGGATTCTTGTCCAAGTAAGGGCAGTACCCAAGCACCGGTCCACCCATGTACGAAATTATCCAAGTAACGAAAGCGAATCATATGAGCGTGATGAAAACTAGCTTGACGATAATTCACATGTGTCCTCGGGAGCGCTTTCTTTCATATAAGAGTTTGTCCAAGCTTGTCCTTTGCTACAAAAAGGATTGGGCCATATTGTTGCACCTTATTTACTTTTACTACTTGTTACTCGTTACAAATTACCTTATCACAAAACTATCTGTTACCGATAATTTTAGTGCTTGCAGAGAATACCTTACTGAAAACTGCCTATCATTTCCTTCTGCTTCTCGTTGGGTTTGACACTCTTACTTTTCGAAATGACTACGATAGATCCCCTATACTTTTGGGTCATCAAGACTCTTTTCTGGCACCGTTTCCGGGGAGTGAATCGCCTTTGGTAAGTGGAATTGGTAAGGAAAAATTTATATAGTGTGCTGAAATTTACTGTCACTTGTTACTATGGAACATAATCCTTGGAGGGGCTTGTTCGGGGTATCTTCACCCTGACCAGTAGAGCAAAGAGTTGCTCCTCAACCTACTGAAAATGTTTACTTTGAAATTCCTTCGGGTATGATAGAGAAACTGGTAGCTAATCCCTTTATAGGAGAAGGACCATTGCATCCCGGTTTGCACCTAATCTATGTGGATGAAGTTTGTGGATTATTTAAGCTTGCAGGTATGCCCGGGGATGTTATCAAGTATTTGAAGGGAAAGGCATTGACATGGTTTAGGCTATGCAATGATATTGGATCATGGAACTACAACCAGTTGAAATTGGAATTTCATCACAAGTTTTATCTTATGCATCAGGTTCATAGTGATCGTAATTATATATATATATAATTTGTGGCCTCGCAAAGGATAAAGTATCACTCAAGCTTGGGGGAGGCTTAAGTCAATGTTATATTCATGCCCCAATCATGAGCTCTCAAGAGAAATTATTATTCAAAAAATTTATGCTCGGCTTTCTCTCAATAATTGTTCCATGCTCGATACTTCTTGCACTGGTTCTTTTATGATGAAGACTATTGAATTCAAATAGGATTTATAGGAAAGAATTAAATGCAACTCTGAAGATTGGGATCTCAATGAAGGTAAGGAGTCAGGTATAACACCTAAGTTTGATTGTGTTAAATCTTTTATGGATACCGATGTTTTCCGTGAATTTAGCACTAAATATGGACTTGACTCTGAGATAGTAGCTTCTTTCTATGAATCATTTGCTACTCATGTTGATCTCCCTAAGGAGAAGTGGTTTAAATATCATCCTCCCATTGAAGTACACGTAGTTGAACCTGTTAAAGTTGAAGAAAAGACTATCACTTATAATGTTGATCCTATTATTCCTACCGCTTATATTGAGAAACCACCCTTCCCTGCTAGAATAAAGGATCATGCTAAAGCTTCAACTGTGGTTCGTAAGAGTAATGCTAGAACACCTACACCCTCTGAGCAAATTAAAGTTGAACCTAGTTTTGCTATGGTTAAGGATCTCTTGGTCAATAATATTGATGGGAATGTTATTTACCTTTGTGATGAAGCTGCTAGAATTGCTAGACCCGATACGAAAAATAAACATAGACCTATTGTAGGCATGCCTATTATTTCTGTTAAAATAGGAGATCATTGCTATCATAGCTTATGTGATATGGGTGCTAGTGCGAGTGCAATACCTCATACCTTATACGAAGAAATTATGCATGATATTGCACCCGCTGAGCTAGAAGGTATTGATGTTAGAATTAAGCTTGCTAATAGAGATACTATTTCGCCAATTGGGATTGTTAGAGATACTGAAGTCTTGTGTGGGAAAGTTAAATACCCTACCGATTTCCTCGTTCTTGGTTCCCCACAAGATGACTTTTGCCCCATTATATTCCGTAGACCTTCTTGAATATTGTTATTGCTAGGATAGATTGCAAAAAGGATGTTGTTACTATTGGATTAGGGGATATGTCTCATGATTTTAACTTTGCTAAATTTTGTAGACAACCCCATGATAAATAATTGCCTAGTAAGGATGAAATTATTGTTCTTACTTCTATTGTTGTGCCTCCTAACGATCCTTTAGAACAATATTTGCTAGACCATGAAAATGATATGTTTACGAATGAAAGAAGGGAAATAGATGAAGTATTCTTTAAGCATGGAACTATTATGAAACACAACTTGCCTGTTGAAATCCTAGGGGATCCTCCTCCACCCAAGGGTGATCCCGTGTTTAAGCTCAAACCATTACCTGATACTCTGAAGTACGCTTATCTCGATGAAAAGAAGATATATCTGTTATTATTAGTGCTAACCTTTTAGAGCAGGAAGAAGAGAAATTGTTGAAAACTCTGAAGAAGCCCAGTGCAGCCATTGGATATACTCTTGATGATCTTAAGGGCATTAGTCCCACTCTGTGCCAACACAAAATAAATTTGGAGAAAGACGCTAAACCGGTTGTTTATCACCAACGAAGGTTAAATCCTAAGATGAAAGAAGTGGTAAGGAAAGAAATACTAAAGCTTCTAGAGGCAGGTATAATTTATCCAGTTGCTAATAGTCAGTGGGTAAGTCCTGGCCAATGTGTCCCTAAGAAGGGAGGTATTACTGTTGTTCCTAATGATAAAGATGAATTGATCCCACAAAGAATTGTAAAGGTTATAGAACGGTAATTGATTTTCGCAAATTAAATAAGGCTACTAAAAAGGATCATTACCCTCTACCATTTATTAATGAAATGCTAGAAAGATTATCCAAACATACACATTTTTGCTTTCTAGATGGTTATTCTGGTCTCTCTCAAATACATGTGTCAAAAGAGGATAAAGAAAAGACCACTTTTACTTTCCCTTTCGGTACCTTTGCTTATAGACGTATGCCTTTTGGTTTACGTAATGCACCTGCTACCTTTCAAAGATGCATGATGGCTATATTCTCTGATTTTTGTGAAAAGATTGTTGAAGTTTTCATGGATGATTTCTCCATTTATGGAACTTCTTTTGATCATTGCTTGAGCAACCTTGATCGAGTTTTGCAGAGATGTGAAGAAACTAATCTTGTCTTGAATTGGGAGAAGTTCCACTTTATGGTTAATGAAGGTATTGTATTGGGGCATAAAATTTCTGAAAGAGGTATTGAAGTTGATAAAGCTAAAGTTGATGCCATTGAAAAGATGCCGCGTCCCAAGGACATCAAAGGTATAAGAAGTTTCCTTGGTCATGCTGGCTTTTATAGGAGGTTCATTAAAGACTTCTCAAAAATCTATAGGCCTCTGACTAACCTCTTACAAAAAGATGTTCCTTTTGTCTTTGATAATGATTGTGTAGAAGCATTTGAAATACTTAAGAAAGCCTTGATTTCTGCACCTATTGTCCAGCCACCTGATTGGAATTTACCCTTTGAAATTATGTGTGATGCTAGCGATTATGTTGTAGGTGCTATTCTAGGACAAAGAGTTGATAAGAAATTGAATTTTATCCAATATGCTAGTAAAACTCTAGACAGTGCCCAGGGAAATTATGCTACTACTGAAAAAGATTTTTTAGCAGTTGTATTTGCTTGTGATAAGTTCATGCCTTACATTGTTGATTCTAAAGTAACTGTTCACACCGATCATGCTGCTATCAAATATCTTATGAAAAAGAAACATGCTAAACCTAGACTTATTAGATGGGTTCTCTTGCTACAAGAATTTGATTTGCATATTATTGATAGAAAGGGAGCTGAGAACCCCATTGCAGACAACTTATCTAGGTTAGAGAATGTTCTTGATGACCCACTACCTATAGATGATAGCTTTCTTGATGAACAATTAGCTATCATAAATACTTCTCGTACTGCTCCATGGTATGCTGATTATGCTAATTACATTGTTGCTAAATTTATACCACCTAGCTTCACATACCAGCAAAAGAAAAAGTTTTTCTATGATTTAAGACATTACTTCTAGGATGACCCACGCCTTTATAAAGAAGGAGTGGATGGTGTTATTAGACGTATTGTACCTGAGCATGAACAGGAACAGATCCTACGCAAGTGCCACTCCGAGGCTTATGGAGGACACCATGCTGGAGATAGAACTGCACATAAGGTTTTGCAATCTGGTTTTTATTGGCCTACTCTCTTCAAGGATGCCCGTAAGTTTGTCTTATCTTGTGATGAATGTCAAAGAATCGGTAATATTAGTAGACGCCAAGAAATGACTATGAAATATTCACTTGTTATTGAACCATTTGATGTCTGGGGCTTTGATTATATGGGACCGTTTCCTTCCTCTAATGGGTATACACATATTTTAGTTGCTGTTGATTACGTTACTAAGTGGGTAGAACCTATTCCAACTAGTAGTGCTGATCATAACACCTCTATTAAGATGCTTAAAGAAGTTATTTTTCCGATGTTTGGAGTCCCTAGACACCTAATGACTGATGGTGGTTCACATTTTATTCATGGTGCTTTCCGTAAAATGCTTGGTAAGTATGATAGAATTGCATCCCCATACCACCCACAGTCTAGTGGTCAAGTAGAACTAAGTAACAGAGAGTTGAAATTAATTTTGCAAAAGATTGTTAATAGATCTAGAAAGAATGGGTCCAAGAAACTTGATGATGCATTACGGGCCTACAGAACTGCATATAAAAATCCTATGGGTATGTCTCCGTATAAAATGGTTTATGGAAAAGCATGTCACTTGCCTCTCGAACTAGAACATAAGGCATATTGGGCAATTAAAGAGCTCAATTATGATTTCAAACTTGTCGGTGAGAAGAGGTTAGTTGACATTAGCTTACTTGATGTGTGGAGAACCCAGGCCTACGAGAATGCCAAACTGTTTAAAGAAAAAGTTAAAAGATGGCATGACAAAAGGATACAAAAGCGTGAGTTTAATGTAGGTGCTTATGTTTTGCTATACAACTCTCGTTTAAGATTTTTTGCATGAAAACTTCTCTCTAAATGGGAAGGCCCTTACGTTATCGAGGAGGTCTATCGTTCCGGTGCCATAAAAATCAACAACTTTGAAGGCACCCGAAGGTGGTGAACGGTCAAAGAATCAAAGATTATATCTCAGGTAATCCAATAAATGTTGAAACTAATGTCATTGAAACCGTAACCCCGAAGGAATACATAAGGAACACTTTCCAGAATGTTTCAGACTCCGAAAAGGAAGAGGTATGTGGTACGGTAAGTAAACCGACTCCAAAATAGTTCTAATAGCATTTTTTCTCCGTTTTGGAATATTTAAGAAAATAGGAAAATAAGAAGTAGTCTGAAAGGGACACGAGGCATCCACGAGGGTGGAGGGAGCGCCCTACCCCCTGGGCGCACCCCCTGCCTCGTGGGCACCTTGTGTGCCCTCCGGACTCCGTTTTCTTGCATAATACTTCTTTTAGTCGGTAAAAATTCATTATATAATCTCCCGAAGGTTTTGACCACCATATCACGCGAATATCCTCTGTTTTTGTTTCGAGTTATTTTCTGCCAGAGTTGACAAGGCCAGGCATCATGTCGTCCCCCTCCTCGAATAATGAGGGCAACGATGCTTGGCTAATGAATATAGAGCTGAAGAGAGAAGAACCTGGGGAGATCAACAAGGATGATAGGATCAAGAAGGCCATGGAGGATCAAGCTCCGGCAGCTGAAGAAGAAGACATCCTTCAACCTCATCAAAATCTTCTTACCTCAACTTAGATTGAAGCTTTCAAGATGATTGAATTAGCTCGCATACAAAACAAGTATCTCACACGTGAACATATTTTGTTGAAGGAGCATATCACCGCACTCAAGGGCATTATCCGCAAATTGGAGGATCTCCTACGCTCGATGTACGACACTACATCATCACCACCTCCAAAGAAAGAGACATAAACACATGGGTATGGGCACTCCCCTTGGCAACTGCCAAGCTTGGGGGAGGTGCCCCAGTATCATATCACCATCACACTTCTATCTTTACCATTTTCCTTAGTTTGATCCTTTTGGTTATATCTTGATCTAGTAGAATAAAGTTTATTGTGATCTAGTTGTGAGCGTTGCTTTATGTTCCTTATCTTTGTAATCGAGTCTGTGGGCTTTATAATAAAGATTAGTTTTGAGTCAAGGGCTTGATTATCTCACTACGATCATGAGAGAATAAAAGAAAGAATAAAAAATAAAGAGATCATATTGAGCTTATGAAGAGTAATGACTTCACATATAAAGAGTATGATGAATAAAAGCTGTTGGGAGTTGACAAACATAGTTTTGGTCATCGTTGCAATTAATAGGAAGTAATAAAGAAAGAGAGGTTTTCACATATAGATATACTATCTTGGACATCTTTTATAATTGTGAGCACTCATTAAAATATGATATGCTAAAAATTTGATGTTGGACAAGGAAGACAACGTAATGGGTTATGTTTTCTTATATCCAAAATAAAGTATATTGTCATGGATCATCCAACATGTTGACCTTGCCTTTCCCCCCTCATGCTAGCCAAACTCCTTGCACCAAGTAGAGATACTACTTTTGCTTCCAAATATCCTTAAATCCAGTTTTGCCATGAGAGTCCACCATATCTACCTATGGATTGAGTAAGATCCTTCAAGTAAGTTGTCATTGTTGCAAGCAATAAAAATTGCTCTCTAAATATGTAGGCAATAAAAGCGACGGATTGCATAATAAAGCTCCCTATCACAAGTGGCAATATAAAGTGACGTTCTTTTGCATTAAGATTTTGTACATCTAACCATAAAAGCACATGACAAGCTCTGCTTCCCTCTACGAAGGGCCTATCTTTTATTCTTGTCTTATACCATATATAAGAGTCATGGTGATCTTCACCTTTCCTTTTTACATTTTATCCTTTGGCAAGCACATTGTGTTGGAAAGATCCTGGCATATATACCCAATTGGATGTAAGTTTTCATAAACTATTATAGTTGACATTACCCTTGAGGTAAAAGGTTGGGAAGCAACACCATAAGCCCCTATCTTTCTCTGTGTCCGATTAAAACTCCATACCCATAAGTATTGCATGAGTGTTAGCAATTGTGAAAGACTAAATTATAGTTGAGTATGTGGACTTGCTGAAAAGCTCTATAATGACTCTTTCCGATGTTATGATAAATTGCAATTGCTTAAATGACCGAGATTATAGTTTGTTAGTTTTCAATGAAGTTTTTGATTCATACTTGACATTGTGAATAGATTATTACTTTAGCATAAGAAATCATATGACAATATAT
>LR738710.1:572912782-573033039 GCA_902687465.1 Secale cereale
ATATATATATATATATATATATATATATATATATATATATATATATATATATATATATATATCTTGCTGTTATAAGAATGATCATGATGCCTTCATGTCTGTATTTTATTTTATCGACACCTCTATCTCTAAACATGTCGACATATTTTTTCGATATCGACTTCCGCTTGAGGACATGCGAGGTCTAAGCTTGGGAGAGTTGATACGTCCATTTTGCATCGTGCCTTTATATTGATATTTATTGCATTATGGGTTGTTATTACACATTTTGTCACAATACTTATGCCTTTTCTCTCTTATTTTACAAGGTTTACATGAAGAGGGAGAATGCCGGCAGCTGGAATTCTGGGCTGGAAAGGGAGCAAATATTGGAGACCTATTCTGCACAACTCAAAAAGCCCTGAAACTCCACGAAAGTCAATTTTGGAATATATAAAAAATATCGAGCGAAGAAAGCACCAGAGGGGGGCCACCCACCGTCCACGAGGGTGGGGGCGCGCCCTACCCACCTGGGCGCGCCCCCCTGTCTCGTGGGCCACCTGGTAGCCCCCCGATGCCCATCTTCTGGTATAAGGTGTCTTCTGCCCTGGAAAAAGTCTGAAGGAAGCTTTGGAGATGAAGCACCGCCGTCTCAAGGAGAAACCTTGGCGGAACCAATCTAGGGCTCTGGCGGAGCTGTTCTACCGGGGAAACATCCCTCTGGGAGGGGGAAATCGCCACCATCGTCATCACCATCGATCCTCTCATCGGGAGGGGGTCAATCTCCATCAACATCTTCACTAGAACCATCTCCTCTCAAACCCTAGTTCATCTCTTGTATCCAATCTTTGTCTCAAAACCTCAGATTGGTACCTGTGGGTTGCTAGTAGTGTTGATTACTCCTTGTAGTTGATACTAGTTGGTTTATTTGGTGGAAGATCATATGTTCATATCCATTATGCATATTAATACCCCTCTGATTATGAACATGAATATGATTTGTGAGTAGTTACGTTTGTTCCTGAGGACATGGGAGAAGTCTTGCTATAAGTAGTCATGTGAATTTGGTAATCGTTTGATATTTTGATGAGATGTATGTTGTCTTTCCTCTAGTGGTGTTATGTGAACGTTGACTACATGACACTTCACCATTGGTTGGGCCTAGAGGAAGGAATTGGGAAGTAATAAGTAGATGATGGGTTGCTAGAGTGACAGAAGCTTAAACCCTAGTTTATGTGTTGCTTCGTAAGGGGCTGATTTGGATCCATATGTTTCATGCTATGGTTATGTTTACCTTAATACTTCTTTTGTAGTTGTGGATGCTTGCAATAGAGGTTAATCATAAGTGGGATACTTGTCCAAGGTAGGGTGGTACCCAAGCACCGGTCCACCCACATACCAAATTATCAAAGTAACGAACGCGAATCATATGAGCGTGATGAAAACTAGCTTGACGATAATTCCCATGTGTCCTCGGGAGCGCTTTCTTTCATATAAGAGTTTGTCCAGGCTTGTCCTTTGATACAAAAAGGATTGGGCCATATTTCTGCACCTTATTTACTTTTACTACTTGTTACTCGTTACAAATTACCTTATCACAAAACTATCTGTTACCGATAATTTCAGTTCTTGCAGAGAATACCTTACTGAAAACTGCCTATCATTTCCTTCTGCTCCTCGTTGGGTTTGACACTCTTACTTATCGAAAGGATTACGATAGGTCCCCTATACTTGTGGGTCATCATCTATTTATACATAAATAGATCATGTCTACATCATGTCATCGTTCTTATTGCATTACTCTGTTTTTCCATGAACTTAATACACTAGATGCATGCTGGATAGCGGTCGATGTGTGGAGTAATAGTAGTAGATGAAGGCAGTAGTCGGTCTACTAATCTTGTATGTGATGCCTATATAACGATCATTGCTTGGATATCGTCATGATTATTTGAAGTTCTATCGATTGCCCAACAGTAATTGTTCACCCACCGTTTGCTATTTTTCTCGAGAGAATCCACTAGTGAAATCTACAGCCCCGGGGTCTCTTCTTTATATTATTTTCTTTTGCGATCATTTTTTATCTATTAAACCAAAAACCCAAAAATACATTGATGCAATTTATCTTATTTGGCATTCGATCTATCAATATTTACAACTCTATCATGTCTGTTACCCGAAAGGGATTGACAACCCCTTTTACACGTCGGGTTGCGAGTATTTGTTATTTGTGTGCAGGTGTCGTTTACATTGTATTGCTTGGTTCTCCTACTGGTTCTATAACCTTGGTCTCATCACTAAGGGAAATACCTACCGCTGCTATACTGCATCATCCCTTCCTCTTTGGGGAAATACCGACGTAGTTCTAGCAGACATCATAGGTTTATGGTTAACTACTCACGCATCATCGAAGGATCACTAATGAGGATGATGAACCCCTCCGTGATCATGTTCCCCTCTGGCAAACTGTTGGAGTAGGGCTCTAGATTGGATCTCATGGTTCTGGAACTTGTGGCGGCTGGAATTGTTTTTCGTCGACACTTCTAGGGTTTCTGGAATATCTGAGTATTTATAGAGCTAAGAGATGGTTGAGGAGACCTCCATGGCCCCACCACCCATCAGGGCGCGCTAGGGGCCTCTAGCGCGCCCTGGTGGGTGGTGGGCCCCATGGGCCTCCCCCCAGGTGCTTCCTTGGCTCCCAAGTTGTCTTCTAGTCCAAAAAATTCTCGGAAAAGTTTTGAGGCATTTGGACTCCGTTTGGTACTGATATTCTGCTAAGTAAAAAACAAGCAAAAAACAACAACTGGCACTGGGCACTATGTCAATAGGTTAGTCCGAAAAAATGATATAAACTGCTATACAATGATTGCAAAACATCTAAGAATGATAATATAACTTCATGGAACAATAAAAAATTATAGATACGTGGGAGACGTATGGGCATCCCCAAGCTTAATTCATGCTCGTCCTTGAGTGGGTAAATGATAAAAACATAATTTTTGATGTGCAATGTTGCCTAACATGTTCATCATATTCTTTTCTTTGTAGCATGTACATATGGACTTTTATATCATTCAAAGCAATAGTTTATAATTTGACATGAAGACTTTAATATTGAAGCAATATCAACAAGCAACTGATAACCCACAAGTATAGGGGATCGAAACAGTTTTCGAGGGTAGAGTATTCAACCCAAATTTATAGATTTGACACAAGGGGAGCCAAAGAATATTTGTAAGTATTAGCAGCTGAGTTGTCAATTCAACCACACCTGGAGATTAATTATATGCAAAAAAGTGATCAGTACCAAAGTAATATGATAGTTTTGATAGTAGTAGCAGCAACAATAGTAACGGTAACAGTGATAGCAATAGTTTTGTAGCAAGTGAAACAATAACAGCAGCAGTGGTAACTTAGCAAGAACAATACAAGAGAAATTGGTAGGCATTGGATCGATGATTTGTTGGATGATATTCATCATGTGAAAGTTATAACCTATGGCTATACGGCACTAGCTCCAGTTCATAAACATAATGTAGGCATGTATTCCGTAAATAGTCATACGTCCTTATGGAAAGAACTTGCAGGACATCTTTTGTCCTACCCTCCCGTGGTAGCGGGGTTCTATTGGAAACTATGGGATATTAAGGTCTCCTTTCAATAGAGAACCAGAACAAAGCATTAACACACGGTGAATACATGAACACCTCAAACTACGGTCATCACCGGGAGTGGTCCCGACTGTTGTCACTCCAGGGTTGCCGGATCATAACACTTAGTAGGTTACTATAACTTGCATGATCGGATCTAGAACATAGATATAATGGTGATAACATAAACGGTTCAAATCTGAAATCATGGCACCCAGGCCCAAAGTGACAAGCATTAAGCATGGCAGAGTCATATCAACATCAATCTCAGAACATAGTGGATACTAGGGATCAAGCCCTAACAAAACTAACTGGATTACATGATGAATCACATCCAACTCCTCACTGACCAGCGAGCCTACGAAGGAATTACTCACTCCCAGTGGGGAGCATCATGGAATTGGCGACGGAGAAGGGTTTGTGATGATGAAGATTGAAGATTCCCCTCTCCGAAGCCCAAAACGGACTCTAGATCTGGCCTCCCGGTGAAGAATGGGAGACAGCGGCGGCTTCGTCTCGTGAAATGCAATAATTCTTTCTCCCTGATTTTTTCTGAAAAAATAGGATTTTATAGCGTCGGTTTCAGGGTCTGCGGGGCCACCAGGTGGGGACAACCCACCTGGACGCGCCTGGAGGGGGGCACCCTGGTGGGTTGTGCCCACCCAGGTGCCCCCTCTGGTGGTTCTTGGCTCCAGAACTTCTCTTTTATTGTATAAAAATCCTCGCAAAGTTTCGCTCCATTCCAAGAACTTTTATTTCTGCACAAAAAACAACACCATGGTAGTTCTGCTGAAAACAGCGTCAGTCCGAGTTAGTTTCATTCAAATCATGCAAATTAGAGTCCAAAACAAGAGGAAAAGAGTTAGGAAAAGTAAATACGACGGATACGTATCAACTCCCCCAAGATTAAACCTTTGCTTGTCCTCAAGCAATTTAGTTGATAAACTGAAAGTAAAAAAGAAAAACTTATACGAACTCTTTTGCTCTTGTTTATATAAATAAGCTTAAGTAGCACCCAAGTTTCAGCAAAGATCATGACTAACCATGGCAACAATAACTCTTAGGAATTATATTAACTCATATCAATGACATAATCAGCTAGCGAGCAATAATAAGATATCTCAGATAGCAACATGTTATCAAAACAACGATGATATAATATGACAATAGTGGTATCTCGCTAGCCCTTTCTGAGACCACAAAACATAAATGCATAGCACCTCCAAAGTTCAAGCAGCGACTAAACATTGTAATTCATGGTAGAAAAGATCTAGTCATAATGCACCCAACATTAGCTACACACAATGCATCAGCATGATAGGAGTGCTCTCAGGTTCTGGCGCTTATTTTAGAAGGTGATGACACAACATAAAAGTAAATATATAGTCCCTTCTCACAGGGAAGCAGTGATTTGCAGAGGTGCCGGAGCTTAGGTTTAAAAAAACAGAGGTAAATGAAATTTTGAGAGATGCACCCTTCATATTCACTTCACGACCATCAGTTATCTATATCTTGCATGCTAAACACGCTAGTGGCGGTTCCCAAGCGATAAAGTAAAGGTTATGACTCCTTAGGATTTTTTTTATTTGATTATTTGTAAGCTTTTTTCTGTTTGCAGTTTGGGACTGGGAAACCCTATTACCGCCCTTTCTCGTGCAGTGGCGAGTGAATAAACACTCGACCTGAGAATAGCCCGCTTAGCATGGAAGATACCAACTAGCTACCTCTTGTCGTTCTATGAACAATCCGAGCACACAAAAAGGATATTTATTTGAAGTTTTTAGAGGTGCACATGCAAATTTACTTAGGACGACAGGGTAATACCGTGTATAGGTAGGTATGGTGGACTCATCTGGGATAACTTGGGTTTAAGGTTTTTGATGCACAAGCAGAATTCTCACTTAGTATAGGCAAAGGCTAGCAAATAGGTTGAGAAGCAAACAGCTGGAGAGCAACACCTGTCATGAACATGCATTATGCATAAGTAACATTGGATACTAGCATGAGTAGGATATGGACACCATGAACATAAATATCATAGAGGCTATGTTGGTTTTGATTCAACTACATGCATGAACATGTGCCAAGTCAAGCCACTCGAACATTCAGAGGAGGATACCATATCATCATACTACATCACAGTCATTTTAATGCAATGTTGATATCTAAGATAAATCATTATCCACTCCTAGCTACTTATGCATGGCATGAGAAACTATAATATCTAATTGTCATTGCAAACATGTTTAAACATAATGAGCTGAATCATGGATACGAGGTTAAACATATTTACATAAACAGAACAAGTCGAGTCCATACCCGTTTCTCTCTACCATGGCCAGTTCATCAAATATCATCATTATTGCCTTTCACTTGCATGACCGAACAATATGAAAATAATAATAATAATAGTGCAAGAGTGTCGTGGACTAAGCTGGAATCTGCAAACCTTTTATTCAATAGGAGAAGACAAGGTAAAATGGGCTCTTTGTTAGATCAACAATTATGCAAACGAGAGCCACTTAACATTTTCATCGTGGTCTTCTCCTTGGTACGACTGAATAAAAAGTCATCGTGGTCTTCTCCTTGGTACGACTGAATAAAAAGGAAAAGAAATTCAGAGAAACACACTAAAATATTTTTGGAGCTTTTGGTTTTCTTGAACAAGCGAATAAAAGGGAAAACTAAAAACGAGAAAAAAAAACTATTTACACGGGAAAGATCCCAAGAAGTAAAAGAAGAATAAGGAAATATTTTTGGGGTTTCTTTTTAGTGCTACAACAATTTAAACTACGAAGAAAAATCTAAAACAAGCAGGAAATATTTTTGTATTTTCTCAGAGTTTTTCGAATGCACAAGAGGAAAGCGAGAAAATATATTTGGCATGGATAAGACAATGAAAAAGTGTGGACACCGATAACTGGAAAGAAAAGTGTGGACATGAATGTAATTGTAACACTCCAAATGTAATACTTCCATATGGCAATATATAAAATTACCATTTGATCCTTATCCTTTTCCTTGGGGGTTCTTTTCAATTATGTTTTGTCATTGCATTGTCATGTTTCTTACTTTAAGCATTCATGCATTGCTTCATCATCATCATTGCATCATGGTCATCATATGGCATTCTTTTGTCATTGTGTTTTTCTCATCCTTGGTATGTCAAGTGTGTTTCTCTTGATCTTGCTAGAGTGGTTTGATGCAAGTTCATGCCATTCCATAAACCTTTCCAACTTGCACCACTTCCCCTCCTTTATTTTTCCCTTTCTTTAATTTTTGCAAGTGGCTTTCACCCTCTTCCTTAAATGTTCATATCCTCCCATCTTCTTTGGTACCTTGTCCTAAGTCACCTTGCAAGACCTCACCCTATTTGGAGATGTTTTGGTCAGGTTCAAAAATGAAAGAAGTTTGAACCATATTCAAACTTGTTTTATTTTTCTACCTCTAAAAATGTCCAAGTCATTTTTATAAAATAGGGCATAATTCTAGGAGCTAGGGGATAATTTTATTTCCTCCTAATTCCTTTTCTTTTACCTGGGCTTTTCTTATTGTTTTCGGCCTAAAGAAAATAGAAAAGAGAACAGCCAGCAGCAGCCCAGCGCAGTCAGCAACCTGGGACTCGACCACCAGGCCGACCCAGCTAACCAGCCGCAGCAGCCCGCGCCAGCAGCCCGCAATGTCCCTCACGCCCTTTTGCACCCGCGCACACACTCGCCCCCTCTACGTCGCCTCCACGTGGACGGGACGGGCCCGCATGTCAGCGAGTGCGAGTGCACCCGCACCCACCTTTCTTCCTCCTCGCGTTCGCGCCATGGGGACCGCGAGCCGAGCACGCCGTCGTGCGTCTCCGTCGTTCTGGCCCCTTTTAGCCCCTCTCTCCTTGCCCTTTAGACGCCTAGGGTTCCCCTCTTCCTCCTACCGCCGCCAGGTGAGCTTAGAGCCACCAGATCTGTCGCTCCACCACCATCCCGAGCGCATCTGAGCGCACGGGCTCGTTGCCGGCGTGCTCCCCGACCTCCTCTGCCTCGCCAACGGTGCCCCTCTTCTTCCTCGACGTCGACTACGTCCTCTACGTCTGCTACACGGAGCTGAAGGCCACTGTTGCTTCCTCTTCTTCCTCGTCTTCGACTTCGGCCACCGCGGGTGTTCGATCGACCTCGCCGTCAACTATGTCCTCCTCCCGGCAGTCCGAGCACACCACCGTGTTCGTGGTGAGCCTCTGCTCCTCCCCGTGCCTTTTTCCCCTTATTTTGCGCATTCTAGCTGCTAGTTCCCCGAGCACCCGAGCTGGTCACCGCCGGACCTCATCGCTGACGAGTGCTCCGACCTCCTCTCGCCCCGTTTAGGTGTCCATTAGCTTCACCGTGCTCTTAATAGGCGATTCCCCGTGCGTAGCTGCGAGTAGAGTCCCTGGACTCGCCACGTTCGTCTCCGCCGTGTCGCTCCTGTCATAGCTCGCCAGCGTCGACTCCGTCGTCGTCTGGCTCATCTAGTGGCACACAAAGGTGTGGGATTCCTCAACGAATCCATCGAGTGCATCCGTCGTTCCATTTGGTCACCGGAGCTGTCTCAACACCCTCGCCGTCGTCTCTATTTTGCCGGCGTCGAGTGGCTCTGTTAGCTGCTGTATTTTGTATTTCAGGCTATGCACCTCCCCTCTGTTAGTCACACGCACCGTAGCCCAGTGGCTTGAGCCTCTCTCTTGCACCCCACAGACCTGGGTTCAAGTCCCCGCAAGGCCAATTGATTTCAGCCCCTTTTTGCATTTTCTGTCTCGTTGACACATGGGGCCCCCTGGCAGCCTCTGCGCACGCACGTACCCACTTCCGCACACGCAGCTGCCACATCAGCTCCCCCTGGACCCACTAATCAGTGGCCGTGGCTAGTCCAGGCTGGGTCTGTTTAGTATTCTTTTCTTTTCTGTTTCTGATTCAAATTTCAGTTTTGCATTTTCTTTTGCATATTTCATATCTTTTAATATATGCATTTGTTCAAAATACTTTATATATAACTTGCTGCCATGTTAAAAACATTTAAAATGCTATTTGAATTTATTTGTGTTTAAAACATGTTCAAACTTGTTTAATTTTCATAACTAAATAACCGTAGCTCCAATTTTGACAAACTTTATATGCTTTTGGGGTGGAAAAATGTGTAGATTAAGATGGTGTTGTTACTTTGCATATTTCACAACTTTAAAATATGGTTGCATCAAATCTGTCCTATATTATTTTATATGCTCATGGGAGTTTCCGAAGTTGTTGTTTGTTCTTTCTGGCCCATTTAAAATGCTTGCATGATGTTGTTGTTCCTAGTTGCACCCCTTGCCATGTTAAACAACTTTTAAAACTTGTTGGGTGCTTGGATAGTTCATCTACATATCCACTTTCATGACAATGCTTGTTCTTGCACTCTTTGCATGTTGTGTCCCCTACATGTTTTGTGTTCTTGCTTTTTGTCATGTCACATGTGCACTCATCATGTTCCGTGTAGATGCATCATATCCTGCCCATGCTCATATACATCATATCTTGCATCATGTGTTTGAGCATTGCATGGTGATTGATTGTCGTTCCGATGTTTGTATTGTTGTGTTGGTTAGAGCCCGGTGACGATTCAGAGTTCGAGGTTCCTGTCGAGACTGTGTTTGGGAGCAAGGTTACGACCGCTCCGTGAACTTAACAGGCAAGATGACCATTCCCCGATATTACCTCTATCTTTGCCTATGCTAGTTGTCTCGCTCTTTAGCTATGCCTCGATGCCTATTCCTGTTTGTCAGCCTCCTATTGTTGCCATGAAACACTCTAACCGCCTTCCTAGCAAACCATTGATTGGCTAAGTACGCTTTTGCTCAGCCCCTCTTATAGCATTGTTAGTTGCAGGTGAAGTGTTTGAAGATTGCTCCATGTTCGGACTTGTTAATTGGGATAACACTATATATATATATATATATATATCTTAATTATCTTAATGCACATATACATTGGTAATGGGTGGAAGGCTTGGCCTTCTGCTTGGTGTTTTGTTCCACTCATGCCACCTTAGGACCCGATAAACCGGTGTTATGTTCCTTGATTTTGCATTCCTAACACGGTTGGTGTTTATGGGCCCCCCTTGATAATTCGCATTGCTTAAAGCTTTTCCAGCAAGACCCAATATTGGTTTTACATTTGCCTAACAACTAAAAACTTGCATAGGGAGTTGCAAACCCGAGTTCTTAATCAACAACCCGGGCCAGTGCTCCTCATGAGTGTTGGTCCAAATTGGGGGTCCTGCAGGGCCGCCTTTGGGAAACCTGAGGTATTTGGTATTGCCTGTAGAATCGTCCATACGGTCATGGCCTGAGAGGAGATACGCGCGGCTACTATCAGGGTGTCGGCACGCCGGGAGGTCTTGCTGGATTAGTTTTACCTTTGTCAAAATATCTTGAGCACGGGATTCCGAGGATACTCAGGTCTTCCCAATTTGGAGTTGCAACTCCGCAGATCGTGAGCTTGTGATGGGCTAAGATGGGACACCCCTGCAGGGTTTTGAACTTTCGAAAGCCGTCCCCGCGGTTATGTGGCATATGGGAATTTGTTAATATCCGGTTGTAGATAACTTGACACCATATCCTTAAGAATACACTACCTGTGTGAGTAACCATGACGGTCTCTTTCCGAAGGGCTTCGGAAAGTGAACACGGTGGGGTTATGTATGAACGTGAGTAGCTAGGATCACTTCTTGATCAACTTGGCGACCGTTGGCACATGTTCTCTTCTCGCTCTGAACTCGTAAGCTAGTTGCTTAGTGCTTCCTGCAAACACTTTATGCCTCTCCGCACCTAAAGGTTTTGCTAGTTTTGATACCCGGGAATGGGATTGCTAAGTCCTTGTGGCTCACAGATTACAACGCACACCAGATGCAGGTACCGCCAAGAACGATGCAGGACATGGATCATAACTTCACTGGGAGTTCGATGAGGAGCGTGGTCATTACTATGTATCGTATCCCGACGATCAGTAGTGGTTCCTACTAGGAGTGATCCGGGCGTGTGTTTGTGGTATCTCTTCTCGTTTGGATTTCGTCCATAGTCGGACCCTGTGTTATTTGGATGAATGTATGTTATTGTATTCATTGTGTGACGTGGCGAGTGTAAGCTGTCGGTGTACTAAGATAGGGGTGCCTTAGTACCCCAACTTGTGCACGGACAGTAGCAGCTTCCCGCGGCAAGGTCTACCACGTGCTTGCCGAAAACCCCTCCGATCCCTATTAAGCCATTCAAAAACAAAGTATACAAGACAGAAGATCGAGACCCCGGCAAGTGGAGCTTGTCGGGAAGGCCGTCCCAGGCTCAAGATTACCTCATTAACTCAAGACCCTGGCAAGAGGGGCTTGCCAGGAAGACCAGAAGATTGCCTCTCAGAAGACACGCCTCGGCGCACCCTGCGCCCCGGCAAGACCCGGGGAGCGACAAGCTTCCCGGCCCGACAAGGTCAAGACCCCGGCAAGGTGCTTGCCGGGGGAAGCCTGCGCTGTGTGCCCGCGCTCCAGCTCATCGACCCACGCGTCGCCCTGGGACCCTTCCAGGGACGCGTGGCGGATGGCTGTGCAACCTGGGGGACACGGTGGCACTCCACGGTGACGAGACTATCGCCGTGGCGAACGGAGACGCACGGGCGGGTGCTTTTGGGGTCGACGGCGACGGGCATTTAATGCTCTTGTCCCCCACTGTCAAAGTAGGTGATGACCACTGTTCATCCACTGTTCACGCACTATTCCCACACTGTTACAACTACCACCAAA
This sequence comes from Secale cereale, assembly GCA_902687465.1. NCBI lineage: Eukaryota > Viridiplantae > Streptophyta > Magnoliopsida > Poales > Poaceae > Secale > Secale cereale. The sequence continues at coordinate 572,924,200 of LR738710.1, forward strand.
GTTACATTTTTGCCCTTCTTCTACGTTGACACCTGTTGGTGACCCCTTGAGCTATAAAAGGAGGCCCATGCACAACGTAGAAAGGGTTCGGAACCTAGACAGCTCTCTCGCTCGGTGTAGCTAGTTCTTCAAGCTCCCGAGCTCCAACACTCAATACAATCTAAGCAGGAGTAGGGTTTTACGCGTCCGTCGCGGCCCGAACCTGGGTAAACTGCCCGCGTGCTCTCCTCGATCTGCTCTTTGTGCTTCCTCCGCTCCCTTACCGCAACGTACAAGGGGCTCCGGTCCCATAGGTGTTCGTGGTGGACAGTTTCCCCCGACATCTTTGGCGCGCCAGGTAGGGGGCGTCGAGGTTGTGCGAACCTGATCCGGCGCTCACGCGGGCGCATTCTTCATCAACCTCTCCAGCCGCATCGACTTCATCAGCAGCAACATGGCCCCGAAGAAGAAAGCCTCGGAGGTCGCAGGCCCGTCTGCGTCTGTTCCACCGCCACCAGAACCAACGGTGGGTGGAGGAGACGCCGGCGGAAGGGTGGTCGCCGGCGAGGAAACTCGCGGCACCACCAAATCTAAGGACAAGACGGACGACCGAGCCTCGGTGTCCGTAGATGCGCCACGTCCATCTCAGCAGACAACAACCCAGCAGCGCCGTGGTATAGGAGGTACCATCCGCTTGCTGGGGCAAGGCCAAACCGGAGGTTCGCGGGATGCTCCAGGCCATCATCCTGGGACAAGCAAGGCGCGGTCGCCGGGGCGGGAGACTGCTCCTTCTAACCCTGTTAGGAGTCCGAGCATATCCCGCTCCTCGCACCGCTCGCCCCCGCTCCCCTCCTCTCCAGCAGAAGCGCTCGCAAGAGCGCAACTGCTCCTAGATTTTCCTCCAGCGGCAGACAAAGCCGAAGACTGGAGGGCGACGATACAAAGCCTCATCGCCTTCGCCAACAACGACTCGCCACAGCAGCCGGCGACATCGCGGCCACGGCAAATCGAGAAGACGAAGGCCGATGGCGACAAGACCGCCGGGGGTGCGACCACCGTGCACTCCCCTCCGCGGAAGCAGAAGACGCCTCCCCGCCGGATTAACGTCGACAACGACTCCACGGCGTCGTCGGATCCGCGGGCTCGTCGGGACCAGCGCCAAGTCCTTGACGACCGGCGACAAGAAGATGCTCGGACAACCATCGAGCGCCGCCGAGAAGCCCGGCGACAATCAGACCAGCGTGCTGGGACCGTTGTCGACACGCACGCGCCCGGTGAACCAGGCGACTTGCTGTACGCGGCAGGTTGCCCTGCGTTCACCCACGAGCTGCGACGTGTCCAGTGGCCCAGTATGAAAAACTTCAAGCCCGACGTACCCGAGAAGTACGACGGCAAGACGCACCCCTCGGAGTTCCTCAGCATTTACACAATCGCGGTGCAGGCTGCCGGGGGGCGCGACGAGAAGATACTGGCGAATTACTTCCCGCTAGTGCTTAAGCCGAACGTTCGTTCTTGGCTTATGCACTTGCCGGAAGGCTCTATTTCTTCGTGGGCAGATCTGTGCCACCAATTTGTTGGCGCCTTCACAGGCGGCCACAAACCCCACGGCCAGGAGAGTGATCTCCACATCTTGGCCCAGAAGGAAGGAGAGCCCCTGCGCAAGTACATCCAACGATTCAGCCGCGTGCAGCACAACATCCCCGACGTCCACCCTGCTGCGGTTATTAGCGCGTTCCACCAGAACGTGCGTAACCGCCGCATGCGTGAGGAGATGGCCATGACCAAAATACGGGATGTCAGTGAGCTCTATGCTCTAGCTGATAAGTGCGCGCGCGCCGAAGAGGGGAGGAGACTCCCCGGAGAGGATGCTGGCGCAGGGGGAAGCGACAGCGAGGACGCCGCCCCGGCAAAGAAGAGCCGGCGGCGGAATAATAGAAAGAAGAAAAGCAAGGAAGTGCTTGCCGTCGAGAAGTCCGGCAAGGAGGCTCCCGCCAAGACAGCACAGGCCGGCGGCTCCGGCAAGGAGCCTGCCCCTGTAGCGGCAGCCGACAAGCAGGACGGCTCCGACAAGCAATATTGCAAGATTCACCGCACCAAGGGTCACGACCTCTCCAACTGCAAGCGCGTCGAGTACCTCGTCGAGCAGCAGAAAGCTGAGTACGAGCGTCGCGACAAGGAGAAGGCCCAAGGTGGCGGGGGAGAGCCAAGCAAGAAGCGGCCATTCAATGGCCGGGGAGGACGCCGCGGCAAGGCCAAGCAGCGGCAAGGTGATCGACCTCCCCGGGGCCGCGACAAGGACGAAGAAGACGACGACGATGACATGGAGGAAGATGATAACAGCGAACAGGAGTTCCAGAAGGCCACGGAAGTCCTGTGCGTCGACGGCGGCGCCTCTCTGCATACTTCCCACCGCCAACTCAAGCAGTGGGTGCGGGAAGTAAACGCAGCAGAGCCGCCCGTTGAGTCACGCAGGCTCCTCAAGTGGTCCAGCACGCCCATCATTTTTGATCTTGAGGATCACCCTGACCGCACCACCGCGGTCGGGTGCTTGCCGATGTTGGTCTCACCAACCATCCGCAACCTCAAGGTCACCAAAATGTTGGTTGACGGCGGGGCCGGCCTGAACTTGATCTCCTCAGCTGTGATCAAGAAACTCCAGATCCCAGATGGCGAGCTCGAAGAGACCGGTTCGTTCCAAGGAATAAACCCGGGGAGGAGCAAGCCCAAGGGGAAGATCACTCTGCCGGTGACCTTTGGCGGGGAGCTTAACTTCAGGACAGAGAGGATAACCTTTGATGTTGCCGATATTCCATTGCCATACAATGGGATACTTGGACGTCCTGCCCTCGCCAAGTTCATGGCAGCTTCCCACTACGCCTACAATGTACTCAAGATGCCGGGGCCGATAAGCGTCATCTCTGTCCATGGCGACAAGAAGGACGCGCTTATCTGCGCCGACAAGATATACCGGGATGCAGCAGCCGCAGCGGAAAGCGACACACTTGCCGCTGAAGCTCCCGGGGGGAAGAACACCAAGACCAAGTCCGGCAAGCACTCTGGGGCCCACTCCGGCAAACGCACCTCTTCGGAGTGCTGCGCTGCCGTCGAGGACGTTCCATCGAGCTCCACCGGCAAGTACAAGAAGGGGATGGCCGATCCACCGGCAACCAAGAAGGTGTCCGCCAAGGAGGACGGCACTGGTGGTACCTTCACCATCAGTGCTACGCTTGACAGCAAATAGGAAAGCGCGCTCGTTGCCTTCCTGTGGGCGAATGTCGATGTGTTTGCGTGGCAACCATCTGACATCCCCGGCGTTCCCAGGAAGGTAATTGAGCACAAGCTTGCTGTTTGTCCTCATGCGCGGCCCGTCAAGCAGAAGGTCAGGAAGCAAGCCGTGGAGCGCCAAGAATTCATTGCCGAAGAGATCAAGAAACTAGAAGCAGCAGGCCTGGTTAGAGGCGTGATCCATCCCACGTGGTTAGCAAATCCAGTTGTCGTGCGTAAGGCCAACGGGAAGTGGAGACTGTGTATAGACTTCACCGATGTCAATAAAGCATGTCCCAAGGATCCATTTCCCTTGCCGCGCATTGACCAGATTGTTGACTCCACCGCCGGATGTGAGCTGCTCTCTTTCCTTGATGCATATTCAGGCTACCACCAGATTTTCATGGCCAAGGAAGACGAAGAGAAGACTGCATTTATCACTCCATGCGGCACATAGTGCTTTATACGCATGCCCTTTGGATTGAAGAATGCAGGCTCAACCTTTGCAAGGGTGGTGCACACTGCTTTTGAGCCACAGATCCACAGAAATGTAGAAGCATACATGGATGACATAGTGGTGAAGAGCAAGAGCAAGGATACCCTGATCCAAGATTTAGAAGAGACGTTTCAGAATCTGCGCAAGATCCAGCTTAAGTTGAACCCCGAGAAGTGCGTCTTTGGAGTCCCCTCCGGCAAGCTTCTCGGGTTCTTTGTGTCCCAGAGAGGGATTGAAGCTAATCCCGACAAGATAAAAGCCATCGAGCAGATCGAAGCCCCGAAGCGCGTCAAGGACGTAAGGAGACTTGCAGGTTGTGTAGCTGCCCTCAGTAGGTTCATTTGAAAGTCTGTAGAACGCGCCCTGCCTTTCTTCAAGATCTTGAAGAAGGCAGGTCCTATGAAATGGACTCCGGAAGCGGAGGCAGCGCTGCAAGACTTGAAAGGGTACCTATCCTCCACTCCAATACTTGTCGCACCTAGGCCACAAGAGAAGTTGCTGCTATACTTAGCGGCAACCAATCAGGTGGTTAGTGCTGCGTTAGTAGCGGAGAGGGAGGCAGAGGAAGAGTGTACACCACCGGCAAGCGAATCCAGCGACAAGCAGGGGGCTACTCCGACAAGCTCTGGCCCCGACAAGGACAACTCTGCGCAGGAACAAGGAGAAGTGCGAAGAAAGATGGTGCAGCGCCCGGTGTATTTTGTGAGTTCCCTCTTGCAGGGGGCTAGATCAAGATACTCCGGGGTCCAGAAGTTGCTTTTCGGCCTCCTCATGGCCTCGAGAAAGCTGCGCCATTACTTCCAAGCACATGAGATAACAGTGGTCACTCGCTTTCCGTTGAAGAGGATATTGCAGAATCCAGAAGCAACAAGCAGGATCGTTGAGTGGGCACTGGAACTGTCAAGCTTTGGTCTCAAGTTTGAGAGTACTTCAACTATCCAGAGCCGAGCTTTGGCAGAATTCATAGCTGAATTGACCCCAACGCCCGATGAAGAAGTTCCAGAGACAAGTATACCCGTACAAGAAGCGACAAGTGAATGGGTAATGTACTTTGATGGTGCCTTCTCACTGCAAGGCGCCGGTGCCGGCGTGGTACTCATAGCGCCCATCGGAGAACACCTCAAGTATGTTATCCAGATGCAGTTTCCCAGGGAGCAAGCGACAAACAATACTGCTGAGTATGAGGGCTTGCTTGCCGGCCTCAGGATTGCGGCCGAACTTGGGATCAAGAAACTGATTGTGCGGGGAGACTCTCAGTTGGTGGTCCGACAAGTCAACAAGAGTTACCAGAGCCCTTTGATGGAAGCTTATGTAGATGAAGTGAGAAAGCTTGAAGAACACTTTGAAGGTCTGCAAATGGAGCACGTTCCAAGAGCTCAGAATGATATTGCAGATGGCCTTTCAAAGTGTGTTGCGATGAAGTTACCTGTGGAACCAGGGACCTTCCTGCTCAAGCTAACTCAACCATCCGTTACACCATCAGTTGGGCAAAGTAAGAAGAGAAAGTTGGTCTCCGGAGACTACTTGCCGGCGGATCTTCCAGAAGCCGCCGCCAAGGTTCCCAAGATCAACGACCAGAACACTGAGGAACAGTTTGCTCCTGCGGATCCTAGGGTCTGTGCAGTTGAAGCAATCGTTCCCGACAAGCCTCGCCCCGGCGAGCTTGCCGGGGGACCATCAGCTCCGGCAGAACCAGAGGCTCTTGCCGTAGAAGCTGGGGTTCCCGCAGCGGCCCTCATGCCTTTAGTCCTTGCTGTTGAGCCTCGAGCTCCAGCATGGGCGCAGCAGATCGTCCGTTTTCTGCAAACTGGAGAATTTCCCGACGACCCAGAAGAGATAGAGAAGATAACCAGGCAGTCAAGTATGTACCAGTTCGTTGACAACGAATTGTACAGAAGAAGACTCAATGGTGTCAGGTTGAAGTGCATTTCCAGAGAAGATGGACAGAAGCTGTTGGCAGAGATACATGGAGGCATATGTGGCCACCACATTGGCGCAAGGGCACTTGCCGGGAAGGCGTTCCGGCAAGGGTTCTTCTGGCCAGAAGCCCTCCAAGATGCAACTGCACAAGTAACCAAGTGTGAAGCGTGCCAGTTCCATGCCAAACAAATTCATCAGCCAGCTCAAGCTCTCCAGACGATCCCTTTGTCCTGGCCCTTCTCGGTCTGGGGGCTTGATATCCTCGGCCCCTTCCCCCGTGCTGTCGGGGGCTTTGAGTACTTGTACGTTGCAATCGACAAGTTCACAAAGTGGCCAGAAGTGGAACCGGTGAGAAAGGTGACAGCACAGTCAGCGGTCAGGTTCTTCAGGTCGATTATTTGCCGTTTCGGAATCCCTAACAGGATCATCACCGACAACGGCACGCAATTCACTAGTCGCACCTTCATGCAATACGTCCAAGACCTTGGCGCCAAGGTCTGCTTCGCTTCTGTTGCTCACCCGAGGAGCAACGGTCAAGCGGAGAGGGCAAATGCTGAAGTGCTGCGCGGACTCAAGACAAGGACCTTTGACAGGCTGCGCAAGTGCGGAAGAAACTGGATAGAGGAGTTACCGACGGCTCTTTGGTCAATCAGAACGACACCAAATCGAGCAACCGGACAGACACCCTTTGCTCTTGTCTATGGAGCAGAGGCAGTTCTCCCCACGGAACTCGTATACGGATCTCCTCGAGTGCTCGCTTATGCTGAGCTCGAGCAAGAGCAACTGCGACAAGATGATGCATTGCTCCTTGAGGAGGAACGTCTCCAGGCTGTTGTACGAGCTGCTCGATACCAGCAAGCCTTGCGCCGCTATCATAGCCGCAAGGTTAAGGCCAGGAGTCTCGAGGAAGGCGACCTTGTTCTTCGGCGTGTTCAGTCCGCCAAGAATTCCAACAAGTTGACGCCGAAGTGGGAAGGCCCTTATCGGGTGAGACAAGTCACAAGGCCCGGCGCTGTCCGCCTTGAGACCGAAGAAGGCTTACCGGTGAGCAACTCCTGGAACATAGAGCATCTTCGCAAGTTTCACCCATAAGGCGCGGTTGCCGTGATCCGCTCCGGCAACCACCTTTTGTACAAGTCTTGCCGCTGTTGCATGTAATCCTTTGTACAAAGCCGGGCGCAGATCCCGTGCATCAGTAAAGCTTTCGTGTTTTGCGCTATTTGCCTTTTCCATGCTTTTCTTCGCTATTTGCATGCATTATTTGGCATTATGTGCAACACACGTACCCGGTAAGCATCAGCACGCCGAAAGGCCATATACTTGTTTTTCCTCCTCTTTTTCTTTCCCTCTTAAGCAGAAAGAATGTTCCTCGCGCACAAGTTTGCCGGGGGGGAAGGAGATGGAGGATGAACCAAGTGCTTTTCAAGAAAGAGAAGCCTTGTCGGGGAAACAAGCAATATATGAAAGCTAAGTTGCCAGAATTTGAGCAGTTCAAATTTTTAAATTTTAGTTATCTTCCTTGAACAACCACACTTTGTATGGAAAACCTGTACGCGGAGGAACCTACCCGTGACTAGCCGCACCCTTACTTTGTTTTCGAGTACGCTCAACGACTTAAGTGAGCAGCGACAAGTGTCGCGCCCTTGCTTCGTTTTCGAGTTCGCTCAGCAAGCTAAGTGTGTTGCGACTAGCTGCGGCAAGGTTGCTTGCCGGTAAGGCCTTGACCAGCAGGCTGCTCAGAGTCCAGCACTCAGCGCTCGCGGCAAGAGCCCCTTGCCGGCAAGTCCCCTAGATGCGTGGGGTTAAAAAGCATACAAAGTGAAGGACCAAAGCTAGGGAGATAACATTGCACTGATTGCTCAAAATAAGATAATATATACAAGGGATAACTTGTCGCAATCACTAATAGATTCATGTCCATGGCACACTTTGCAGCAGCAAAGGAAATAAAAAGAAAGAGGCCTAATCTACACGGTCGCCCTCACGCCTGGAGATCTTGTTCACCTTGGCGATAATGTGGGCGACCTGCGCCTTCAGGGCCTCCTGATCTGCGTCGGCCGGCAAGCTGCGGAGGACGTTAACGAGATTAATACCGGGATTGCGATAAACAATCTTGGTCAAGACGCGCTCCAGGGTCCCCGCGCAGAGCTGGCGCGACTCCTCGGCCAGCTGCGCGGGGAGCTTCTGCTGCAGACGTGCGAGCGCCGGCGCGATCCCCCTGAAGAAAAGACTGAGCTTGGCGCTGTGGGGGAGATTTGGATCCGGAGAGTATATGAGGTGCTCCACCCTCAGCGCCATCAGCTCCTTGTCGATGTTGCCAGCAGAAGCCACCAGATCTTCAGTCCATATTTCGACGGTCCGGCGGAAGTTGTTAGCTGAAGTGGCAGCGCTCTCCACCAGGCCTCGCTCCTTGCGGAGCTCGTCCTTCAGCTTGGTTTCGCGATCCCGGACGGCGTCGAGTGAATCTTTCAACGTGGAGACCTTCAACTCCAGATCAGCAATTGAGTTCTTGGCGGCCTTGAGCTCGTCGCCCTGCTTGGAGAGGCGTACCTGGAGTTTTGAATTGGTATGGGCGTCTTTCTCGCGCTCTATGTTGAGCGCGGTAACCCTCTCCGTGCTCGCCTTCAGGAACTCCTCCAGCTGCGCCACCTTAGCTTCGAGGTCCTTCTTGGCGGTTTCCGCGGCGGCTGCGGCGGCTTTCGCCTCCTTCAACTCTCCGCCAAGGGCCTGCTCCCGGGCGGTAAGGTCTTCCTCGTGGGCGTCGAGGTCGACTTTCCGCTGGGTGAGCTCTCCTTCTCGCCGGGACAGCTCTTCACCGACTAGCCGCTGCTGCTCCTCGGCCTCAGCCTTCTCCAGAAGAAACTCCTGCTGCTCTCCGGCAAGCCTCTCGCGCTCCTCCGCCAAGTCGCGGAGGGCCGCTTGGTTGGCGGCGCGGATTTCAGCAGCGCGCTTCTCCAGTTCTGCTCCAGCCTTGGCGGCGAGGGCTTCTCGGGAGTCCAGCTTCGCCTGCCTGGCCCGGTAAAGGGCCAGGAGCCGGTGAAGCAGCTTCTCCTCCTCGGGCTCATCGCTCCCGCCAGGCGCTTCGACAATCTTCAGCCCCGCGGAGGCGAGGACTTCTCCATCGAAGGTCTCTCCCTCCTCGGGGGCTCGCGATGAAGACCCCCACGGCACCTGTATAAAGACGTCGTTGGGGGCCTCAAGATAGAAGCCCGACTGCTCCTTGCCGGCGGAGGGGTCGGCGGCCGGCGCAGCGCTCGACGCTCCTGCCGCCTCCGGGCCGGCAGTGTGGTCGCCGTCCCCCTCCCCGGCCGCGGCGTCTGCAGTCGGGGCAGTCTCCTCAGCGACGGGCTCGTCGGCTCCTGCCATGTCCTCAACGACAGTGGCGTTGCCGGCGTCGCCTTGCGCGCCCTCCTCCTCGACGGTGACCTCCGTCTCCATCCGCTCCGGGGGAGGAGGATCTAACAGAAGAAGACAACAAAGAAGAAATACCCGCTGGGGTACAGATCTCTGGCGGCGGCCGGGTAGACTCTGGTGCGGGGATGCGCCTTGGTCTCTTTGGCCCAGAAGAGATAATACTTGTTCCAGAGCTCCCTTGCGCTGAGCCTCGCCGCGAAGACGACGTTCCTCTTCCACAGAAGAGCAAGCTTCGCCGCCTGCTCGGATTTCTCCCTCTTGGCCTTCTCCGCCTTCGCCTTCTCGGTCTTCGGGGCCATGGCGGAGGCGGCGGGGAAAGGGGCGAGAAGCTCGGCGGCGCCGCGGATGCAGAAGAAGGCGGAGGAGGCGTGGAGGCAAAGAGGCGCAGCGGGGGATTTCTGGAGGAGGAAGAAGCAATGAAGATGAAGGAAGGTAACGGCCCCTGCTTCCTCTGCTTTTAAGGGGGAAGTGGGGGACGCTCCGCATTTCCCATTAAAGAACGTGGCCACGATCTCTCCCACGACGCCGCAATCGACGCGTGCCGTTAGGGAGGGACGCGGCGGATGCGGAAGGGGAATTACGGCTCGCCGTGGGCCGTGCCCTGCACTGTTTTGGGCCTGGCCCAACAGCGCTCGGCACCGTGTGTGGCCCAGGCCCGGGGGCTCCTGTCGGTGTACTAAGATAGGGGTGCCTTAGTACCCCAACTTGTGCACGGACAGTAGCAGCTTCCCGCGGCAGGGTCTACCACGTGCTTGCCGGAAACCCCTCCGATCCCTATTAAGCCATTCAAAAACAAAGTATACAAGACAGAAGATCGAGACCCCGGCAAGTGGAGCTTGTCGGGAAGGCCGTCCCAGGCTCAAGATTACCTCATTAACTCAAGACCCTGGCAAGAGGGGCTTGCCAGGAAGACCAGAAGATTGCCTCTCAGAAGACACGCCTCGGCGCACCCTGCGCCCCGGCAAGACCCGGGGAGCGACAAGCTTCCCGGCCCGACAAGGTCAAGATCCCGGCAAGGTGCTTGCCGGGGGAAGCCTGCGATGTGTGCCCGCGCTCCAGCTCATCGACCCACGCGTCGCCCTGGGACCCTTCCAGGGACGCGTGGCGGATGGCTGTGCAGCCTGGGGGACACGGTGGCACTCCACGGTGACGAGACTATCGCCGTGGCGAACGGAGACGCACAGGCGGGTGCTTTTGGGCTCGACGGCGACGGGCATTTAATGCTCTTGTCCCCCACTGTCAAAGTAGGTGATGACCACTGTTCATCCACTGTTCACGCACTATTCCCGCACTGTTACAACTACCACCAAAGTTACATTTTTGCCCTTCTTCTACGTTGACACCTGTTGGTGACCCCTTGAGCTATAAAAGGAGGCCCATGCACAACGTAGAAAGGGTTCGGAACCTAGACAGCTCTCTCGCTCGGTGTAGCTAGTTCTTCAAGCTCCCGAGCTCCAACACTCAATACAATCTAAGCAGGAGTAGGGTTTTACGCGTCCGTCGCGGCCCGAACCTGGGTAAACTGCCCGCGTGCTCTCCTCGATCTGCTCTTTGTGCTTCCTCCGCTCCCTTACCGCAACGTAAAAGGGGCTCCGGTCCCATAGGTGTTCGTGGTGGACAGTTTCCCCCGACATAAGCCAACTATTTTACACTTTCATCCCTGAACTTTTACATGAGATGTGCAAAGATACCACGCTTGTGAGCATTCCAGAATGCGCTTATGTCTCTAAGTCGTGCCTCGACACGTAGGAGATATAGTCGCATCCTGGGCATTACGGTAATGTCAGTGGAAATACGTACTCCCCCAAGCTTATGCTTTTGTCCTAGCTTGGTAATCACCACTCGAAGAAGCCATGTGGTCCTATGTTGAAGTGATGGGGAGCTGGTACCTGAGGGTCCCACTCCTGAGGCTCCTCCTATGCTGCAGCTAGGTTGTTCCGGTAGGCGACGATGTCCTCAAGCAAAATTGTGTATTCGCCCCTGGCAATAGGATCAAACAAAGCAGGTGCAGGCAATGGGATAATACCACGAGTGTTCACACTAAAAACCAGGTTATAAGGAATAGGAATGTTGGGGTAATCGGCAACAATAAACTGGTGGTGTTCCATAACCCGACGATCTAAATAAACCTTAGGTAAAGGATAATCATGTTGGCGTATCTGAACGTTAAAGTGGGTCGCGAAGCGAGTAGCATAGATCCCACCATGTATTTTGCCCTTGGATCTGTTAATGTGGAGGCGATGTGCCACAATAACTCCCAAGCTATAAGTGTTGTCGTCGTGAAGTGCGCGACGTAAAATAGCAAAGTCTGGAGCACTGAGTGCACCTACTTTCTCTCTACCAAGCAAACACTTTGCAATGAAAAGAGCAAAATAATGCACAGCCAAAAAGTGTAAGCTAGTGGCAGTGATACTCGATACACCTCTCTCATCCCCCATTGTTAGAGTATGGTAAAAACCATTAAACTCCGCTGGCCTAGGCTCGACTAAACAACTATCAGAAGGAAGCAAGCATATGTTACAAAATTCAGTTAATGGTATCTGATGGGGCTCAGCATATAAATTAAACTGCACCTCAGGGGGATTATTCCTAGGTAAGAACTGAAAACTTTGCACAAAGGAATTTGTGAGGAGATGATATTGTTTGCATTCAGCTACAATGAAGTCGGTGAGGCCGACATTAGCAGCATATTATGTAAACTCCTAAAGGATTCCGGCCCCTTCCATGAACGAGTTATGCGGCCATTCGCATGGTCGTACTTCGCCATTCTCCGGGTACGAAGATTACTGTCAGATGACTCCCCAATCGCTCCCTTGGAGTTCTTCTTGGAAACAAACTTCCTAAAGATACTCATGTTTTTCCTATGAACAAAAATTCTAAAAAAATTAGTCCACAAAATTTTCACAACAAAACTTCACAAGATTGAAAGCAACTACTCATAGGGATACATGAAGGCCATAACAAGCATTCAAACTACTTAGAACTCTAAGAATTCAACATGCAAGCTTGTCTACAACAGCACTAAGAGTAACTAATTACTCTAAATATAAACCATCAAAGCAAAAACTAATTGGACAAATAGAGGAGTCACCTACCAAGCAACAATCCCCCGAAATAGTTTCGGAAACGGAGCTTCGAGCAAAGAGATCGAAATCCGTGGATTCGAAAGCAAGAACACGAGAGAGAGAGAGAGAGAGAAAGAGAGAGAGAGAGAGTAATGGTGTTTTTTTTTTCTGGAGGTAGATGATGATGCGGGAAGAAGAGATAAGTAAGGGGGGCCACGTGGGGACCACAACCCACCAGGGCGCGCCTGGCACGCCCAGGTGGGTTGTGCCCACCTGTGCACCTCCCTTTGATGTTATTTGCGCCAAAAATCTTAAATAACCAAAAAAATCATATCAAAATTTCAGAGCATTCTGAACACTTCTATTTCTGGGTCATTTTTTATTGCACGGAAAACTCAGAAAACAGACAAGGCATGCCATTTCATTTTATTGAACAAATAAAAACAGAAAACAAAGGTAGGGACAGAAGGTAGTGGCTACTAAATTCATCAACTTCATACCTCTAAAAAATGATCCATTAATAAGGTTGATCAAGTCTTATTAACAACCACTTTCGATTAGCATGAAACCGAAGAACTTTCGTAAATCACCAGGTTACCTCAATGGGGATATGAATGTCCCCAACAATAAGCATATCATATTCCTTTTTGGAAGTAGGTAGAGGTAGTTGAAAACTTCCAGTAGTGAGTGTCGGAGATTTTTCAATAACATTAATACCATTCACTTAGAATTGCTTCTTCAGAAAGTGCACCGTATGCTCATTACCATTGATATGAAAAGTGACATTGCTTTTATTGCAATCAATAACGGCCCCTGCAATATTCAAGAAGGGTCTACCAAGGATAATCGACATATTGTCGTCCTCGGGCATCTCAAGTATAACAAAGTCAGTCAAAATAGTAACATTAGCAACAACAACGGGCACATCCTCACAAATACCGATAGGTATGGAAGTTGGTTTATCCACCATTTACAAAGATATTTCAGTAGGTGTGAGTTTATTCAAGTCAAGCCTTTTATATAAAGATAAAGGCATAACACTAACACCAGCTCCCAGATCCCATAAAGCAGTTTTCACATAATTTCTTTTAATGGAGCAAGGTATAGTTGGTATTCCCGTATCTCCAAGTTTTTTAGGTACTCCATCTTTACAAGTATAATTAGCAAGCATGGTGGAGATTCCATCTTCCGGTATTTTTCTCTTATTGGTGATGATGTATTTCATGTACTTTGCATAAGGAGGCATTTTCAAGATATTAGTCAAGCGAGTACGCAAAAAGACTAGCCTGGGCATTTCAGCAAAGCATTCAAATTCTTCTTCATCTTTCTTTTTAGTTGGCTTAGGTGGAAAGGGCATAGGTTTTTGAACCCACGGTTCTCTTTCTTTACCGGGTTTTCTAGCAACAAAGTCTCTTTTATAATATCTTTTATCCTTAGGTTGTGGGTTATCAAAATCAACTATTGTTTCTATCTCAACATCATTATCTGGTTCATTTTCATTGTTTGGTTGAGTATCTTCATCAACCTCATCATTATCTTTTTCATTATTAGAAGGTGAGTATTCACTACCAGATTGAGGTTCAGCATCAGAAATAGAAACTTCATTATCAAGAGGTTTTTCTACTTCAGGTTCACTAGAGGCATGCAAAGTCCTATCATTTTTCTTCTTCTTTTTCTTTTTAGAAGGACTACATACATAAGTGTGAACTCTTTGAGAGTCTTGTTCAATTATTTTTGGATGTCCCTCAGGATATAGTGGTTCCTGAGTCATTTTACCTCCTCTAGTTGCTACTCTAACAACCATTGTTCAAGAAATCTTCCGATTCAACGATTTATCGTCTGATTTATCGCTACTCTTGGGGTGAACGATAAAATTATGCCTTATCTTCAACATTTATCGTTTGGGCCGATTTATCGCTATGTCAAGCGATTTATCGGGAATCTACTCATAAATCCGGCCTATTTATAGCACTATGTTTGCACAAACTATGTTTATTTATGTTTTGTGGACCTTGTTATGCAATATGCACTGTTATCCTATTTTGTTCGTCATTATACAAGGATTCAAAGGCTATGAATCAAGGTAACACTTATGTCCAATATATTTTTGGTGTTGAATATAACATATTTTAGTGTTGGAAACCTGGGATTTGCAAAAAAAATACCGATTAATAGTCGATCCATAAAATCGATTAATCGGCCGATTTCTGATTAAACTCTAATCCACGGCTGACCGAGATGATAACCGAGACAATAACGATAAGTGATATCCTCAACATTGCTAACAGCAAAGTCGCTTATATTATTATTCATTTCATCAAGTAACTCTCTTTGAGATTTAGCAACTTGTTCTAACTGAGTTTGAACCATAGAAGCATGCTTCCCTACACCTCTAACACCATTTGAGATTCTAAATAACAAGTCACTCAAGCGAGCAATCATATCAGGATTGTATTTCAATTGTTTCATAACATTTGCATTGAAGTGATCTTGCTTTCTAATGTAATTTTCAAACTCGTAAAGGCATTGGCTAGGGTGCATATTGTGAGGATTATCATTATCAATTAATTTTATTAGAGAATTTACCTCTACCACCTTAGGCAGTGGTGGCGTATCAAGCCCATGTATTTCTTCAATAGGAGGTAAATTTTTTAGATCCTCGGCTTTAATACATATTTCCTTCATAGATTTCTTTGCCTCTTGTGTATCTTCAGGACTGAGATATAAAATACCCCTCTTCTTTGGAGTGGGTTTAGGTGGTGGTTCGGGAAGAGTCCAATCATCATATTTTTCAATATGTTATTTAATAATTCTTCAGCTTGTCCAATAGTTCGTTCCCTGAAAACACAACCAGCACAACTATCTAGGAAATCTCTAGAAGCATCGGTTCGTCCATTATAGAAGATATCAAGTATTTCACTTTTTTTAAGAGGATGATCAGGCAAAGCATTAAGCAATTGGAGAAGCCTCCCCCAAGCTTGTGGGAGACTCTCTTCTTCAATTTGCACAAAGTTAAATATTTCATGTAAGGCAGATTGTTTATTATGAGTAGTAAAATATTTTTTAGAGAAGTAATAAATCATATCCTAGGGACTACGCACACAACCAGGAGTAAGAGTATTGTACCAAGCTTTAGCATCACCCTTTAATGAGAACGGAAATAACTTGAGAATATAATAGTAGCGAATTTTCTCATCATGAGCAAATAGGGTGGCTATATCACTCATCTTAGTAAGATGTGCCACCACGGTTTTAGTTTCATAGCCATGGAAAGGATCGGATTCTACCAAAGTAATTAACTCTGGGTCGACGAAGAATTCATAATCCTTATCATCAACAAAGATAGGTGAATTAGCAAACTTAGGATCACATTTCATTCTAGCATTCAAAGATTTCTCTTTATACGTGCATAATAATTTCTCTAGATCATCTCTATCCTTACAAGCAAGAATATATCTAGTTGTCTCCTCATTCATAATGTAACCTTCCGGTACCTTAGGCAATTCATATCTAGGAGGACTAGTTCTAATAGGTGTGTCGGTGTACTAAAGTAGGGGTACCTTAGTATCCCGAACTTGTGCACGGGCAGTAGCAGCGTCCCGTGGCGGGGCTTGCCGCGCGTCCGCCAAGGCCCACTGTGGTTCCTTTGGAGCCATTCAAGAACAAAGTATGCAAGATAAAGAAACAAGGCCCCGGCAAGAGGAGCTTGCCGGGAAGGCCACTCAAGGCTCAAGAACACCTCTTTGGTACAAGACCCTCCCAAGAGGAGCTTGCTGGGAAGGCCAAACACGGCATTTCAAGAGACTTGCCGCGACGCACCCCGCGTCCCGGCAAGGCCCGGAGAGCGACAAGCTTACGGGTGCGACAAGATGGCGGCCGCGGCAAGGCGCTTGCCGCGGCAAACTTCCACTAAGTACCCGTGCTCCAGCTCATCCGCCCACGCGTCGCCCTGGGGCCCTTCCAGGCACACGTGGCGGAAGGCTGTGCAGCCTGGGGTACACGGTGGCGAGCTGCGATGATGAGGCCACCATCGTGGCGGACGGAGACGCCCTAACGGGCGCTTTTTTGCACTGTTTGGGGCGACGGCGACGGGCATTTAATGCCCCTGTCCCCCTGCCGTCAGGGTTAGGTATAGAGCACTATGCATACACTATTCCAACTACCACCGTTTTTACGTTTTTACCCTCACCTGCGTTGCCACCTGTCGGTGACCCCTTTGATCTATAAAAGGAGGCCCATGTGCAACGTAGAGTGGGTTCCGATCTTCGATCACTCTCACGCTCAGTGTTGCTAGCTATAGGCACTGTAGCTCTTCTTGCTCCCGAGCCAAGAACGCAATACAAACCAAGGAAGGAGTAGGGTTTTACGCATCCGTGCGGCCCGAACCTGGGTAAACTGCCCGTGTGTTCGTCTCGATCCGCTCTTCGTGCACCCTCCGCTCCCTTGCCGTACCGAAAAGGGGCTCCGATCCCATAGGTGTTCGTGGGCGATCAGTTTCCCCGACATCTTTGGCGCGCCAGGTAGGGGGGCGTCGAGGTTGTGTGAACCCGATCCGGCGTTCACGCGGGCGACATCTCCACCAACCTCATCAACTTCATCGACTTCATCAACATGCCGCCGAAGAAGAAGGCTTCGGAGGCAGCAGGCCCGTCCGCGTCAATCCCACCACCGCCGGAGCCAACGGCTGGTGGGGTAGACGCTGGCGGAAGGACGGATGCCGGCGAGGAAACTCACGGCACCGCCAAGTCCCAAGGATAAGACGGACGACCGAGCGCACTCCAAGACCTCGCCGTCCGTGCATGCTCCGCGCCCGTCTCAGGAGGCGCCGGACCGGCAGCGACGTGGTACCCAAGGTACCATACGCTTGCTGGGCCAAGGTCAAACTGGCGGTTCGCGGGACGCTCAAGGCCAACGTGCTGGCACGAGCAAGGCGCGGTCGCCGGGGCGAGACGCTGCTCCTTCTAACGCTGTTAGAAGTCCGAGCATATCTCGCTCCTCGCACCATTCGCCACCGCTCCCCGCCACTCCAGCAGAAGCTCTAGCTCGAGCCCAGCTACTCCTCGACTTCCCTCCAGCGGCGGACAAGGCCGACGACTGGAGGGCCACCATCCAAAGCCTCATCGCCTTCGCCAATAACGACACTCCGCAGCAGCCGACGACGTCGCGGCCGCGGCAAGTTAGGCAGGCGCGGGCTGATGGCGACAAGACCGCTGGGGGTGCAACTACCGTGCACTCCCCGCCCCGAAGGCCGAAATCGCCGACTCGCCGGATCAACATCGACGACGACTCCACGGCGTCGTCGGATCCACGAGCTCGCCGCGATCAACGCCAAGTCCTTGACGACAGATGACAAGAAGACGCTCGAACTCGCATCGAGCGTCGAAGAGAAGCGCGGCGACAATCCGACCAGCGCGCTGGGCCCGCTGTCGACATGCACGCGCTCGGAGAACCAGGCGACTTGCCGTACGCGGCGGGTTGTCCTGCGTTCACCCGTGAGCTGCGGCAAGTCCAGTGGCCCAGCATGAAGAACTTCAAGCCTAACGTACCCGAGAAGTACGACGGCAAGACTCATCCGTCAGAGTTCCTCAGCATCTACACCATCGCGGTGCAGGCTGCCGGGGGACGAGACGAGAAGATACTCGCGAACTACTTCCCGCTTGTGCTCAAGCCGAACGTCAGATCTTGGCTCATGCACTTGCCGGAGAATTCCATTTCTTCTTGGGCCGACATGTGCCATCAGTTTGTCGGCACCTTCACGGGCGGTCACAAGCCCCATGGCCAGGAGAGCGATCTTCATATACTCGCCCAGAAGGAAGGGGAGTCCCTGCGAAAGTACATCAAAAGATTCAGCCGCGTCCAGCACAACATCCCAGATGTCCACCCTGCCGCGGTTATTAGCGCGTTCCACCAGAACGTGCGTAACCGCAGGATGAGAGAGGAAATGGCGATGTGCAAGATCCGAGATGTCAGTGAGCTCTATGCCCTGGTCGACAAGTGCGCACACGCTGAGGAGGGGAGGAGACTCCCCGGAGAGGATACTGGAGCAGGGGGAACAGATAGTGAGGATGCCGCCCCGGCAAAGAAGAACCGGCGGCAAAACAACAGGAAGAAGAAGAGCAAAGAAGTACTGGTCGTTGAGCAGTCCGGCAAGGAAGCTCGCGCCAAGAAAGCCCAGGCTGGCAGCTCCGGAAAGGAGACTGTGGCGGCCGCCGACAAGCAAGACGGCTCCGACAAGCAGTACTGCAAGATCCACCGCACCAAGGGCCACGACCTCCAGAACTGCAAAAGGGTCGAGTACCTCGTCGAGCAGCAAAAAGCTGAGTACGAGCGACGCGACAAGGAGAAGGCCCAGGGAGGTGGAGGAGAGTCCGGCAAGAAGCGTCCATTCAATGGCCGGGGAGGACGCCGCGGCAAGGCCAAGCAGCGGCAAGGAGATAGACCTCCCCGCGGCCACGACAAGGACAAAGACGAAGACGACGACGAAGACATGGAGGACGGAGATAACAGCGAGCAGGAGTTCCAGAAGGCAACAGAGGTCTTGTGCGTAGACGGTGGAGCTTCTCTGCATACTTCCCACCGCCAACTCAAACAATGGGTATGGGAAGTCAATGCGGCAGAGCCACCCGTCGAGTCGCGCAAACTTCTGAAGTGGTCCAGCACGCCCATCGTCTTTGACATTGAGGACCACCCTGATCGCACAACTGCGGTCGGGTGCTTGCCGATGTTGGTTTCACCAACTATCCGCAACCTTAAGGTCACCAAGATGTTGCTTGACGGCGGGGCCGGCCTGAACCTGATCTCCTCTGCTGTGGTCCAGAAACTCCAGATCCCCGACAGCGAGCTCGAGGAGACCGGCACATTCCAAGGGATCAACCCGGGAAGGAGCAAGCCAAAGGGGGAAATCACACTGCCAGTGACTTTTGGCGGAGAGCTGAACTTCAGAACTGAGAGGAACACCTTTGACGTTGTTGATATCCCATTGCCTTACAATGGGATACTTGGCCGTCCAGCGCTCGCCAAGTTCATGGCAGCCTCTCATTATGCCTACAACATGATCAAGATGCCAGGCCCGATAAGCGTCATCTCTGTCCCCGGCGACAAGAAGGATGCGCTTATCTGTGCCGACAATATTTACCGGGACGCAGCAGCCGCAACAGATAGCAAGACACTTGCCGCTGAAGCTCCCGGGGGGAAGAACAAGACCAAGTCCGGCAAGAGCTCTGGGGCCCACTCCAGCAAACGCACCTCCTCGGAGTGCTGCGCTGCCGTCGAGGACGCACCATCGAGCTCCACCGGCAAGTGCAAGAAGAAGATGGCAGCTCCACCGGCAACCAAGAAGGTGTCCGCCAAGGAGGACGGCACTGGTGGTACTTTCACCATCAGTGCCACGCTCGATCCTAAATAGGAAAGCGCGCTCGTTGCTTTCCTGCGGGCGAATGTCGACGTGTTTGCATGGCAACCGTCTGACATCCCTGGTGTTCCCAGGAAAGTGATTGAGCAAAAGCTTGCCGTTTGCCCTCACGCGCGGCCCGTCAAGCAAAAGGTTAGAAAGCAAGCGGTGGAGCGCCAAGAGTTTATTGCTGAAGAAATCAAGAAGCTGGAAGCGGCAGGCCTTGTCAGAGGTGTACTTCATCCCACGTGGCTGGCCAACCCTGTTGTCGTGTGCAAAGCAAATGGGAAGTGGAGGCTTTGTATAGACTTCACCGATGTGAATAAAGCTTGTCCCAAAGATCCATTTCCCTTGCCGCGCATCGACCAGATTGTTGACTCCACGGCTGGATGTGAGTTGCTTTCATTTCTTGATGCCTATTCAGGATACCACCAGATATTCATGGCTGAAGAAGATGAAGAGAAGACCGCGTTCATTACTCCATGTGGCACTTACTGCTTCATACGCATGCCCTTTGGATTGAAGAATGTCGGTTCAACGTTTGCGAGGGTAGTCCACACTGCTTTTGAGCCACAGATACACAGGAACGTAGAAGCTTACATGGATGATATAGTGGTCAAGAGCAAGGACGGGGCTACCCTAATTCAAGATCTAGATGAAACCTTTGCTAATCTGCGTAAGATACAACTCAAGCTTAACCCCGAGAAGTGCGTGTTCGGAGTCCCCTCCGGCAAGCTTCTCGGATTCTTTGTGTCCCAGAGGGGGATTGAAGCCAATCCCGACAAGATCAAAGCCATCGAGCAGATCGAAGCTCCGAAGCGCGTCAAGGATGTACGAAGGATTGCCGGCTGTGTGGCTGCTCTCAGCAGGTTCATTTCTAAGTCCGCAGAACGCGCCCTGCCATTTTTCAAAATCTTGAAAAAGGCAGGTCCAATGAAACGGACTCCAGAAGCGGAGGCAGCGCTACAAGACTTGAAAAGGTACCTGTCCTCCACTCCAATACTTGTCACACCTAAGCCACAAGAGAAGTTGCTGCTGTACTTAGCAGCAACCAATCAAGTGGTTAGTGCTGCGTTGGTAGCGGAAAGGGAGGCAGATGACGAGCCCACAGCCCCGGCAAGCACACCCAGCGACAAGCAGGGGGCTTCCCCGACAAGCTCTGGTCCCGACAAGGATGGGTCTGCGCGGATGCAAGAGGGGGTACGGAAGAAGATAGTACAGCGCCCATTTTATTTTGTCAGTTCCCTCTTGCAGGGGGCTAGATCAAGATACTCTGGGGTGCAGAAGCTGTTTTTCGGCCTCCTCATGGCCTCGAGAAAGCTGCGCCATTACTTCCAAGCACATGAGATAACAGTGGTCACTCGCTTTCCGCTGAAGAGGATACTGCAAAATCCAGAAGCAACAGGCAGGATTGTCGAGTGGGCACTAGAGCTGTCAAGCTTTGGCCTCAAGTTTGAAAGTACTTCAACTATCCAGAGCAGAGCATTGGCAGAGTTCATAGCAGAATGGATGCCAACGCCAGATGAAGAGATTCCAGAGACGAGCATCCCCGTCGAGGAAGCAAGCAAAGAATGGATAATGTACTTTGATGGTGCCTTCTCGCTGCAAGGCGCCGGTGCCGGCGTGCTGTTTGTCGCACCCACCGGAGAGCACCTCAAGTACGTCGTCCAAATGCACTTTCCCAAGGAGCAAGCAACTAACAATACTGCAGAGTATGAAGGTTTGCTCGCCGGCCTCAGAATCGCAGCAGAGCTTGGGATCAAGAAGCTTATTGTGCGGGGTGACTCGCAGTTGGTCGTCCGACAAGTGAACAAGAGCTACCAGAGTCCGCTGATGGACGCATACGTCGACGAAGTGAGAAAGCTTGAAGAACACTTTGAAGGCTTGCAGATGGAGCACGTTCCAAGAGCTCAAAACGACATCGCAGGCGGCCTGTCAAAGTGCGCTGCACTAAAGCTACCTGTGGAACCGGGTATCTTTGTGCTCAAGTTAACTCAACCATCCGTTACACCTTCGGCTGGACAAAGTAAGAAGAGAAAGTTGATTTCCGGTGACTACTTGCCGAAAGAACTTCCTGAAGCCGCCGCCAACAAGGTCCCCAAGATCAACGATAAAGTTGCTGAGGAACAGTCTGCTCCTGCAGACCCTAGG
Organism: Secale cereale; assembly: GCA_902687465.1. Taxonomy (NCBI): domain Eukaryota; kingdom Viridiplantae; phylum Streptophyta; class Magnoliopsida; order Poales; family Poaceae; genus Secale; species Secale cereale. The sequence continues at coordinate 572,945,879 of LR738710.1, forward strand.
GTTTGTACAGTTGAAGCAGGCGTTCCCGACAAGTTTTGCCCCGGCAAGCTTGCCGGGGAACGTCAAGCTCCGGCCGAGCCACAGGTTCTTGTCGTAGAAGCTGACGTTCCCGCAGCAGCACTGATGCCTTTAGTCCTTGTTGTTGAGCCTCAGGCTCCAGCATGGGCGCAGCAGATTGTCCGTTTCCCTCAAACAGGAGAACTTCCCGAAGAGCCAGAAGAAGCAGAAAGAATAACCCGACAGTCAAGTATGTATCAGTTTGTCGGCAACGAACTGTACGGAAGAAGACTCAACGGTGTCAAATTGAAGTGCATTCCCCGGGAAGATGGACAAAGGTTGTTGGCAGAGATACACAGAGGCATATGTGGCCACCACATTGGCGCCAGAGCACTTGCCGGGAAAGCATTCCGGCAAGGTTTCTTTTGGCCAGAAGCCCTCCAGGATGCAACTGCACAAGTAACCAAGTGTGAAGCGTGCCAGTTCCATGCCAAGCAGATACATCAGCCAGCTCAAGCTCTCCAGACGATCCCTTTGTCCTGGCCATTTTCGGTCTGGGGGCTCGACATCCTCGGCCCCTTTCCCCGCGCAGCCGGGGGCTTTGAGTACTTGTACGTCGCCATCGACAAGTTCACAAAGTGGCCAGAAGTGGAACCAGTGAGAAAGGTGACCGCACAGTCAGCAGTCAAGTTCTTCAGATCGATTGTTTGCCGTTTCGGAATCCCTAACAGGATAATCACCGACAATGGCACACAATTCACAAGTCGCACCTTCATGCAATACGTCCAAGACCTTGGCGCCAAGGTCTGCTTCGCCTCTGTTGCTCACCCGAGGAGCAACGGCCAGGCGGAGAGGGCAAACGCCGAAGTGCTGCGCGGACTCAAGACAAGAACTTTCGACAAGCTGCACAAATGCGGAAGAAACTGGATTGAAGAGTTGCCGGCGGCTCTTTGGTCAATCAGGACAACACCAAATCGATCCACTGGACAGACACCCTTTGCTCTTGTTTATGGAGCAGAGGCGGTTCTCCCCACGGAACTCGTAAACGGGTCACCTCGAGTGCTCGCTTATGATGAGCTCGAGCAAGAGCAGCTGCGGCAAGATGACGCACTGCTCCTTGAGGAGGACCGTCTTCAGGCTGCTGTACGAACTGCTCGATGCCAGCAAGCTTTGCGCCGCTACCATAGCCGCAAAGTTAAAGCCAGAAGTCTCGAGGAAGGCGACCTTGTTCTTCGGCGCGTTCAGTCCGCCAAGAATTCTAACAAGTTGACGCCGAAGTGGGAAGGCCCTTATCGGGTGAGACAAGTCACAAGGCCCGGCGCTGTCCGCCTTGAGACCGAAGAGGGCTTACCGGTGAGCAACTCCTGGAACATTGAGCACCTTCGCAAGTTTTACCCATAAGGCGCGATTGCCGTGATCCGCTCCGGCAACCACCTTTTGTACAAGTCTTGCCGCTGTTGCATGTAAACCTTTGTACAAAGGAGGGCGCAGATCCCGTGCATCAGTAAAACTTATGTGCCTCGCACAACTTGACATTTCATGCCTTTTCATTTTTCTTGCATGTACTATCTGACACTTTGTGCAGCACACATCCCCAGTAAGCAATAACGAGCCGCCAAGCTCCATGTCTATGTTTCCTCCCTTTTCTTTTCTCTCAAGCAGAAGAAGTTTTCCTCGCGCACAAGTTTGCCGAGGGGAAAGGAGACAGTGGTATGGACCAAGTGTCGTTCAAGAAAGCCTTGCCTTTGCCGGGAAGCAAACGACACAAAAGCTAAGTCGCCAAAGTTTGAGCAATCAAAATTTTAAATTTTAAAGTTATCTTCCTTGAACGACCGCACTTTGTAAGGAAAACCTGTGCGCGGAGGAACCAACTCGTGGCTAGCCGCGCCCTTACTTTGTTTCGAGCACGCTCAACGGCTTAAGCGTGCAGCGACAAGTGTCGCGCCCTTACTCCGTTTTCGAGTTCGCTCAACAACCTAAGTGTGCTGCGACTAGCTGCGACAAGGTTTCTTGTCGGCAACGGCACTGCCGGCAGGTTGCTGAAGTTCCGCAGTCAGCGCTCGCGGCAAGGGTCCCTTCACTGGCAAGTTCCCTAAAAGCATAGGGTAAAAGCATACAAAGCAAAGAAGTCAAGTAAAGGAAATAACATTGCATTAACTACCCAAAATAAAGCTATATTACAAAATGACTTGTCGCTGTTCTAATAGACTATTGTTCATAACATGGTTGGCGGCGACAAAGGAAGCAGAAAGAAAAATGGCCTAATCTGCACGGTCGCCATCGACTCTCTTGATCTTGCCCACCTTGGCCACGATAGGCGCGACAAGGGCCTTAAGCGTCTCCCGGTCGGCGTCGGGCGGCAAGGTCCTAAGGACGTTATTGAGGTTGAGCCCTGGGTTGTGGAAGACTATCTTCATCAGCACCTTCTCCAAGACGCCCGTGCAAAGCCTGCGCGCCTCGTTCGCCAGCTGCGTGGGAATCTTTTCCCGGAGCTGCTGGAGGGCCGTCCCCACGCCCTGGAGGAACAAGGTAAGCTTGGCGCTGGGGAGGAGATTTTCGTTGGTGGAGTACCCGAGATACTCCGCCCCCAGCAGTTCCAGCTCCTTGTCAATGTTGGTGGCGGCAAGGACAAGACCCTCCGTCCAGAGCTCGACGGTTTGCCTAAAGTTGTTTTGGGAGATAGCGGCACTCTCCAACAGTGCCCTCTCGCCCCTGAGATCCTCCTTCAGTTTCGTCTCCCGCTCTCTGGCGCCATCAAGTGATGCGGTGAGGGTGGAAAGCTTCAACTCCAGATCGGCGATGGAGTCCTTGGCAACGGCAAGCTCCTTGCCCTTGTCGGAGAGGCGGACCTGCAGCTCGGAGTGGCTGTGGGCGTCCCTCTCCCTCTCCGACACAAGCGCGGCAACCTTCTCTTCGCTCGTCTTCAAGTGGGCCTCCAGTTGCGCCACCCTCACCTCCAAGTCTCTCTTGGCGGTCTCAGCAGCTGCAGCGGCGTCCTTCGCTTCCTGCAGAGCCCCGCCAAGAGACTGTTCGCGCGCGGTAAGCTCGTCCTCGTGGCTATCGAGGTCGACCTTCCACTGCGTTAGTTCGCCTTCTCGCCGGGACAACTCCTCGGCGGCGAGCCGTTGCTGCTCCTCTGCTTCGGCCTTCTCAAGAATAAACGCCTGATGCGCCTCGGCCAGCTGCTCCCGCTCCTCCGCCAAGGATTGGAGAGCCGCCTGGTTGGCGGCCCGGAGCTCTTCAGCGCGCTTCTCCAAGTCAGTGCCCGCCTTGGCGGCCAGAGCCTCTCGGGACTCCAACTTGGCCTGCCTGGCGCGGTACAGGGCCAGAAGCCTCCGCAGAAGCCGCTCCTCCTCGGGCTCGCTACTGCTGCCGGGCGCGTCGACGAACTTCAGCCCGGCGGAGGCGAGAACTTCCCCGTCGAAGACCTCTCCCTCCGCGGGCGCCCTTGACGTGGACGACCACGGGAGCTGGATGAAGACTCCGTTGCCGGCCTCTAGATAGGCACTTGGCTCAGCCGCGACAGCAGAGGGGTCGGCAGCCGGCGCAGCGTCTGACGCTCCTGCGGCCTCAGGGCCGTCAGTGCGACTGCCGGATTCCCCCTCAGCTGCCGCGCCAGCAGCCTCGGTGGCCTCGCCGGTAGCAGGCTCGTCGGCACCGACCGCCCCTTCAGTGGCTACGGCGTCGCCGGTGTCGCCGCGCGCGTCCTCCTCGACGGCGACCTCCATCTCCATGGGCTCGGCAACGGACGGGTCTGAAGACAAGAAAAGAAGAAGAAAGAAGAAAATAATGGTCAAGCAAATATCCAAAAAGAGAAATTCAGAAAAAGAAAAGTTCAAAGAGTTTACCTGAGCGGGCCTCCTCTTCGATGGGGTTCCTTGCCGGGGAGTTCTCCCTCGGCGGTGTGGTGGTAGCCCCCTCCGGCGGAGGACCGCCGGCGCCTTCCCTTGGCGGAGTACTCGCCCTTGGTGGGGTACTCGCCCTTGGGGGGGTACTCGCCCTTGGCGGAGTATCCTCCCTCGCCGGGGGGCTCCTCCTTGGCGGAGAGGTTGAGACATGCGGCTCGTCGGGAGCAATCTCTTGGCGCTCCTGAGGCTGCTGCTCTGCTTCTGCACAAGTCAACAAACAAACAAAGCGTTAACAAGGATAAGAAGCCCATGCGCACCCGACAAGCGGAGAGTGGACAGAAGACTTACGCTGGGGGCTGCGCTGGGGGCTGCTCTGGAGAGCAGCTGCCTGGTCCGGCAAGCTTGACGCGGGCGCTCCCCCTGCTGCGGTGGCGGACTCGTCCTCAATGACAATCACTGGGACTTTGGCCCTCTTCGCCGCCCTCTGGGCCAGGGTCCTGGAAGAAAAACAAGATCAGAATCAGGCAAAGAAGATACAAGACGAGGATCAACAGAAAACCAACGAGAAACAAGAACCGCGAAGACTTACTCTTCCTCCTCCTCATCGTCGGAGCTGAGCGCCGAAAAATCAAAGTCCGGCTCGCGCGTCCCGGAGCGAGGAGCTGGAGGAGTGGGCTCCCTTGGCCGCTTGGCGGGAGCTGAGGCGGTGGTCTGAGAAGACCCCGCTCCGGTTGTCACCGAGGCACGAGGGGCGGAAGGAGCAGTAGAGCCGGTGCGGGAAGATCTTCCTCCGATTGCCGTTGAAGCACGGGGCGCTCCCTTGACTGCCTTGCTTATCGTGGTGGCGCGTGTCGAACGGCGCTGCGGCTGCTGGCCCGCCGGCCGCCCCGCCACGTCTGCGGCTTTGCGGAGGCGCCTCCTCGCTTGAGCTGGAGGACTTGCCGGTGGCGGTGAACTACCCGAGGACGAAGAAGACGAGTCGAGATTCAGCGACCCGCCTGAGTCTTCGGCAGGATCGCTTGATCCGACGCCCTGCTCGGAGGGCCCGCTCGACTCTGTGCCCTGCTCGGCAGCCTCGCTTGTCCCGGCAGGTTGCCCGGCAAGCTTTCCCACTTTGAGGAACTCTTCCTCCTCGGCCAGACTTACCGCCTCCGCTGCATCCGCTTCCTCCAAAGTATATCCAAACTCGCCCGCAGCTCTGGCTGCAGCTGCCTCCTCCAACCTGGTGGCAATATACGCCATCTCCTGATCGGTGGTGTCACGGGTAAGGCCCCTCTTCTCGTCGGGCTTGATTGGCAGCTCCACCAGGTTGTCGAAGAATGTCTGCACGGCTTCGTCAGAAGGTTCCCGCCAAGTGGGGTCGATCCCGTGGGAATCACACCACGGCATCACCGCGCAGATGGCGCTGAGCGACGCATTGTTGCACAACGGAACTACGCCCTGCGGCAACGCAAACCACTCTGGATGGGTGGGGTCGTACTTGAATAGCACTTGGAGCATTGCGTTGAGCTCCAAGACAGTGAAATTGTAGTTGAGGCCCGGGCGCAGCCTCATGATGTCTATCGCGTTATCAAACTCCCAAGCAGCCCTTTTCCTCTCCTGCAAGGCAGCGATGCGGCGGCGAAGAAAGTCCGCCCCGACAGCACCTACAGTGAGCTTGGCTTGCCGGAGGTGAAGAATCCTAGTGGTGGCTATCTTCAGCTTGTCGTCCTCAGGGGCCAGGTCACTCCAGTCATTGCCGCGCACTACTGCAACTTGGCGCCGGGAAGTGAACTACTGTGGGTCGTCCTCCATGATCCAGCACCAATTGGCCCTCCATTCTTCCCATTTGCCGCAGAGCTCCCCAGTCAAGTAAGCCTCTTTCTTATGGAGCCTGAAGATCCAAGAAATTCCGCCGGACAGAGGAGACCCAGACTCGACTCGGGGCGTGAAGTAATGGCGGAAGAGAGCTACATTGGGGTAGACTCCAACAAAGTTTTCGCACAGATGTGCGAAAACGGCCATGGTCAAGACAGCGTTTGGGGTGAAATCAAGGAGATGAAACCCGTAGGTATTCATGATATCGCAGAAGAACTCCGAGTAGGGCGGGCAGAGCCCGCAGTAGAAGAACAGAGCAAAAAAGGCGTAGCCTCCCGGAAACATCTCGCAGGCCACGGCAGGGAGCGCGGATGCGCCTTTGTCTCCCTCGACCAGAAGAGGTAGAAGGAGTGCTTCAGCTCCTCCGCGCTGAGCCTCGGCGGGAAGACCGCCATCTTCTTCCGCATTGCTGCTAGCTTCAGCGCCTTGGCGGTCTTCGCGGCCTTCGCCTTGTCGCCCTTCGGGGCCATGGCGGGGACGGCGAGGGAAGTCGACGGCGCTGGGGATGCTGGCGGCGGCGGAGGAAGGGCGGAGCGCTGCTCTCTTTCAACCTTTGGGGAGGAGGGGAGTAGCGGGGGTTTCTGGAGGATGAAGAAGCAGCGGACGAATGGAAGGAACTGCCCCTGTTTCCCCCTGGTTTTAAGGGGGGAGAGGGGGGCATTCCGCATTTCCCTATTAAAGAAACAGGCCACGATCTCTCCCACGACGCCGCAATTGACGCGTGCCGTAGGGGAGGGGCGCGGTGGATACGTAGTGGGATACGGCGCGCCGTGGGCCGCGTGTGCCCGTGCACTGTTTTGGGCCTAGCCCAATTGCGCTCGGCACCGTGTGTGGCCCAGGCCCGGGGGCTCCTGTCGGTGTACTAAAGTAGGGGTACCTTAGTATCCCGAACTTGTGCACGGGCAGTAGCAGCGTCCCGTGGCGAGGCTTGCCGCGCGTCCGCCAAGGCCCACTGTGGTTCCTTTGGAGCCATTCAAGAACAAAGTATGCAAGATAAAGAAACAAGGCCCCGACAAGAGGAGCTTGCCGGGAAGGCCACTCAAGGCTCAAGACCACCTCTTTGGTACAAGACCCTGGCAAGAGGAGCTTGCTGGGAAGGCCAAACACGGCATTTCAAGAGACTTGCCGCGACGCACCCCGCGTCCCGGCAAGGCCCGGAGAGCGACAAGCTTACGGGCGCGACAAGATGGCGGCCGCGGCAAGGCGCTTGCCGCGGCAAACTTCCACTAAGTACCCGCACTCTAGCTCATCCGCCCACGCGTCGCCCTGGGGCCCTTCCAGGCACACATGGCGGAAGGCTGTGCAGCCTAGGGTACACGGTGGCGAGCTGCGATGACGAGGCCACCATCGTGGCGGACGGAGACGCCCTGACGGACGCTTTTTTGCACTGTTTGGGGCGACGGTGATGGCAATTTAATGCCCTTGTCCCCCTGCCGTCAGGGTTAGGTATAGAGCACTATGCATACACTATTCCAACTACCACCGTTTTTACGTTTTTACCCTCACCTGTGTTGCCACCTGTCGGTGACCCCTTTGATCTATAAAAGGAGGCCCATGCGCAACGTAGAGGGGGTTCCGATCTTCGATCACTCTCACGCTCGGCGTTGCTAGCTATAGGCACTGTAGCTCTTCTTGCTCCCGAGTCAAGAACGCAATAAAACCAAGGCAGGAGTAGGGTTTTACGCATCCGTGCGGCCCGAACCTGGGTAAACTGCCCGCGTGTTCGTCTCGATCCGCTCTTCGTGCACCCTCCGCTCCCTTGCCGTACCGAAAAGGGGCTCCGGTCCCATAGGTGTTCGTGGGCGATCAGTTTCCCCGACAAGGTGTTTCAAGATTTTCAGTTTCAAGCTCATCATCAGTTTCAACAATATCATGTTGTCTTACTCTAGCCATTTGTTCATCAAGAAATTCACCTAGTGGCACGCTATCATCAAGCAAGGTACTAACATCATCATAAACATCATTCATAGCAGAAGTAGCATCATCAATAACTTGCAACATATCAGGATTGATAGCATGTGGCGGTGTTGCAAGTTTACTTATAACAGAAGGTGAATCTAAAGCAGAGCTAGATGGCAGTTCCTTAACTCCCCTCGTCTTAGAGGGGAAAATCTTAGTCTTAGCATCCTTCAGATTATTCATAGTGATAGATTGATAATAATCCCAAGTGACTCAACAAATATAGCTATGCTCACCGGCAACGGTGCCAGAAAATGGTCTTGATAACCCACAAGTATAGGGGATGGCAAAAGTTTTCGATGGTAGAATATTCAACCCATATTTATAGATTCGACACAAGGGGAGCCAACGAATATTTGTAAGTATTAGCAGCTGACTTGTCAATTCAACCACACCTGGAGATTAATTATCTACGGCAAAGCAATCAGTAGCAAAGTAATATGATAGTTTTCATAGTAGTGGCAACAGCAATAGTAACGATAACAATGATAGCAATAGTTTTGTAGCAAGTGAAACAGTAACCGCAGCAGCCGTAACTTAGCAAGAACAGCATAAGAGAAATTCGTAGGCATTGGATCGATGATTTGTTGGATGATATTTATCATGTGACTGTTATAACCTAGGGCAATACGGCACTAGCTCTAGTTCATAAATATAATGTAGGCATGTATTCTGTAAATATTCATACATGCTTATGGAAAGAACTTACATGACATCTTTTGTCCTATCCTCCCGTGGCAGCGGGGTCCTATTGGAAACTAAGGGATATTAAGGCCTCCTTTTAATAGAGAATCGTAACAAAGCATTAACACACGATGAATACACGAACTCCTCAAACTACGATCATCACTGGGAGTGGTCCCGACTGTTGTCACTCCGGGGTTGCCGGATCATAACACGTAGTAGGTGACTATAACTTGCAAGATCAGATCTAGAACATAGATATAATGGTGATAACATAAACGGTTCAGATCTGAAATCATAACACCCGGGCCCAAAGTGACAAGCATTAAGCATGGCAGAGTCATAGCAACATCAATCTCAGAACATAGTGGATATTAGGGATCAAGCCCTAACAAAACTAACTAGATTACATGATGAATCGCATCCAACTCCTCACCGACCAGCGAGCCTACGAATGAATTACTCACTCCTGGTGGGGAGCATCATGGAATTGGCGATGGAGAAGGGTTGGTGATGACGAAGACCGAAGATTCCCCTCTTCGGAGCCCTAAACAGACTCCAGATCTGGCCTCCTGATAAAGAACAGGAGGCGGTGGTGGCTCGGTCTCGTGAAACGCGATAATTATTTCTCCTAGATTTTTTCTAGAAAAATAGGATTTTCTAGCGTCGGTTTCATGGTCTGCGGGGCCACCAGGTGGGGACAACCCACCTAGGCGCACCTGGAGGGGCGCGCCCTGGTGGGTTGTGCCCACCCAGTCGCACCCCTCCGGTGGTTCTTGGCTCCAGAAATTCTCTTTTATTGTATAAAAAATCCTCACAAAGTTTCATTCCATTCTGAGAACTTTTATTTCTGCATAAAAAATAACACCATGGTAGTTTTGCTAAAAACAGTGTTAGTCTAGGTTAGTTTCATTCAAATCATGCAAATTAGAGTCCAAAACAAGAGGAAAAGCATTAGGAAAAGTAGATACGTTGGAGACGTATCAGCAACCATGTCTTTCAAAATATCAACGCTAAAGAAAGTTATCCCTAGCCCATTATGCTCAATCATTGATCCATTCATGCAACACATCCAAATATTAGCTACATCCAATGCTCAAGTGTGATAACAGTGTTCCGCAATTGGTGCTTTATAAGAGAAGATGAGACTCAAAAATAATAAAAATTGTATAAAATTAAATAGATCGGCCCTTTACAGAGGGAAGTAGGGATTTGTAGAGGTGCTAGAGCTCAAAGCTTAAATTGAGAGATAAAATTATTTTGGGTGGCATGCTTTTCAATCAACGAAAACGACTAAGAGTTCCCAATATATTCCATGCTAAATAAATCATAGGCGGTTCCCAAACATAAAAATAAAGTTTATTTCCTTTCCACCATTCTTTCACAATCCATGGCTAGTCGAATTCACGGGTGCCTCCCATACCAACACATACCAAGGAATTTATTTGTAGTATTTTTTGCATTTCAGGACTGGGCATCCCTGTTGCCGCCACACAAACACTCTTGAGAATAACCTACATATCATGGAAAATATCGGCCACCCCTCGTTGCTTCATGAGCTGTACGGGCACACAAAAGAGAAGTTTATTTTGAAAATTAGAGTTGGCACATACAAATTTCTTAGGACGGCAAGGAAATATCGCATATAGGTAGGTATGGTGAACTCATTTGGCACAACTTGGGTTTTAGGATTTGGATGCACAAGCTGCATTCCCGCTTAGTACAAGTGAAGTCTAGCAAATAGATTGAGTAGCAACCAACCAAGGAACAAAAACCATTATAAAAGAACATTAAACATAGCTAACGCCGAATAATGCAACACAAGTAGGATGTAATTTCATTGCATAACTATTGACTTGATGTGCTTGCATAGGGAATCACAACCCTTAACACCAATATTCTTACAAAAGCATAATTACTCACGAATATGACTCACATATTAATATCATCATATCTCAAAACTACTACAAAGAATCCAGTTTACTTAGTCCAATGATCTTCATGAAAGTTTTTATTATATCCCTCTTGAATATCTATCACTTTGGGACTAGTTTCATATGTTGCAATTGCTTCTGGCAAGCTCAAACAAATTTAAGTGATGAACATGAGCATCAAAATTTTCATCTCTCAAAATAATATAAGTGAAGCATGAGAGAATTTCTTCAAAATTTTACTAACTCTCAAATAAATCTAAGTGATGCATGATAATATTTCTTCAAAAATCAAGTCACCATCGTGCTAAAAAAGATATAAGTGAAGCACTAGAGCAATTCCATAGCTCAACTGCTTTAAGTGAAGCACATAGAGAAATTCTAACAAATCATAGCATAATTTTGGCTCTCTCAAATAGGTGTGTCCAGCAAGGATACTTGTGACAAACTAAAAAGAAAAGTAAGCAAAGACACATATGATACAAGACACTCCAAGCAAAACTGATATGTGACGAATAAAAATATAGCTCCAAATAAAATACCGATGGTCGTTAGAAGAAAGAGGGGATGCCTACTGGGGCATCCCCAAGCTTAGTTGATTGATACTTATTAAATATTATCTTGGAGTGCCATGGGCATCCCCAAGCTTAGGATCTTTTCACTCCTTATTCCTTCATCCATCATGATCTCACCCAAAACTTGAAAACTTCAATCACACAAAACTTAACAAAACCTCGTGAGATCCATTAGTATAAAAAAATCATCTTTAGTATAAGTATTGTAGAAAACTCATTCAAATTTTGTTATTACATTATACATACTACATTCTAACTTTACCATGGCTTATACCCCCCCCCCCCGATACAAACCATAGATTCATCAAAATAAGCACATAATGCAACGGAAATAGAATTTGTCGAAAACATAACAGTCTGTAAAGACGTATTTTCAGTCATACTTATGTAACTCTAATATTTTTTTTTGAAAACTTAGGAAAAACGTGGAAAATATGTATATCAATTTTGTGTAAAAAATTCAGCTATTGTTCATGCTCCAGTAAATGACAACAATTTTGTCACTGGACAAGAATTTTTTTTGTTGATGCACCGAATCAAATCAACTCTCACCCAAATCAACCCAAAGACTTTGCTTGGCACAAACACTAACTATAACACCAAAAACACAATCATTATAGAAGTAATAATGTGTATTTATTTAAAAATAGAATAAAATCCAAAAAGCAAAAAAAGATAACTATTGGGTTGCCTCCCAACAAGCGCTATTGTTTAATGCCCCTAGCTAGGCATAATGCATAGATTCAAGTATTCTCATCTTTAGTTTTAGCCCCATAGGTTGCCCTCGTGATTTATTCATATGGTGGCTTAATTCTTGTTCTAGGGAAGTGTTACATACTCTTTCTTAATGGAAACTGAAATTTAGTATTCCCTTCTTTCATATCAATCACGGCGCCTGTAGTTCATAAAAACGGTCTACGGAGTATTATAGGACAAGATAGATTACAACCAATATCAAGAATTATAAAATATATGGGCACATAGTTCATATTTGCAAAAATAAGAACATCATTAATCCTTCCCAAAGGCTTTTTAATAGTAGAATCCGCCAAGTGCAAATTAAGAGAGCATTCTTTAATATTGGTAAGACCAAGCACATCACATGGAGATTTTGGAATTTTGGAAGCACTAGCACCCAAATCACATAAAACAAAGCATTCATAAATTTTAATCTTGACTTTAATGGTAGGTTCCCATTCATCATGTAATTTTCTAGGAATTGAAATCTCTAACTCCATTTTTTCTTCTAAAGCTTTTAGCATGGCATCTACAATATGTTTAGTAAAAGCTTTATTTTTTCATAGGCATTGGGTGAATTTATCATGGATTGCCACAAATAAATACATTCAATCAAAGATCAACTATCATAATTAAAATCTTTGTAATCCAAAAGAGTGGGCACATCACTAGTTAAAGTTTGACCTCTCCAAACCCACTTTCATCAATTTTTTCATCGAGATTTTCACCCTCCGAATCATGGGGGCGCCTTCTAGTTAAATTTGACTCTTCTTGTACCCTTATCATCAATTTTATTATTGCTAAATGAGGAATCAATAGAAGAATCACCAATCACTTTAAGATCTTCATCATTGTTATCTTCTACAGAAACTGGCTTAGCGGCCATTTGATTTACTAGTGTAGCTTGTGCATCGGATATTTTACCCAGTAAATTTTCAGCAGGAGCATACTTAGATTGGAGATTAGAAACTTCTCTACTAACATGATCAAGTTGTTTTGTTATAGCATCTAACACAATAGAGTGTTCTTTAAGCTCCCCGGTAAAAAAACTTATTATGCTCAAATTGTGTAGTCATATATTCCTTAGTACTTTTCTCAACCTCAAGCAAAATATAGGGGTAAGAAACATCATAGTATTTTCTTTGAGACATCATGACTACACAAACAAGATTGCAAGCAAACAAGAGATCTGATGAGAAAAAGTCGAATGGAAAAGAAGGCAAATAAAAAGGCAAATATTTTTATGCTTTTCGCAAAAACGTTTTAGAAGTGGGGGAGATGAAAATGAGAGGCAAATGGCAAATAATGTAAATTGCAAGGAGATGAGATTTTTGATTAGTAACCTGATACATGTTGATGATGTCTCCCCGACAATGGCGCCAGAAATTCCTTTGATGTGGCTTGAATCTGCGTTGGTATATCCCCAAAGAGGAAGGGATGATGCAACATAGCTACGGCAAGTATTTCCCTCAGTTATGAAACCAAGGTTATTAATCCACTAGGATAACCAAGCAACACTATGTAAATGGTACCTGCACACAAAGAACAAATCCTCGAAACCCAACGCGTAAGAGGGGTTGTTAATCCCTCCTCGGTAAAAAGATAGATTAAATTGTATGAGTTTGGATAAATAGATCGCACAAGAAAAGAAAGTAAAAGAGGCAAATAGAAAGTGCAGCAAAGTATTTTTGGATTTTTTAAATAATAAATATGAAAACAATATGATAAAAGGTAGACACGAGGCCGTAGGTTTCACTAGTGGCTTCTCTCGAGAAAATAGCATACAGCGGGTAAACGAATTACTGTTGGGCAATTGATAGAAGATCAAATAATCATGACGATATCCAAGGCAATGATCATGTATATAGGCATCACATCCAAGATTAGTAGACCAGAATGATTCTGCGTCTACTACTATTACTCCAGACATCGACCGCTATCCAACATGCATCTAGTGTACTAAGTTCACGGAGAAACAGAGTAATGCAATAAGAACGATGACATGATGTTGACAAGATATATTCATGTAGGAACATACCCCATCTTTTTATCCTTAATAGCAATGATACATGCGTGTCTCACTACCCCTTCTGCCACTGGCTGAGGACACCGCAAGATCCAACCCAACACAAAGCACCTCTTCCAATTGCAAAAAAAAAATCAATCTAGTTGGACTAACTAAACCAAAGATTCAGAGAAGAAATACGAGGCTATAACAATCATGTATATAACAGGTCAAAGAACTAAAATAATGTTCATGGATAGAACTGATCCTAAACTCAAACTTCATCAGATCCCAACAAACACACCGCAAAAAGTCATCACATCAAATAGATCTCCAAGAACATCAAGGAGAACATTGTATTGAGAATCAAAAATAGAGAAGAAGCCATCTAGCTACTGCCTACGGACCCGTAGGTCTATGGTGAACTACTCATGCATCATCGAAGGAGCACCAATGAGGATGACGAACCTCTGCGTGATCGTGTTCCCCTCCGACGAAGTGCCGGAGTAGGGATCTAGATTGGATCTCGTGGATCTGGAACTTGCGGCGGCTGGAATTGTTTTCCGTTGACACTTCTAGGGTTTCTGGAATATCTGAGTATTTACAGAGCGAATAGACGGTTGAGGAGACCTCCATGGGTCCCACCACCCATCAGGGTGCGCCAGGGGCCTTTGGCGAGCCCTGGTGGGTGGTGGGTGTTGGGGAACGTAGTATTTTAAAATTTTCCTACGATAACGCAAGATCTATCTACCAGCTGCATAGCAACGAGAGGGGAGAGTGTGTATACGTACCCTTGTAGACCGAAACCGGAAGCGTCAAGTGACGCGGTTGATGTAGTCGAACTTCTTCGCGATCCAACAGATCAAGCACCGAACGTACGGCACCTCCGTGTTCAGCACACGTTCAGCTTGATGACGTCCCACGAGCTCTTGATCCAGTTGAGCTTCACGGGAGAGTTTCGTCTGCACGACGGCGTGGTGACGGATATGATGAAGTTACCGGCGCAGGGCTTCGCCTAAGCACTGCAACGGTATGACCGAGGTGTGCTTCTGTGGAGGGGGGGGGCACCGCACACGGCTGCAGAGATCAACTTGTGTGTCTAGAGGTGCCCCCCTGCCCACGTATATAAAGGAGCAAGGGGGAGGCTGGCCGGCCCAAGCCTGGCGCGCCAAGGGAGTAGGAATCCTACTCCTAGTAGGAATAGGAATCCTCCTTCCTATTCCTACTAGGAGTAGGAAAGGAAGAAGGAGAAGAGAAGGAAGAAGAGAGGTGGCGCCCCCCCCCCCCCAGTCCTAGTCCAACTAGGATTCCCTAGTGGGGCGCCGGTCAGCCCCTATGGGCTGCCTCTCTCTTTTCCCTCAAGGCCCACTATGGACCATACTTCCTCGGGGGGTTCCGGTAACCCCCTCCGGCAATCCGGTTAAATCCGAAACTTTCTCGGAACACTTTCGGTGTCCGAATATAGTCGTCCAATATATCAATCTTTACATCTCGGACATTCCGAGACTCCTCATCATGTCTGTGATCTCATCTGGGACTCCGAACTACCTTCGGTACATCAAAACTCATAAACTCATAATACCGATCGTCATCAAGCGTTAAGCGTGCGGACCCTATGGGTTCGAGAACTATGTAGACATGACCGAGACTCATCTCCGGTCAATAACCAATAGCGGAACTTGGATGCTCATATTGGCTCCTACATATTCTACGAAGATCTTTAACGGTCAAACAGCATAACAACATACATTGTTCCCTTTGTCATCGGTATGTTACTTGCCCGAGATTCGATCGTCGGGATCTCAATACCTAGTTCAATATCATTACCGGTAAGTCTCTTTACTCGTTCCGTAATACATCATATCGTGACTAACTCATTAGTCATTTGCTTGCAAGGCTTATTATGATGTGTATTACCGAGAGGGCCCAAAGATACCTCTCCGACACTTGGAGTGACAAATCCTATTCTTGATCTATGCCAACACCACGAACACCTTCGGAGACACCTGTAGCGCATTTTATAATCACCCAGTTACGTTGTGACGTTTGATAGCACACAAGGTGTTCCTTCGGTATTCGGGAGTTGCATAATCTCATAGTCATAGGAACATGTATAAGTCATGAAGAAAGCAATAGCAGTAAACCTAAACGATCATAGTGCTAAGCTAACGGATGGGTCTTGTCCATCACATCATTCTCCTAATGATGTGATCTCGTTGATCAAATGATAACTCATGTCTATGGCTAGGAAACATAACCATCTTTGATCGATGAGCTAGTCTAGTAGAGGCATACTAGGGACACTCTGTTTTGTCTATGTATTCACACATGTACTAAGTTTCCGGTTAATACAATTCTAGCATGAATAATAAACATTTATCATGATATAAGGAAATAAATAATAACTTTATTATTGCCTCTAGGGCATATTTCCTTCAGTCTCCCACTTGCACTAGAGTCAATAATCTAGTTCACATCGCCATGTGATTTAATACCGATAGTTCACATCGTTATGTGAATAACACCCATAGTTCACATCGCCATGTGACCAACACCCAAAGGGTTTACTAGAGTCAATAATCTAGTTCACATCGCTATGTGATTGACACCCAAGAGTAATAAGGTGTGATCATGTTTTGCTTGTGAGAGAAGTTTAGTCAACGGGTCTTGTCACATTCAGATCTATATGTATTTCGCAAATTTCTATGTCTACAATGCTCTACATGGAGCTACTCTAGCTAATTGCTCCCACTTTGAATATGTATCCAGATTGATACTTAGAGTCATCTGGATTAGTGTCAAAGCTTGCATCGGCGTGACCCTTTACGATGAACTCTTTATCATCTCCATAATCGAGAAGCATTTCCTTAGTCATCCAGTTACTAAGGATAATTTTTGACCCATGTATAGTGATATACTCCTCGATCACTACTGTACCTCCCTGTCAAACTCATGGCAAGGTACACAACAGGTTTGGTACACAGCATGGCATACTTTATAGAACCTATGCCTGAGGCATAGGGAATGACTTTCATTCTCTCTATATTTTTCTGCCGTGGTTAGGCTTTGAGTCTTTACTCAACTTCACACCTTACAAATCAGACAAGAACTCCTTCTTTGACTGATCCATTTTGAACTACTTCAAAATCTTATCAAGGTATGTACACATCGAAAGTCTTATCAAGCGTCTTGATCTATTTCTATAGATCTTGATGCCCAATATGTAAGCAGCTTCACCGAGGTCTTTCTTTGAAAAACTCCTTTCAAACACTCCTTTATGCTTTCCAGAATATTCTACATTATTTCTAATCAACAATATGTTATTCACATATACTTATCAGAAATGTTGTAGTGCTCCCACTCACTTTCTTGTAAAGACAGGCTTCACCGTAAGTCTGTATAAAACCATATGCTTTGATCACCTCATCAAAGTGTATATTCCAACTCCAAGATGCTTGCGCCAGTCCATAGATGGATCGCTGGAGCTTGCACACTTTGTTAGCACCTTTAGGATCGACAAAACTTTCTGGTTGCATCATATACAACTCCTCTTTAATAAATCCATTAAAGAATGCAGTTTTGTTATCCATTTGCCAGATTTTATAAAATGCGGCAATTGCTAACATGATTCGGACATACTTAAGCATCGCTACGGGTGAGAAAGTCTCATCGTAGTCAACTCCTTAAACTTGTCGAAAACCTTTCGCAAGAAGCCGAGCTTTGTAAACAGTAACATTACCGTCAGCGTCGGTCTTCCTCTTGAAGATCCATTTATTTTTGATGGCTTGTCGATCATCGGGCAAGTCAACCAAAGTCCACATTGTGTTCTCATACATGGATCCCATCTCAGATTTCATGGCGTCAAGCCATTTTGCGGAATCTGGGTTCATCATCGCTTCCTCATAGTTCGTAGGTTCATCATGGTCTAGTAACATGACTTCCAGAATTGGGTTGCCATACCACTCTGGTGCGGAACGTACTCTGGTTGATCTACAAAGTTCAGCAGTAACTTGATCCGAAGTTTCATGATCATCATCATTAGCTTCCTCACTAATTTGTGTAGGAATCACTGGAACCAATTTCTATGATGTACTACTATCCAATTCGGGAGAAGGTACAATTACCTCATCAAGTTCCACTTTCCTCCGACTCACTTCTTTCGAGAGAAACTCCTTCTCTAGAAAGGATCCATTCTTAGCAATGAATATCTTGCCTTCGGATCTATGATAGAAGGTGTACCCAACAGTATCCTTTGGGTATCCTATGAAGACACATTTCTCCGACTTGGGTTCGAGCTTTTCAGGTTGAAGTTTTTCACATAAGCATCGCAGCACCAAACTTTAAGAAACAACAACTTTGGTTTCTTGCCAAACCACGGTTCATAAGGCGTCGTCTCAACGGATTTAGATGTTGCCCTATTTAACGTGAATGCAGTTGTCTCTGATGCATAACCCAAAACGATAGTGGTAAATCGGTAAGAGAAATCATAGACCGCACCATATCTAATAAAGTACGGTTACGATGTTCAGACACACCATTACGCTGTGGTGTTCCGGGTGGCGTGAGTTGTGAAACTATTCCACATTGTTTCAAATGAAGACCAAACCTGTAACTCAAATATTCACCTCCACGATCAGATCGTAGAAACTTTATTTTCTTGTTATGATGATTCTCTACTTCACTCTGAAATTCTTTGAACTTTCTCAAATGTTTCAGACTTGTGCTTCATCAAGTAGATATACCCATATCTGCTCAAATCATCAGTGAAGGCCAGAAAATAACGATACCCGCCGCGAGCTTCAACACTCATCGGTCTACATACATCAGTATGTATGATTTCCAACAAATATGTTGCTCGCTCCATTGTTCCGGAGAACGGAGTTTTAGTCATCTTGCCCATGAGGCATGGTTCGCAACCACCAAGTGATTCATAATCAACTGATTCCAAAAGTCCATCACTATGGACTTTATTCATGCGCTTTACACCAATATGACCTAAACGGCAGTGCCACAAATAAGTTGCACTATCATTATTAACCTTGCATCTTTTGGCTTCAAGGTTATGAATATGTGTATCATTACGATCGAGATCCAACAAATTATTTTCATTGGGTGTATGACCATCGAAGGCTTTATTCATGTAAACAGAATAACAATTATTCTATGACTTTAAATGAATAACCGTATTGCAACAAACATGATCAAATCATATTCATGCTCAACGCAAATGCCAAATAACATTTATTTAGGTTCTACACTAATCCCGAAATTATAGAGAGTGTGCGATGATGATCATATCAATCTTGGAACCACTTCCAACACACATCGTCACCTCACCTTTAACTAGTCTCGGTTCATTCTGCAACTCTCGTTTCGAGTTGCTAATTTTAGCAACTGAACTGGTATCAAATACCCAGGGGTTGCTATGAACACTAGTAAAATACACATCAATAATTTGTATATCAAATATACCTTTGTTCACTTTGCCATCCTTCTTATCCGCTAAGTATCTAGGGCAGTTCCACTTCCAGTGACCATTTCCTTTGCAGTAGAAGCACTTAGTTTCAGGCTTGAGTTTAGCTTTGGGTTTCTTCACGGGAGTGACAACTTGCTTGTCATTCTTCTTGAAGTTCCCCTTCTATCCCTTTGCCCTTTACTTGAAACAAGTGATCTCATTAACCATCAACACTTGATGCTCTTTCTTGATTTCTACCTTCGCCGATTAGCATCGCGAAGAGCTCGAGAATTACTTTCGTCATCCCTTGCATATTATAGTTCATCACGAAGTTCTACTAACTTGGTGATAGTGATTAGAGAACTTTGTCAATTACTATCTTATCTGGAAGATTAACTCCCACTTGATTCAAGCAATTGTAGTATCCAGACAATCTGAGCACAAGCTCACTGGTTGAGCTATTCTCCTCCATCT
This sequence comes from Secale cereale, assembly GCA_902687465.1. Classification (NCBI taxonomy): domain Eukaryota; kingdom Viridiplantae; phylum Streptophyta; class Magnoliopsida; order Poales; family Poaceae; genus Secale; species Secale cereale. The sequence continues at coordinate 572,965,402 of LR738710.1, forward strand.
TGTAGGCAATGTACTGTTAGAGGTCTTATACCTCTCGACACGGGCATGAGTATGAAATACTAATTTCAACTCCTAGAACATCTCATATGCTCCATGGCGTTCAAAACATTTTTGAAGTCCCGGTTCTAAGCCGTAAAGCTTGGTGCACTAAACTATCAAATACTCATCATACCGAGCTTGTCAAATGTTCATAACGTCTACATCTGCTCCTGCAATAGATATGTCACCTAGCGGTGCATCAAGGACATAATACTTCTATGCAGCAATGAGGAAAATCCTCAGATCACGGAACAAATCCGCATCATTGCTACTAACATCTTTCAACTTAGTTTTCTCTAGGAACATATAAAACAAACGAGAAGCTACATCACGAGCTATTGATCTACAACATAGATATGCTAATACTACCAGGACTAAGTTCATGATAAATTAAAGTTCAATTAATCATATTACTAAAGAACTCCCACTTAGATAGACATCCCTCTAGTCATCTAAATGATCACGTGATCCAAATCAACTAAACCATGTCCGATCATCACGTGAGATGGAGTAGTTTTCAATGGTGAACATCTTATGTTGATCATATCTACTATATGATTCACGCTCGACCTTTCGGTCTCCAGTGTTCCGAGGCCATATCCGCATATGCTAGGCTCGTCAAGTTTAACCCGAGTATTCTACGTGTGCAAAACTGGCTTACACCCATTGTATGTGAACGTAGAGCTTATCACACCCGATCATCACGTGGTGTCTCGGCATGACGAACTTTCGCAACGGTGCATACTTAGGGAGAACACTTATACCTTGAAATTTTGTAAGGGATCATCTTATAATGCTACCGCCGTACTAAGAAAAATAAGAAGCATAATAAGATAAACATCACATGCAATCAAAATATGTGACATGATATGGCCATCATCATCTTGTGCTTTTGATCTCCATCTCCAAAGCACCGTCATGATCACCTTCGTCACCAGCGCGACACCTTGATTTCCATTGTAGCATCATTGTCGTCTCGCCAACTATCGCTTCCAGGACTATCGCTACCGCTTAGTGATAAAGTAAAGCAATTACATGGCGACTGCATTTCATACAATAAAGCGACAACCATATGGCTCCTGCCAGTTGCCGATAACTTTACAAAACATGATCATCTCATACAATAACGTATAACTCATCATGTCTTGACCATATCACATTACAACATGCCCTGCAAAAACAAGTTAGACGTCCTCTACTTTGTTGTTGAAAGTTTTACGTGGCTGCTACGGGCTTAGCAAGAACCGTTCTTACCTACGCATACAAAACCACAATGATTTTTCGTCAAGTATGTGTTGTTTTAACCTTCACAAGGACCGGGCGTAGCCACACTCGATTCAGCTAAAGTGAGAGAGACAGACACCCGCCAGTCACCTTTAAGCAACAAGTGCTCATAACGGTGAAACCAGTCTCGCGTAAGCATACACGTAATGTCGGTACGGGCCGCTTCATCTCACAATACCGCCGAAACAAGTATGACATGCTGGTAAGCAGTATGACTAGTATCGTCCATAACTCATTGTGTTCTACTCGCGCATATCATCTACGCATAGACCTGGCTCATGATGCCACTGTTGGGGAACGTAGTATTTTAAAATTTTCCTACGATCAAGCAAGATCTATGAACCAGATGCATAGCAATGAGAGGGGAGAGTATGTCTACGTACCCTTGTAGACCGAAAGCGGAAGCGTCAAGTGACGCGGTTGATGTAGTCGAACTTCTTCACGATCCAACCGGTCAAGCACCGAACGTACGGCACCTCCGCGTTCAGCACACGTTCATCTTGATGACGTCCCACGAGCTCTTGATCTAGTTGAGCTACACGGGAGAGTTTCGTCAGGACGACGGCGTGGTGACGGATATGATGAAGTTACCAGTGCAGGGCTTTGCCTAAGCACGGCAACGGTATGACCGAGGTGTGTTTCTGTTGAGGGGGGCACCGCACACGGCTAGAGAGATCAACTTGTGTGTCTAGAGGTGCCCCCCTGCCCACGTATATAAAGGAGCAAGGGGGAGGCCGGCCGGCCCAAGCCTGGTGCGCCAAGGGAGTAGGAATCCTACTCCTAGTAGGAATAGGAATCCTCCTTCCTATTCCTACTAGGAGTAGGAAAGGAAGAAGGAGAAGAGAAGGAAGAAAAGAGGTGCCCCCCCACTCCTAGTCCAACTAGGATTCCCTAGTGGGGCGCCGGCCAGCCCCTATGGGCTGCCTCTCTCTTTTCCCTCAAGGCCCACTATGGACCATACTCCCTCGAGGGGGTTCCGGTAACCGCCTCCGGCAATCCCGTTAAATCCGAAACTTTCTTGGAACACTTTCGGTGTCCGAATATAGTCGTCCAATATATCAATCTTTACGTCTCGGACATTTGGAGACTCCTCGTCATGTCCGTGATCTCATCTGGGACTCCGAACTACCTTCGGTACATCAAAACTCATAAACTCATAACACCGATCGTCATCAAACATTAAGCGTGCGGACCCTACGGGTTCGAGAACTATGTGGACATGACCGAGACTCATCTCCGGTCAATAACCAGTAGCAGAACCTGGATGCTCATATTGGCTCCTACATATTCTATGAAGATCTTTATCGGTCAAACCGCATAACAACATATGTTGTTCCCTTTGTCATCGGTATGTTACTTGCTCGAGATTCGATCGTCGGTATCTCAATACCTAGTTCAATCTCGTTACCGGTAAGTCTCTTTACTCGTTCCGTAATACATCATCTCGTGACTAACTCATTATTCATTTGCTTGCAAGGCTTATTATGATGTGTATTACCGAGAGGCCCCAGAGATACCTCTCCGACACTCGGAGTGACAAATCTTATTCTTGATCTATGCCAACACCACGAACACCTTCGGAGACACCTGTAGCGCATCTTTATAATCACCTAGTTATGTTGTGACATTTGATAGCACACAAGGTGTTCCTCCGGTATTCGGGAGTTGCATAATCCCATAGTCATAGGAACGTGTATAAGTCATGAAGAAAGCAATAGCAGTAAAACTAAACTATCATAGTGCTAAGCTAACGGATGGGTCTTGTCCATCACATCATTCTCCTAATGATGTGATCTCGTTGATCAAATGACAAATCATGTCTATGGCTAGGAAACATAACCATCTTTGATCAATGAGCTAGTCTAGTAGAGGCATACTAGGGACACTCTGTTTTGTCTATGTATTCACACATGTACTAAGTTTCCGGTTAATACAATTCTTGCATGAATAACAAACATTTATCATGATATAAGGAAATAAATAATAACTTTATTATTGCCTCTAGGGCATATTTCCTTTAGTGGGCCCCATGGGCCTCTCCCAAGGTGCTTCATTGGCTCCCAAAGATGTCTTCTGGTCCAAAAAAATCTCCAAAAAGTTTTGTGGCATTTGGACTACGTTTGGTACTGTTATTCTGCGAAGTAAAAAAAAAAGCAAAAACGGCAACTCGCACTGGGCACTATGTCAATAGGTTAGTCCCCAAAAATGATATAAAGTTGCTATAAAATGATTGTAAAACATCCAAGAATGATATAACAACATGGATCAAAAAAAGTATAGATACGTTGGAGACGTATCACCAAGCATCTAATAAACTTTCTCCACCCTGTTGTTTAAAATTAAGCACTTCAGTTTTAGTGGTAGAAGCAACGAGGAAAGAACTATCCATAGTAACAAGCACACAAAGTATTTTTGGAAATTTTCATTTTATAGAGAAGTAGAGGGAGATGAAAAGGAGAAGCCAAATTAAAAGGCAACTAGCAAAGAAAGTAAAGCAAGCAAATGATAAATATGTGTGAAAGAACCTATAGGTGTTTGGCGAAGTCTCCCCGGCAACGTCGTCAGGAATTCTTCTGGTGCTTGTGATAGGTGTTGGGATTTCCCTGAAGAGGAACGGGAATTTAGTATAGTAGCAGATAGTATTTTCCTTAGTTAAGAACCAAGGTTTATCGAACCAGTAGGAGACACCACACAAACACTATAAGCGGTACCTGCACACACACACAAAGCAAATGCTTGCACCCAACGAAGGCAAGAGGGTTGTCAACCCCTTGTTCCACCAATTGCAAGGATTAAATTTGATAGTGGTAGATAGATTAAATAAAAGGGAAAATAAAAGTAAATAAAATGCAGCAACTATTTTAGGGTTTTAGTAAATATGAAGTGAATGGACCCAGTGGCCATAGGTTCGCTAGAGGCATCTATCTCATGAGCATAACGGTGGGTAGACAAATTACTGTTGGACAATTGATAGAATATCGCATAGTTATGATAATTATTCATGTCATGATCAATATATATGCATTACGTCTAAGACAAGTAAACCAAAATCTGTCAGCATCTACTACTATTACTCCACTCCTTGAATGATATCCATCATGCATTGCAAGGTATTAAGTTCATAACAAACAGAGTAATGCCTAAAGCAAGATGACATAATGTAGACAAACCAAGATAAAATAATATGTTTGAGCCCCATTATTTTAGCCTTGGTAGTAAAAATACAAATGTGTGCCTTACAACTCCTCCCGTGACACCGCAAGGTTGAATCTACTGCCAAGCTCCTCTCCCATGGAAGATAAATCAATCTAATTGACCAGAGAAGACAAATAGATTGGAGAGAATTACAAGGCTATAAAAGCACACATATATAAATCTCAAAAAAGACTCAAATACTTTCAGTGAATAATCTAATTATAAACTCACAATTCATCGGATCCCAACAAACACACCGCAAAAGTTTCATCGTATAGATCTCCGAAGAGATCATTGTATTAAAGGCCAGAGAGAGAGAGAGAGAGAGAGAGAGAGAGAGAGAGAGAGAGAGAGAGAGAGAGAGAGAGAGTGAGTGAGAGAGAGAGAGAGCTATCTAGCTACTACTATGGACCCATAGTTCTTGTGGGAACAACTTACACATCATCATGGAGGCAACAAGTTTGGTGAAGATGGACTCCGTGATGGATTCCCCCTCCTGCAGAGTTCCAGTAGAGGCCTCTGGATGGTATCACGGAAGAACAGAAGCTTGCGGCGACGCTAACATTATTTTGGGTCTCATTCTGAGGGCTTATGGATTTATGGGAATTTATAGCACTAAAATTAGGTTAAGCAGAGGCCTATGGGTCCCACAAGCTCAGGTGGCATGCCCCTTGAGCTTGTGGCCCATCATTAGATCTTCTGGCCTTCCTCGAAGCTTCTAGGGCCTCTTTTAATCCATAAAAAATCCCCATAAAGTTTCATCTTGTTTGGCATGGTTTTCTGCGAAACAAAGAAATAGGCAAAAAAAACAGGAACTAGCACTGGCACTGAGTTAATAGGTTAGTTCGAAAAAATGATATAAATGACACATAAAGCATACAAGTTTGATAATATAATAGCATGAAATAATTAAAAATTTATAAATACGTTGGAGGCGTATCATACTTTAGTCTGGTTCAGGTCGAACCAATGTAACATAAGAGTTGGAGTCTAATTTTCCTCAGAAAAATGGCTCCTTGCCAACAGAAGAATAAGAAAAAAATGGCAGGGAAATGTGCCAACAATATGACTCTAATTCTTACATTGATATACAGTAATTTGACCCAACCGAGAAAACAGGTCGAGCACCTTGAAACAAGTCACCAGGGGGTTTAAAATGCTTTTAGTCTCCGGGGCTTGAAGCGCTCAGAGATTGGATGGTTTATTTCAACGAAAAATGGTATAAGGGTGCCTCCGAGCGTTTGCACATGACACCATGCTCGGTGGCTGGCCAATGGTACAAACTTACCAATTTCTCCATGATAAAACTTGCATAGATGCTCGATGTTCCACTCGTTTGACACCGAGGTGCCTGCTTCAATCTCCAAATTAATGGAGGCACCCTGGTCTAGAGAGACTGGTCACTAGGAAAGGGCACACCCACATGGGTGATAGCTTGTTTTTTCCTTCTTATGTTTGGGTGCGTCGGAGGATGAGATCTCCAACCTTCAGTGCTCAGGATCGAACATGGCGTTGGTGATAACGTTTAAGGCTATGTTGGTACCGAGCATCATGGACAACTGCGAGGCACCAGAGCTCTTCCAAGAGGTTGATGTCATCGATTCTCTTTTGTTATTCTTATTCTAGGTAGGCCTTCACAAGAGGGGAGCCCAATGTTAGCTCTGATAGGAGAACTGCTTTTGCCCCTGTAAACAAGGGTGAAAGGCGCCTCATCAGTAGCCCTGCCCGTCGTCGTCAGATTTTACCATTATGAAGAGGGAATCTCATCGACCCATCATATGCTGCTCTTTTGTAGCCGATCGAAAGTTCTAGACTCAATACCCTTGAGGACCAATGCATTCGCTCGCTCCGCTTGCCCATTGTTGTGAGGGTGAGCAACAGTGGTAAAGCAGAGCATAATCTCAAGTTGTACCCGTTAAAAGCAACACTTGTGAACTGTATGCCATGTTTGGTGAAGATTTTGTTGGAAACCCAAAGAGGCACACATTTTTCTAAAAGAAATTAATTGCTCTGTTGGCGGTGATTTTAGCGACAACCATACATTCGACCCATTTGGTAAACTTGTCGGTGGCGGCATGTAGGTACTCGTAACCCCGTGCTACTTAGGGGACGGTGCCAGGATATCCAACCCTCAGGCCGCCTAAGGCCATGAGAGGGTGGTTTGAAGTCCCTGAGCCGACTGGTGGATCCGCTTTGCGTGAAATTGGCATGCCTTGTAGCGCTGAACTAGCTCGATGGTGTTCTGGTGGACGACTCACTAATAGAAGCCTTGCCCAACGGCCTTCTTGACCACTGTATGTGACGATGCGTCGCTACCTCATTTGCCTCCATGTACATCCACGAGCTAGTTGCGACTTTCTTCTCGAGACAAGCATCTGAGTAAGACCCGATTGGCGCTACGACGGTAGAGGTCTCCATCCATCATGGAGTAAAACTTTGCTTGTCGGGTGATTTTTCCTGCAGCTGCATTGTCCTCGGCAGGGACCTCTTCTTTCAAGTAGTCCCAGATCTCAGGGATCCATGATTGCTCCTCAGGAGAAGTGGCGAGCTGCGAGGAGGCGAGCACGACGTGCTCGTCGGGCAGTAGCTTCTTTATGGGCCCATCCATATAAGGCACATCGGGTGGTAGCTTCTTATTTAGCGCTTATGTGTGAGTTCCTATAAGTTTTGCAACTACCGCACAACCCTTGTCGACCTTGAGCTTGGCTTTACCTTTTTTCTCATTTTCTCTCGATCTCTAGGTGCATTTGCATTGCCCGTTTTTCCACCATTTTTTAGAACCATCTAGAAGGTTCACCCAATTTTTTCTGTGGCGTTTTCCTGGGTTTTTTTATGACAATTTTTATTTGTTTTTTTCCTTTGTGTTTTTTAAATTCGCAAACCTTTTCTAATTCATGAATATTTTTTAAAGTTCGTGAACGTTTTCTAATTCATGTTTTTTTTCAAGTTTGCAACATATTTTCAAATTCATGTATTTTCTATTAAATATGTACTTATTTTTTAAAATTTGAGAACATAATTTAAATCAATGAACTTTATCCAATTCGTAAACTTTAAAAAAAAATCATATTTTCAAGTTTGCAAGATTTATTTCAAAATAATGAATTTTCTAAAATTCAAGATTTTTAAATTCACTAACTTTGTACATATTCACAAACATTTTTACAATTTTATTAACTTTTCCGAATTAGCAAACTTTTTAAAATTCATGATTTTTTTCGAGTTTGCTCACATTTTCAAATTCATGAACATTCTCAAATATATGAGCCATTTTCAAATTTATGAACGTTTTTAAATTAAAAATAATAGACACTTTTTTTAATAAGAAACGCAATTGAAAGAGTAAATAAAAACTAGGTGAGCGAACGCATAGTTAGTGAGTGAGCGAATCGAGCGTCTAGCCTAGAGAGAGAAAGAGAGAGTAAACCAGCAAGAAATAGACCATAGCCCATGAGACGGCCGAGCTAGCGCCGTGCGCTAGTTCTGGAATGAGATAAACTAGGGGATCTCCTATGTGACGCGTGTTGTGTGCAGCAGACGCATGCCAACAGGGGGTTCACTTGATTGGGCCGGCCGGAGCGAACTGAGAGCGAACAAGGCGAAAAATTCTTAGAAACTAAAGTGTGTGCGAAGGATCGAGTCAAGGACCTCCCGCCACTGAACCACGTTACTAGCAACTGCACTTCCTGAGATTTGGTGTCTGAATAGGCAACCCGGTGTTTATAAACAATAAGCCGTGACATTTTTTCATAATTTTCGAACATTATATTATTTTTGAAAAAAATATATTTTTCAAACAAAATCTTTTAGAAATTTGAATATTTTTTTGGGAATCTGAAACATTTTTCAAAAATAGGAACAAAATTGAAAAGTTGAACATTTTTCGAACTTACGAACATCTTTTTCAAACAGGAATAAAATTGAAAACGCAGATATTATTCCAAATTATAAGCATTTTTTGAAACACAAACATTTTATGAATTTCCCTGAAAATATTTGGAATTTATGAATAAATTTCGCAGTCATGAACATTTTTTGAATCTGTGAAGAAATCTTGAAACATTTTTTTATTTCTGAACAAATTTAAAAAATAGCATCATTTTTAAAATTTTATGTTCTAGAATTTCTGAATTTTGCATATTTTCTAAAAAGAAGATACAGTTTTGGAAGTTCTATTTTTTGGAATTTCAAAACATTTTTTATTATTGCTAGGCAAAATAAAAAATAGAGAGAATTTTTGGAAATTTGAAGAATTTGCTGAATTGTTTTTTATTGTCAAAGATTAAAAAACATGAATAATTTAAAATACGAAAGGGGAGAAAAGGAAAAATGATACATACAAAAAATGGAAAACAAAAAGAAACCCAAACACAAACAAAAAAACTGTTCGGTAAGCTTCTCTTTTATTTATTTGATAAGAAATCCTTGATTTCGTGAAAAAAGTTCATTAATTTTTTAGAAATCTTACTAAAATTTGATAACAAAATCGATAAAAGTTAATCATATTTTGAAAAAAGTTCATCAAATTTGAAAATAGTTTATCAATTTTTAAGAAGTTCACCAAAAATGAAAAAATTCATTGATTTTGGAGAAAAGTTGATTGGAAAAGGTTCATCAATTTTGAATAGAAAATAATTGATTTTTAAAAAGTTCGTGCATTTAAGATAAAGAAAACATAAACAAAAAACAAGAAAAAGGAAAGAAAACATAAGGGGGCATTTCATATATGTGTAAAACTAGGAAAAGATGTTTATACTCACAAGCATCATGGTGCAGTACTGGTTAATGCGTTCCACTAGCAGCGTTGCGAACGCGAGTTCAAACCCTGTCGCAATCGCGCTTCCGGTTTGCAGAATGAACTGCAACCGACGCATACGGCACTGTATAGGATTCGCCGACAATTTGGCGCGTCGAGCGGCAAATAGGGTTTTTGCATAAACTAGTTACAAAAGCCCAAAAGTGCAGCCGATGGGCCTACAAATTTCATCTCTGGGCCCTTTGTCTAGAAGAATTAGCATAATGAAAATGTGCTGATTAGCCCACTGTGTGTTTTTCCATCAAAAAGTATTTTCTGACGCATGCACTCTTTTCTTTAGGTTAATCAGCCCTTACTTGCATTGACTTAAAGGTCCTATTTCATGTTCCTTGCGGACCTGGTAATCTAACAACCCTTAAGGCCTCGTTTGGTAGGAGAGGATCGAGGGGGTTTTGAAGGCAATTTCCTCGCGTGGCCCAGAAACCTCGCAGAACCGCGAGGGCCCATTTGGTACACGGGTATTCGAGGCCCAATCCCCTCCGACCCCCTCATACACCCTACTTTCCACGCGGTACAGAACCATCGAGGGGGGGCTCGCGGATTTGGGAGGAACGACACCACGCCGCCGCCGCCTGCTCACCGCGCCGCCGCTCGATTCCTCCTCAACACGCCGTCGAACGATATCTCTACGCCGGCGTACCTCCTCCGCCATACTGTCCTTCTCCTCGGTGGTAAGCCCTCGCCTCGCCTCCCCTCCTTTCCCCTCGTCGTCCCCGGCCATTGTGCTTCAATCCGCCCGGCCATGGTTGCCGCCTCATCTTCCCCGGCGATCTCGCCAAGCATGACGTCTCCGAGGGCACCAAAGCCAACACCAAGTTCACCTCCTCTTAGATTGTGTCCCCTGTATCTAGTAGCAGGTTACTGTTGGTGTAGTGATTCACCGTCGACTCTGAATCTTGATGTGAACTGCAAGTAGTGGTGTCCCATGTATCCCCGAAATGAAGAAATGATGATCAGTTGTGGCCGCTGAGCTTTTCAAATGGATGCCAAGCCTACTGAAGGCATGTTAGATAGCTGAAACAACATGTAAATCCTTTCCTTTTGCGTCAGTGTTGTGAAACAGCCTAGCAATCATCAGAAACGTTTACTCTCTATCTAGTACGCACAATATGAGTAACTTGCATACCGCCATGATGAAGTCAGTTCTATATTGTGGTTTTGCCAAAATGGCGACCCTCCTTGCTTCTGTTTGGGGGTCATTATAGACTGTTCTACCAGCAAGTCTGTAATATATATAAGTGTTAACTACTCTAACGTCAGCAAATGTATGACAGTTGCAGAAGGCCACGGCACCTGAAACCTGGAAGTGTTTTTGTGATGCTCAATAAATTTGCCTTGTTTGATATACCCATGATGTGTGGTGGATTAGATTAAATGTGGTTTTGTTGAGTTTTTTTCTGATAGTGTTTTGCAACGCTCAATGTACTTGCTTTGTTTGATATGTGATTCATGTGGATTCGCCAATCCCAAGATTACATGTGCTGATGTTCTGAGTTCCGCTCTTCACGCATGTGCAGATTTAAGGAGGCTGATGATTTCCACTATGCTTTAAATTAATGATAGGTGTTTGAATTCATATTAGCTATGTGATTGTGCTTAAAATTCATGGCCCTCGCATAGGTTTTTGCTGCATCAGTTTGTGCAGAACCCAGTGTTCTGTAGTTCTGCTTTAATTGCCTATTTTGTCGACTACAAGCTACAAGTCTGATTTCTGTGCACTTTTGGTGAAGCAAATAGTCCTCTGGCTGTAGTTTACATTGAACTGAATCTGCATCAGTTTTGACTTGCACTGAAAGCTATGTTTTTGCTTGGAGGCATTACCAGACACTTCCATGATACTTATATGCCCGTTGAATCGTGCATATACACCTGTTAAAACATCATTTTTCTTGTTGGTATGCTGAATACAGTAGGACACTACCCAGTTTTAAAGGCATTGAAATGATCTTGGAAAAAGCTGTGTTCCATTTTATAAAGGAAAAGGGGGGCTAGGAAATTTGCAAGATAGTTTCCCACTCCACAAACTTCACAAGACACAAAATTTCTTATCGACACACTTGATTGTTTCCCAATAAACTCATCTGTGTATATTGCTGACTGTTTTTGGCATATTGGTATCTACAAACTGTATGATCTATCTAACCTTTGTCAACATACATATCTGCAAACTGTATGATCTATCTAAACATTTATCCTTTTTCTCCTTTGCTGCCCGTGGGCATTTTTGTGACTGCTCGACTGCGTGCATCCAAGGACTGTTTAGAGAAATGTATACATTGTAATTGACTGTTCATTCTTGTTTTGCATGGTTGAAGATTGGAGCAAGAAGACCTGTGAAAAGGGAGACATCGCCTGTCATGATCAAAAAGGAGATTTTGCGTGTAGAAGTAGAGCTGATGAAGTGAAATGTACCAGCTAATTCCTATGTTGGTACTTTCTCATAACCTATCTTCATGTATTATCTATCACATACCATTTCTCTTGCAATGTCAGCAGTTTGTTTTTGGAAAAATAAGTACTATTTGGTGCATATGTCTGCCAGCTGCCAATTCTATTGAGTAACACTAGTTTTTAATTTACCTGAGCGATTTAGTATTACAAATTTAATTCATAGTGTGAAAACATGGTGATAACGGTACTTGAGAGGTTAGCAGATACCCAGATTTTTGGTTATGATGAGCCATCTCCATTCATTATGGTGAAATGTTATCAGCAACTGATCTTTGCTAAACTGTTCCAAAGATTATGGTGAACCCTCTTGCTTCACTTATTGTCACAACAGAAAATAAACAAGCATAGTGCAGCGTTCATATGGCATCTCATTTTTGTAACTGTTCCAAAACAACGTGGATGGGAATGTGCTTGTGCTGTTATTTATGTCTGAACTCATGTTTCTGTTTACTTGTACTTAAATGGAGCTCAAGAAGAAAAGGGTGAAAAAAAACCAGTTGTTCTCATGTCACTCATTCCCTCCATCGGAGTATTCAGATGTCCCTAGTGTTTAATCCGTTTTCAAAATTACTGCAAAGAGATTGGCGAGACTCATGTTTACAATTTACTCTGCAGGTATCTCTAAATTGTGAGATAAGAGTTGTTTTGGAAGCCTAGGATGGTAGTTTCCTGACATCTCATTTGGGGACTGCTGTGAGACTCATGTTTACAACTTGCTCAACCACACTTTTGGGCAAAATCTGATGGGTGTTTTACATATTTTTGGCCTTGTTTTACATGGCTCAGTGTTATGTCCTTTTAACTTTCGATGGATCAGTAGTAGTATCTTTTAGAGGGTGAAGCTAGAACTGTTAGTCCTCGTTTTCAGGGGTTTTCGTTGATCGAACATCTTGTATTTTTTATTTGGACCATGGCATGTATGCATGTAACATTTTCATTTGAACACTTGATAATACATGCAACAGATTATATGAACCTTTTGTTATTTTGCATAATCTACTTGCACCATTGTTCCAAGTACATTTCTTCTATGAGCTTTTGAAGCTTTTGAAGTTGTAAAAATTGCATCTTTAATTATAGTATATTAATTTTGCAAACCCTCTATATCAATCCCTGTGTACCAAATAGAAGGGGTATTTGAGGGGTTTGGCGATTGGGAGGATTTAAGAGGATTGGGTGGAAAAGAGGGATTCACCAAATCCTCCCAAATCTCCTCCGCCCAAAACCTCTCAAATACTCTTCTACCAAACGAGGCCTCAGGGGAGAGGATTATAGGACAGCATAGCAGCCATAGCTTATCTGCCTTGATTTCCAAAACCAGAACTACTACCGCCTTTCCTCAACTGATTGACCTAGCCGACCCGTAACGGGCAAGCCCACCCCGCAAACCCTCACTCGATCTGCCTGTGCGTGTGGCACCAACAATTTGCCGCGACGAGCGGCAAACATGGTTTTTGCATAAACTAGTTACAAAACCCAAAAAGCGCAGCCGATGGGCCTACAAATTCCATCTCTGGGCCCTTTCGTGTAGAAGAATTTGCATAATGAAAATGTGCTGATTAGCCCATGGTGTGTTTTTCCCTCAAAAAGATAAGGTTCGCGGTGTATATGGATCCCTCTTTTGATTAATGAAGAAAACACATTGGTTACGCTGAAAAAACACGCATATCCCAAAGTAGATAAGATGGTTTTGGAGGTTGACCGAGAAGCTGGAACGGCAATTCCTAATACGAAATTATTGTGACACAAAAATTCACTTACGTTGTGAAACAAAATGCGTATAAGTTTGTCTCCTGACCCCCTAGGTGAAATCCATAGTAGTGCAGTTATATAGTGTGCAGTGCTGTTAATTAATTTGCCGTCCACGCAGTTTTCTCCATCTACTCCCTCCGTATTTTTAGTCCGTATATAATATTTGCTTAAAGATAAATTTTGTAAAATTTAACCAATTTTATAGAAAAAAATATCAACATCTACAATACTAAAGTTGCATGGTATGAAAATTGATTTCATGTTCCATCTAACAATATTGATTTCATATTGTGAATCTTGATATATTATTTTATAAACTTAGTCAAAATTAACAAAGTTTGATTTTGACTAAATCTCATATGCAGAATAAGAAAACCGGAGGGAGTATCTATCGTTTATTTTTGTAAGCATTAGGACAGCCCCAATGGATCGTATGTCATCTTTGTTTTTTTTCTTAAATGGAGGAGGACCCCTGGTCTCTGCATCTAGACGATGCATGCAGCCATTTTATTAATTATTCATACAAGACCTTACAAAGTCATACAATAGTAAGACTGAAACCACCGTCTAGGCAACAAAAGTGTCGCTACTCCTATCCAAGTGATGAAGGGATGCTGATAGTCTGGGCCCAGTACCAAACAGACCTCGCAGCCAAACCTAACATCTAAGACCTGAGGTCCCAACCAGGACGCATGCCGGGTATGGGTCACCTACCAGTCCGGCGCACTCCTCAACCAGGACGCCTGCCGGGTCTGAGGCCGCCGCAGCCACCTGCCACCAATCCATCTTCAGAGTTGTACTGCTGCATCTACCTTGCCTGGTCTAACTGTCGTCGACGCCACCACGACGCCAGACCGCGTCACCCTCCTACGCGAGTCCATCTTCGCGCATCGGACGCAGAGTCACCACATCGCCATGCCGCCGAGACCCGTCGCCATCAATGAGTGAGATGCTGCACCGCTCCACCAAAGAATCCGTCCTCTGGTCTTGCATCCAGCCGCCGCTCAAAAAACGATACCCCATGAGGGAAAACGACGCCAAAAGCACCGCCATCGTCCGATCCGAAAACTCCGGATCTAGGTTTTCACCCAGAGCAGCGCAAGCAAGTCGACAGAAGCTGCAGAGGCGATGTCTTCAACAAGATAACGACGCGAAAAACGCCGCCATCGCCCACCATGACCCGAGTCATAGCACGGTTTTCACCGGCAGCCTCGTTTCCCCACTCTACGCTGGGACTGGATGCGAGAATCCACAACCATCTAGACGACCATCTCCGGCGAAGAAGATGGCCACCACCTCCACGCCCAGGGCCGGAGCCCCTGACGTCCTCGTGTCGCGTGCCTAGTCCAGAGGCCGCTTGCCGCGCCGGAACAAAGGATGCGCACGACGGCTCGAGGAACCACCATCCAGATCCGAAAGGGATCCAGCTCGGACACCATAGCCGCCGACGTGATCTCTTCGTCGCCGCCGCCAGCACGACAACTCTGGTTGCCACCGGCCTGTGCCACCGCCCTTGAATCGGCCGGAGTGGGCCGCCGCCACCCAGATC
The DNA here is from genome assembly GCA_902687465.1 of Secale cereale. NCBI lineage: Eukaryota > Viridiplantae > Streptophyta > Magnoliopsida > Poales > Poaceae > Secale > Secale cereale. The sequence goes on from LR738710.1 coordinate 572,980,488, forward strand.
CGATCGCGGCCGAGAAAGATTGCCGCCGCCGCCGCTGCGGCCCTCAGGCTTAGCCTGCGATGCCCTCGGCAGCGGCGGCGGAAGGAGAGGGAGACCCGCGGAGAGGAGAGGGAGGCCCGGCGGGGAGGCCCCGGTGCGGCGCGGCGCCGCCGCACGGGGGCAGGAGGTCAAGGGGGGACTAGTTTGGAGAGATGCGCCAGTATGTCATCTTGTAGTACTAGCATTTCATAGGTGTATGGATACAATCCTCCCGGTGGATCTTATTTTACTCAGCGAAGGACAGGAGGTCATCTTATCTCACAACTACATTTGCCGAGGTCTACTAATCAGATCAACTGGCACTATTACACGTACTGTGACAAGAAAAAGAAGAACACGATTAATTACTGGATCAAATCCAATCAAGAAGACGAATTAGCCGACGAGGAATCGGATGAGGCAACGCCGGCAGCCATAGGTGTCATGTCCATGGGGTAGCTCCCGAGCACCCGCAAGAATGACGTGAACTCCTGGACCTCAGCAAGTGCATTCTGCACGCGCGGGTCGGCGAGGGAGGCCTGGAAGTCCACGTAGAACATGTACTCGAACTGCTTCGGGGCCGGGGCGGTGCCGCTGTCGGCATCGTCGGCAAGGCGGATGGGCCGGTAAGGCCGGCTCTCGATCTTGGTGAGGCTGATGTCACGGAAGGCGAAGGCGGATAGCACCTTGAAGAGCACGGAGGTGCCCTCCTTATCGTGCGCGAACACGATGCTGGTCTTGAATGGCCGGTCCATGCGCGGCACGATGGGCTCCCGCGCCAGCATCACGAACCGCGTGACGTTGCCGGAGTCGTCCTGGATGCCGTCGGCGAGCACCTTCATGCCGTAAAGCTCGGCGGCGCGGGAGGACGCGATGGCAGCCGTGTCGCGGAGGCCGTTGGCGGCCACGTACTCGGCGGCGCCGGCCGTGTCGTCGAAGGCCTCGCGGGCAGCGTTGAGGCCGGGCATGCGGGTGAGCGTGTGCTCGCACTGCGCCAGCGCCTGCGGGTGGCTGATGACGCGGGTGATGTCCTCCTTGCGCACGCCCGGGAGCGCCAGGAGGCAGTGGTGCACGGGGAGCTGCACCTCGCCGACGATATGCAGGCGATGCCGGAGCAGGAGGTCGTAGTTGCGGTGGATGCTGCCGCCGAGCGAGTTCTCTACGGGGAGCACAGCGCGGTCGGCGATCCAGTTCTCCACGGCCTGGAACGCCACCTCGAACTGGTCGCACGGGATGGCGTCGGAGCCCGGGTAGGCTTTTCCGGACGCCTTCTCACTGTACGCCCCAGGCACGCCCTGGTACGCCACACGCAGCTCCGAGCCGTGCATGGGCGCCGGGGACAGGTCCGCGATCCGCAGGGGCGCCGGCAGGTTGCGTGCGCTGCCATTAACAGTCTTAACAGGGACCAAATCTAGCACCGCCCCGTTCGAAGCCGCCACCGCCAGCGCGAGGTGGCCGTTGGTGGAGTGGGGGGCGAGCGCGGCCACGTTGCTGGAGAGCACCGCACAGCTGGTCAGCCACTCCGCCCTGTTCTCGACGACGGCGCCCTGCAGCGAGCTCCTGACCACGCCGCTGCACCTCCTCGGAGTACGCCCCTGTAGCTTTGGACTCTGCCCAATGGGCGGCTTGACAAAATTGACGACAGCCATGACTAACTGACCACGCCAATTAGCTCTTCCTCCTCTGTTGCTATTGCCGGTAACTAGTGACAAGAAAACTGAAACTGGTTGCTGGAGCAGCTTCCAAAGCGAGAAGCTGAGAGGGGAATGGGTTGTGGAAGGGCATAATATAGGCGGCGCTTTGTTTGGTCTGGGTCTCGGGTCCTTTGTTTATGGAATCCAATAACTCCCGAAAGTTTGGATTTTAAGCATTTCGTCCGGAACGTTTTTACATGGCAACTTTAATTCATAGGAAGATGAACTTTAGTTCATAGGGGATGGCAACTTTGTTCTTTTTCGGTTTTTTGTCAGAAATTTACCATGTTTTTTTAATCTCACGTAAACTAAAGTTGCCATCTAAAATATTCGAGTTGCCATGCCTAAATCCCGAACACTCCGGAGTTATCATTACCGTTGTTTATTGGAATGAATGATTCAATCGGCTCATGGGCTGATGGGCCCCCGGTGAGGCCGTGACAATGTCTGTGCTATTCCTGTGATTCGATCCACTCGGTCCCTCGTGCCAATAATGCACATGTGCCCTGGCCCTGCTTCCAGGAAATAGGACAAAACATTGATAATTCAGGCATGCCCCACGTTTTTATCCAAGATCCCCACGTTTGTGCATACGTTTGCTCCGCTGTAGAATTATGTAGTGCTCTGACTTGTAGTATATACATACCTGTAAACCACACTGAGCTTCCAATCAAGTTGGCGTTTCTGCGTCGGAAAATATAATTTAGGAGACGTTGTAGGTTTTAGTCTTACTATTAGAGAATGATGGATCCCAAGCCGTTCAATTGTAGCACATGGTCGATGTTGATACTTTTTGTTATTGGCCGAGTTTAGATTTGACCGCTTATGTTAATACTCCACCTCTTGATATTAATTCAACAATTGCAACTTGATTTGAGCCTTGCATTAGGTACCGTCTTGATTTAGTCAAAATGGTACGAAAACGACGTGGTACCAATCTCACACACTTTGCACCCAAGATGAAAAACTGAAGATATTTTTGGAGCAGGTCCAACGACCTTGTCCTCCTCGCCGCCGCCTGTTTTGCCACCCCGAGCCATGCCCGATCTGGGAAGGAGGGGTGAGATTGCAGTGACGAGGTCGAGGAAGATGGTGGCACCAGAGAGATAGGTCGGAGTCGAGGAGGTTGAGGAGGATGGTGCGCCGGAGAGATGAGGGATGCCGGGGAGGATGAAGATATAGCACTAGTCGGTGGAGAAACAGAGTCCGTGAGAGGAACACAGAGATACAAAGATCAAGAGAGATTGAGGTGAACATTATGTATGGATATTTTGATTATTTGAATTATTGCTTTGTCTCAAATTATGTTGTGTCAGAACTACTGGAGAGCGAGATTTGGAGAGGGGGTGGAGTACACAAAGAAATAATTGCAAAGATCTTCTATTGTATGTACTCAAATGACAATTGAATGAGTGGTATTCGATGATTGTTCTTTAATTTATCTTTTAACAAACCATGAAAAAAAAATAGAAACAAAATATATCATTTTTTAAGAAAAAAAGACTAGGGGAACACAAGGAAGTATTAGTGTCATAAATTTCCATTGGTGTTTGTAACTTGCTTTTGTTTGTTTGTGAGTTTTTTTATTTCACTAGTTATCTTGTAATATTTTCTAATTTCCTGCTTCATTACATTTCATCGGTTTCCTTTTTTAGGGTCTTCTTTATTTCTACTAAATTTTATTCTTTATTTCCACTAAATTTCAAGATTACTTCTGATTTCTCCAATAAAATATTTTTCTAAAAGATATTGAACAAAAGGCCCAATATTCCACTTTGCTAGTGCATTACAGAACTTCGATTTTTCTTGTTGTCACATAAAGTTTTTCCCAACAAATGCACTACTTGGGATGCCACGTACGAGAAGCCACCGCTATGCCATCGATGTGTTTTCACCTGACTCAAAAGATTAGACGTGCTCGTTGTTGAATGTTCTAAGTTACATGTTTAAAATATGAATTTATATACGAAACCTAATTGATGTAGTAAATGAACTCATCACAGTAGCATGTAGTACATGAGCCCATTTCACCACCTTTACACAGTGCTTTTCTTTTTGCGAGGGAAGTAGTCCACTATTGAGTATAGCCCAGATGGTTAGCTTTTTTGTGGTAGAACCAACCTACCAGGGTTTAAATCTTAGACTTAGCACTAATGCTTGCATTTTTCCTGAATTTATTTCAGTCCTTACGGCGATGTTCGTTCAGTGGGACGAGAAATTCATGCTGACTATGTGGCGCCTATAATGATTTCACCAATCTCAAAATGTTGTGCCGGCTCAATATCTTAGAGGTGCTTTCACAGTGATGAGTGTGTGCGCGTGTATATAGGCATCCAGGAAAAATAGTTGATTTCTAATCCAAATGCCACCTAAAATACATTGAATCTTGGCTTATTATTAATAGTGCTTGTGGGTTGCCACGTGCAATAACAAAAGAAAACCATAAAATATTGCGGGTGATGACCCTCAACCGTAAGGGATCTGTTGCAGCGTTTTCGATAAGTAAGAGTGTCGAACCCAACGAGGAGCAGAAGGTATTGATAAGCGATTCTGAGCAAGAAATTACTTCAAGCACTGAAAGATAACTTTAGGGGTTTTCTCGATATAAGCAACAGAAATGTAAAGGCAAGTAATGTAAAAGATACTGAGAGTAACAAGTGGCCCAATCCTTTCTTAGCAAAGGAGAGGCCTAGCAACTGAACTTATAAAGACTAAAGCGTTCTTGAGGACACACGGGAGAGGTAGTCACGTGCTTTCGCCATATTCCGTATCGATACTATGATATGTGTTGATAAGTGTTGAGTGGGTGGATCTATGCTAGTGCACTCTCTAGACTAAGATGAATGCACTCTTATGATTAAACACCTTGCAAGCATCCGCAAATACAATATAGAATTTAAGGCAAAAGCCTAACCATAGCAATACGATCGAGGATCCATTATTCCCTTATGCAAAAGCGTGCGAACTGGGGTTTAGGTTTCTGTCACTCCGGCAACCCACCATAAGCATTCTTTATGCACAATGTATTCTCCTAGGTCCTTAATAAGGCGAAGTGTTGGGTGTTCGACTCACACAACACCACTAGTAGAATGACAACACAGCTTAAGTATCAAACAACACATATTACTTCAACAGCATATGACTACTAACAACAAGACTTTCCCCATGTCCTCAAGAACTAAGGTAACTACTCACAAGACATAAAAGAGATCATGATCAGTGGGGATAAATATGTGATAAACAATCTGGACATAATAATATTTCTCCAACAAAACTCAATAGCATTCACCACAAAGTAGTAATCAACACCGATGGAGTAGAGAGGATAGGTAGTACAAGTTACAACACGAGTTGCGATGGAAAGATGAGATTTGGATGAAGATGGAGATAGTGCTGGTGTTGGGGATGATGTTGATGATGATCTCGATGATGCCCGTGATGATGGTGATGACGATGGCGACGATCTCCCCTTCCGGGAGGTGATCTCCCCGGCGGAATCTGCCCGCCGGAGATGCCCTTTTCTTCTCTGTAGGTTTTCGCCTCGAAGCGGCGGCGGAACTCCGTAAAAAGTCCCGTGCCTAGGGTTTTCGGGGGACGGAGAACATATATGCAAAAGGGGGCGACCAGAGGTGGGCCAGGGGCTCCAGGCGCCCCCCCGGCGCGGCCAGGGGGGGGCGCCCCCAGGCCGCCTGGGCACCCTGTGGCCCCCCTCTGACTCCCCTTTTGCGTGTCTTCGTTATTCGTCTGAAAAATACCTCCCGTTGATTTTCAGGTAATTTGGAGGTGTTCTTCTTCAGCAACTCAATATCCACTTTTTCCTGCTGAATCCTGCGTCTGCTGTTCCGGCACCGGAGAGTTGCAAACTGTGTAAAATAGACCAAAACAACATAAGAACATCATCATAACGTGAAATATATCAATGAATAAAGATGAATTACGATACAAAATAGTGATGCATTTTGGACGTATCAACACCCCCAAGCTTAGACCTCGCTTGTCCTCAAGCGAATATGAACTCGGTAAACCTGTCCACAAGTTTAGAGAGTGAAGTGTCGATAAATAGAATACGGACAAGAAGCATCATAGTCTCTTCACCAACTCAAATATCCTCAGCAGCAATCTTCAACTCATAAGGCTCTTATGAAAAAGTGTTAACACTTATATTCGAAAGTAGGACCAAGGAAACTCATTATATCATGGCAAACATGTCCTTTGGTCAAAGAACAACAAATAATTTTAACTTTTGCTCTTATATTTTGATGGGATTAATTGAAGATTTTTGAAATAACATGTTAGTAAGCAAGAAGTGAAAGTGTTAACACAAAGGAAGATATTTGCCTTAGCTGGGCATGACAAACAACTTACTTATCAAATGATAATGTCAACAAGGATATGATATGACAAATCTTAATGCAGCTTTATATGCATGAATCCTTATCAACATCAAACGTCTGCTCTCTTTGAGAAATAGAAGGAAGTAGGAATAACTGACTCAACTTAAAATTAAAAGATAGGCCCTGCTCTAGGGTAGTAGGGAAAACTCATGTGCTATCCTTAAATCAAACAGAATGAAAACAAGTTTTTGAGAGGTGCATGATTCGTCAACGAATGCTAATAGATAACTCAATTACTTCTTGAACTGGACAAGTTTTGAGGAACGGCTCCCGTTTGAGGACGATAACATCCTCTTATTCTCCTTTGTTTATCACTGCCAAAGTTTTCTGATTTCTCATGAACAAAGCGTGAAGGAGGGTTTGCTTGTTATATTATTCTTAAGCCTGCCAGTTCCTTTTCATATTATGGGTTTGCACATTATACATGCAATCCCGGGGTGAAGCTTGTCCAACTCAAAAAGGTCATGAATTAGCTACTACTTCCTCATGAGCTAAAGCAGAGGCACAAAATACAAGATTTTGAACATTTAAGGATAACACATAAATTATATACTTTAGGAGGTGGTAGTGGAGTACCACGAGTAGGTAGGTATGGTGGACTCATATGGAAGGTATTGGCTTAAGGGTATGGACGCACAAGCAGAATTCCGCTTAGTACAGAGTTAGGCTAGCAAAGGTTTTGAAAGAGCAGACAATTGATGATGACTAAGATGCAAAGCATTATAAAGCATGAACATTGAAATAAGCATAACACATCAAGTTGTCTTCCTTGTCAACATAACACTTCAAGCATAATGACATAAAGGTTTTGGCTATGTTGATACTTTAAGAAAATCATGCTTGTTGTTATGACCAAAGCTATATTTGCCAAGATTAAATAAAGTTTCATAGCCATACCTGACATAAGGTCAATACTCCCCATAAGAATCATCATATAAGATCGATTGTGTGAAGAGAATACGGAGTGCAGCAAAAAGGAACCGATAAACTTCTCATTAATATTCCATCATAAACGACTCCACACACACGGATACAATTCTTCACCAAGGGGGTGATAGACCTCAATGCACACACCTATCTCATATAATAATCTTCCTAGACATGATACGACTCTACTTGACTTCTGAAAGACAAAAGGTAAAAGATAAAGATACCGGGCACTCCCCCAAGCTTGGAACAAGCCAAGGGAATGCCATTACCATGGAGATTTCACTCATCATCCTTGTTGGCGTTGATCAAGTAGTTCTTGGCGAAACTCTTCCATGGAAGGGGTTCTCCAGTCTCAAATGAGAAGCTCGTCTCCTGGATCCTGCATTCAGCACCCAAACCCATGCGTAGAAACCTTAGTTCATACTCACAATTCTGGTTATGTAGATCATTAATTTGCCCTTGTAGCTCTATAATTCTGTCTTCAGACGCGGCGATTCTTTCCCACATCTCCTTCATCTCCTTCAGGAAGTAGTTCTTCAGCTCATTGGTGATGTCAAAGTTAGCTTCGACACCACGCTCGGTCATCTTCTTGTACTTGAAGACTTCTTGCTCCACTTCTTCCAGCCTGGCCTGGACGCTCCCCTCCTTGATAGGTCCCTTCAGATCTTCTTGATGAAGGACGCCTTCCTTCATCTGAACAACCTGAGGGTGCTTCTTCACCTCAGCGAGGTAAGGGTTGATGACGTTGACGACGAACGCGTCCTTGGGGGAACTTGGAGAAGCCATGGCACCTAAATTTAGCTGAAAGATTTCCTGGCAGAAACAGATCGAAGAGAAAACACGTGAAATCGCAAGATACGTTGCCGGAACAACCCGGGCAAATATATAGGAAAAATTTATGCACAGAAAGGAAGGTAACGGACCAAAGCGGGGTCGGAGACGGCACCAGGGTGTCCAGGCGGCCTGCCGGCGCGGCCCAGGGGTGGGGCGCACCAGGGGGGCGCCTGGACTCCCTGGTGGTCGTCTCCGGCTCCACTTCGACTCGGAATTTTACTAATTTTACAAAAACTCGTAATACGGAACTTTTATGATGGTTTGCGGTGTTTTCTTACCGTACTACATACCTTTTCTTTATTCTGCTTCTGTTGGCGTCTAAAACAGGGCTGCAACATGTTCTTCGTGGGTTGTTGTGTATATTATATTCACATCAACATCGACAGGGTCTCCTGCTATGTAATGCTTAAGTCTTTGCCCATTCACAACTTGAGGTTTGGTGCCTTCAAAATTATTAATCTTAATTGCACCAGACCGATAAACTTCTTCAATATGAAATGGTCCTTCCCACCTGGAAAGTAGTTTACCTGGAGAAAACCTGAAACGGGATCTAAACAACAAAACTTTATCACCAACATTAAATTCACGTTTCAAAATCTTCCTATCATGCCACCTTTTTACCTTTTCCTTGAACATTTTAGCGCTCTCGTAAGCTTCACTTCTCCATTCATCTAGAGAAGTCAAGTTCATGAGACGCTTCTCACCAGCTAGTTTTGGGTCAGCGTTAAGCTCTCTAACGGCCCAGAAAGCTTTGTGCTCTAGCTCTAATGGCAAATGGCAAGCCTTGCCATATACCATCTTATAGGGGGACATGCCCATGGGGTTTTTGTAAGCAGTTCTATATGCCCACAAAGCATCTCCTAATTTATTTGACCAATCCTTCCTATTTTGTTTACTGTTTTCTGCAAGATCAACTTAATCTCTCTATTGGTGAGCTCAACTTGCCCACTAGTTTGAGGATGATACGGTGAAGCAATTCTATGATTAACATCATATTTAGCCAAAGCTTTTCTAAAAGCTCCGTGCGTGAAGTGTGATCCTCCATCGGTCATGAGATACCTTGGTACACCAAACCTAGGAAATATTACATCCTTAAGCATTTTCAAAGATGTTTTGTGATCAGCACTTTCAGTGGGGATTGCTTCAACCCACTTGGTCACATAATCAACAGCTACTAAAATGTGAGTGTACTTGTGCGAAGAAGGAAAAGGACCCATAAAATCAAAACCCCAACAATCGAAAGGTTCAATCACTAGTGAGTAATTCATAGGCATCTCATTCCTTCTACTAATGTTACCAACTCTCTAACATTTATCACAGGCTAAAACATAATTTCTAGCATCTTTAAAGAGAGTAGGCCAATAAAAACCTGATTGAAGAACCTTATGTGCAGTCCTTTCACCGGCATGATGTCCTCCATAGGGACTATTATGGCACCGTCTGAGAATGTCCTTCTACTCATGTTCCGGAATGCATCTTCTCACGATCCCGTCGGGACCTTCTTTGAAAAGATGTGGGTCATCCCAAAAGTAGTGCCTCAAATCATGAAAGAACTTCTTCCTCTGCTGAAATGTTAGACCTGGAGGCAAATACTTCGCAACAATAAAATTAGCATAATCTGCATACCAAGGGTCGGAAAGAGGTTGTATTTTTACAACGGCAAGTTGCTCGTCTGGAAAACTATCGTTAACTGGGATGGGGTCATGCGGTATATCTTCCATTCTTGAAAGATTGTCTGCTACCGGATTGTCTTCCCCTTTCCTATCAACAATCTGCAAATCAAATTCTTGAAGAAGGAGTACCCATCTGATAAGCCTTGGCTTGGCATCCTTCTTTGTCATAAGATATTTAATGGCAGCATGATCAGTATGAATAATAACCTTGGAATCAACAATATACTGCCTAAACTTATCACAAGCAAAAACTACAGCTAAGAATTCCTTCTCAGTAGTAGCATAATTTCTTTGAGCACTATCAAGGGTTTTACTAGCATAATGTATAACATTCAATTTCTTATCAACTCTTTGTCCTAAAACAGCTCCAACAGCAAAATCACTTGCATCAAACATAATTTCAAAAGGTAAATTCCAGTCAGGTGGTTGTACTATAGGAGCAGTTATTAAAGCTTTCTTAAGGACTTCAAAAGCTTCCTTACAATTTTCATCAAACGCAAAAGGAACATCCTTCTGGAGAATATTAGTGAGGGGTCTCGAGGTTTTAGAAAAGTCTTTAATAAATCTTCTATAAAAACCTGCATGACCGAGAAAACTGCGAATACCTTTGATGTCCCTTGGATAGGGCATCCTCTCAATAGCTTCGATCTTGGCTTTGTCCACTTCAATTCCCCTTTCGGAAATTTTGTGACCAAGAACAATTCCTTCATTAACCATAAAGTGGCACTTCTCCCAGTTGAGTACCAAATTTGTCTCCTCGCATCTCTGCAAAACTTTATTAAGGTTGTGAAGACAATGGTCAAATGAAGTTCCATAGACGGAGAAATCGTCCATGAAGACTTCCATAATATCCCCACAGAAACCATGAAAGATAGCAGACATACACCTTTGAAAAGTAGCAGGGGCATTATATAAACCAAAAGGCATACGTCTGTAAGCATAAGTACCAAAAGGACAAGTAAAAGTGGTCTTCTCTTGATCGATAGTGTTAACATGAATTTGAGAGAAGCCAGAATAACCATCGAGATAACAAAAGTGGGTATTTTTGGATAACCTTTCAAGCATTTGGTCGATGAACGGCAACGGGTAGTGATCCTTCCTGGTTGCCTTGTTCAACTTCCTGTAATCAATATACATTCTATATCCAATAATAATTCTCTGAGGTATTAGTTCATTTTTTTCATTAGGAACCACAGTTGTACCTCCTTTCTTAGGAACACAATGTACCGGACTTACCCACTTACTGTCAGCTATAGGGTAGATAATACCTGTGGCTAGAAGCTTGAGAATCTCAGTTCTCACGACATCCATCATCTTCGGGTTCAACCGTCGTTGATGATCAACAACTGGTTTAGCATCAGGCTCAGGGTTGATAGTATGTTGACAGATAGATGGACTAATCCCCTTAAGGTCATCAAGGGTGTAGCCAATTGCGCCTCGGTGTTTATGAAGTACTTCCAATAATCGCTCTTCTTCATATCCTGAAAGGTTAGAATTGATAATAACAGGATATACTTTCTTTTCATCTAAATAAGCATACTTGAGCGTATCGGGAAGAGGTTTAAGATCGAACACCGGGTCTTCTTTCGGTTTTGATAAAATTCCCAAAGGTTCAACCGGAAGGTTGTGCTTCAGGATAGCAGGCTGCCTCAAGAATATTTCATCTAGTTCATTTCTTTCCTGCATATGTAAATCATTCTTGCGGTCCTCCATGTATTGCTGCAAAGGATCATCAGGGGGAATAGCAATAGAGGCAATACTTTCAATAATTTTATCATCACTAGGTAAATCAGTACCACGAGGCTGCTTAGAGAACTTAGAAAAATTAAATTCATATGGCTCACCATCGAATTCAACAGAAACTTTACCTTTCTTGCAATCTATTATAGCTCCACAAGTTCTAAGAAAAGGTCTACCAAAAATGATGGGACAAAAATTGCCCCTAGCTGAACCAAGTACCAAAAAGTCGGTAGGGTATTTTACCTTTCCACATAGGACTTCAACGTCCCTCACAATTCCGATAGGAGAGATAGTTGATCTATTTGCAAGATGAATAGTAACATCAACTTCTTCAAGTTCACAAGGGGAAATCTCACCGATGATTTCTTCATAGAGTGAATAAGGAATAGCACTTGCACTCGATCCCAAATCGCATAGCCCATAATAATTGTGATCTCCTATTTTAACAGATACCACCGGAGTACCTGAAATTGGGCCTTTGTTCTTGGCTGTGACAAGGTTAGTGGAAACAGCACAAAAAGTTATATTGGAATCCAAAACATCATCAGTAACAAGGTCTTTAATCAATGCAACTCGAGGATCGACCCTGATCTGGTCCTCAGGTTCATCAACTCTTCTCTCACTTTTATTTATTATGCCTGTCACAAGAGAGTGCTCCTTTATCCTCGTGGGAAAAGGAGGCTGTTCATATATAACTGCAGGCAAAATAGGCTCAGCAACATAAATATCAATAGGTTTTTCTTTAAAAGGTGCATGGTGCTGGTCTCTATTCTTTTTAAAAGAATCAACGTGAGAGGCAAAATTCTTACACAAATCAATCACTAGATGGGAATCAAGACCAATCTTAGAGCAAAAAGTATTGAAGTAATCAGTTTCCACATAGCTCTCAATATAATCATGTTCATAATTTATAGCGGGTTCAATACCTTTATCAATTTCCCAATCTTCAGTATTCCTCTGGATTCTTTCAAGGAGATCCCACCTTTCTTCAACACTCTTCTTCTGAAATACCCCACTAGAGGAGGCATCCAGCATCTCCTTATCCTGACGAGAAAGCCTGGCATAAAAATTTGTAAGTATAATTTCCTTGGGAAGCTTATGAATTGGGCATTTGAGCATTAGAGACTTCAGTCTCCCCCAAGCTTGAGCAATGCTTTCTCCGTCACGAGACCTAAAGTTATATATATAATTCCTGTCTCGATGAATTTCATGAAGAGGGTAAAACTTAGTATAGAAAAGAGACATAAGCTCCTGCCAGTCCAGCAAGTGTGAGTTATCGAGAAGTCCATACCAATCTGAAGCTTTATCTATAAGGGATACGGCAAATTTCCTCATGACAAACTCCCTCGATACACCTGCAACCTTAAATAATGAACATAGTCATGACAAATATAGCAAGTGTTCACCGGGATGTCTGTCTCCTGCATAACGATTAGCCAAAACATAATTGATAATGCCAGCTGGTATTTTATAAGGCACAATTTCAGTAGGGGGAGGATCAACCACCACAGGTGTGGGGTGTCTTCCCGCAAGCAACGCTTCAATAATAGGGTTATCCATAAGGACAAAGAGCAGCAATAGCAAAAATAAAAATAGAATTATAAAAAGACTTTCTTACCAGTTTCACTTTACCAATAGCGCTACGCTCCCCGGCAACGGCGCCAGAAAACGGTACTTGATGACCCTCAACCGTAAGGGATCTGTTGCAGCGTTTTCGATAAGTAAGAGTGTCGAACCCAACGAGGAGCAGAAGGTATTGATAAGCGATTCTGAGCAAGAAATTACTGCAAGCACTGAAAGATAACTTTAGGGGTTTTCTCGAAATAAGCAACAGGAATGTAAAGGCAAGTAATGTAAAAGATACTGAGAGTAACAAGTGGCCCAATCCTTTCTTAGCAAAGGAGAGGCCTAGCAACTGAACTTATAAAGACTAAAGCGTTCTTGAGGACACATGGGAGAGGTAGTCACGTGCTTTCGCCATATTCCGTATCGATACTATGATATGTGTTGATAAGTGTTGAGTGGGTGGACCTATGCTAGTGCATTCTCTAGACTAAGATGAATGCACTCTTATGATTAAACACCTTGCAAGCATCCGCAAATACAAGATAGAATTTAAGGCAAAGCCTAACCATAGCAATACGATCGAGGATCCATTATTCCCTTATGCAAAAGCGTGCGAACTGGGGTTTAGGTTTCTGTCACTCCGGCAACCCACCATAAGCATTCTTTATGCACAATGTATTCTCCTAGGTCCTTAATAAGGCGAAGTGTTGGGTGTTCGACTCACACAACACCACTAGTAGAATGACAACACAGCTTAAGTATCAAACAACACATATTACTTCAACAGCATATGACTACTAACAACAAGACTTTCCCCATGTCCTCAAGAACTAAGGTAACTACTCACAAGACATAAAAGAGATCATGATCAGTGGGGATAAATATGTGATAAACAATCTGGACATAATAATATTTCTCCAACAAAACTCAATAGCATTCACCACAAAGTAGTAATCAACACCGATGGAGTAGAGAGGATATGTAGTACAAGTTACAACACGAGTTGCGATGGAAAGATGAGATTTGGATGAATATGGAGATGGTGCTGGTGTTGGGGATGATGTTGATGATGATCTCGATGATGCCCGTGATGATGGTGATGACGATGGCGATGATCTCCCCTTCCGGGAGGTGATCTCCCCGGCGGAATCTGCCCGCCGGAGATGCCCTTTTCTTCTCTGTAGGTTTCCGCCTCGAAGCGGCGGCGGAACTCCGTAAAAAGTCCCGTGCCTAGGGTTTTCGGGGGACGGAGAACATATATGCAAAAGGGGGCGACCAGAGGTGGGCCAGGGGCTCCAGGCGCCCCCCCCGGCGCGGCTAGGGGGGCGCCCCTAGGCCACCTGGGCACCCTGTGGCCCCCCTCTGACTCCCCTTTTGCGTGTCTTCGTTATTCGTCTGAAAAATACCTCCCGTCGATTTTCAGGTAATTTGGAGGTGTTCTTCTTCAGCAACTCAGTATCCACTTTTTCCTGCTGAATCCTGCGTCTGCTGTTCCGGCACCGGAGAGTTGCAAACTGTGTAAAATAGACCAAAACAACATAAGAACATCATCATAACGTGAAATATATCAATGAATAAAGATGAATTACGATACAAAATAGTGATGCATTTTGGACGTATCAGCGGGCCATCTCGCCTTGGGATGCATCTACGCTAGGAAGGTGTGGCATTCGACACTTCCTCATTACGGGCTAGGCTATCTCGTGCCGGCACCTAACGAATTGCTCATTGAATGGTGGCCGGGTAGTCGTGATTTAATTCCTTGTGCGCAACGTAAGGGTTTTGACTCCGTGGCCATCCTCACCGTGTGGATGATGTGGAAGGAGCGCAACAGCCGCGTCTTCCAACGCTCAGCGGTCGTGGCTCGGGAGCTTTGTCGGCTTATCGAAGAGGAAGTCAGGATGTGTAAGATCTCTGGGGCAAAAGGGATGGATCATATTTGGAGATAGTTTCCTATCCTTTGTAGGGCGTTATCTTTCTTACTACGACATTCTAGTTTCTTGGTAGGCCCAGTTGCGTCGTCCGTTGTAACTGCGGCCTGCTGCCAGACACTCTGTACTATTTTTCGTTCCTCTAATACATCGACACGCAAGCCTTTTACCTGCTCGCCAAAAAAGCCATAAATATTGCTCAACACTTTTCCATAAACAAATACACCGGTTGTGATATTCCACCGCCACACAAAACACAAGAATCTCTTCTCTTGTTTCCAACAAACCTATGCACCCCACTGCCTACTACATCCAACTTGTCACCGATCCACTTGTCGGTCCCTACATCACTCATATTTCAATTCATTGAAGAAAAGAGACATAGACAGTAAACATGTGTTCCACTCGAGAGCAACACTATCAGATTAATGAAAACCGGACACTTGTCATGCACGGTCCCAAGACCTACTAAGTCATCATCCCTCACATCGCATCACAAGGTGTCTCCGGTCGTAGCATCCAGAATGCACCATCCCATCATCCGCCATGCACGGTCCCAGCACCCGCCAAGGGGTCACCACTAGCGTCGTAGCACATGACGTCTCCGACATCAAGCACCCTTGCAGCACCGATGATCGGCTTGTCGCATCTCCCGCCACTAACCCCGCTCGCAGTAGGGAGAGTCGCCTTTCGCATCATCTCACGGCGTTGTTCCTAGCATCTCGCTCAGTAATAGTCAGCTGATCCTAGATCATCTTCATGGTGGTCGCATCATCTCATGATGCAATCCCCAACATCTTGCGCCGCCACACCCGACATCACAGCCCGTGGTTCGCAACATTGCTGACTCCACGACCGGCTCGTCGCACACCGGGGAACCACTCGCAGAACCAGGGCTACATCCTGATGCAGGGGAAGAAGAAAAGGCATTCCAGCCGCGCAGACGGCTTGTAGCAACCCACACCCTCCTCCCCATCTTGAGCATCATCGCGGCCAGCTTGCCGCATCCATGGTGCGCTGCTCGCAGCACCATGGACTACAACAGTGGGCAGCGTCGCCTGCATGGGAGGAAGAAGTTGTGTGGGCGATGAAGCGGCGAGATGAGGAGGACGGATGCGTTGGGAGCCCGGGGAGAATGCGTGGCTACTATCTCAAGGGAAAGGATAGGATGGAAAGGGAGAGGCGGGCGCGACCGTTTTAGGTGTGGGTCCCACTAGGACGCATGTCACCAACACGTCACTCGGCC
The DNA here is from genome assembly GCA_902687465.1 of Secale cereale. Lineage (NCBI taxonomy): Eukaryota > Viridiplantae > Streptophyta > Magnoliopsida > Poales > Poaceae > Secale > Secale cereale. Next base: position 572,996,514 of record LR738710.1, read on the forward strand.
GGTCAGTCGGTTGTAAATATTTAGCTGAATAAAAAGTGTCATTTATCAAAAAAATGTACAGAAATATACTACACCCTCTAATATGAATGTACACTACAATAATATTACTTACAAACATCAGGAGGAAACTCAACTTATTTTGACTGTAGAAAACAAGAGTGAGTACACATGTACAACATACATTGTACAAACCCTCCGCCAACCTAACCTTTTTTTTACTAAAGAGTTCATGTTTAGTCAATAGCCATATTTTTCACGTTTGTCACTCAACTGTGTCAAGCTATAAGAACGTGTTCAGAGGAAACTGGTCAGAAAAAAGATAGTACTAGTACCAAAGTTTGATAAGAGTACATATCAAAAAAGAAAGTTTGACAAAGTACAAGCCTGCGACCAACAAGACAATCTGCTAATAAAGTATAACGTGTCACATCCATCCACAACAATAAAACAAACAGTAACCACAAACACCCATCATCACAACTATGCTAGAGTTTGACGGTTGAGACATGAATGCGTCTAATTTTGTCAAAACCACTCATTTGTCCATCTGCAATTAAGGCAAGGCATATGCGGCTGACGGACTCATTATATGTGATCTTATGCAAGCCAAGTACTCCTCTGTAAAGTGTAAACTAATATAAAACGTTTTAGTAGTGATTAAAATGCTTTATAATACTCTTTTTTCCCAAAATAAGTGTCTTAACCTCAGTATACAACTTTGTACACTAAAGTTAGTACAAAGATGAGCAATTATTTTGGGACCAAGGGAGTAGTTTACAGTGGAGTATCATTTTTTGCCTACCGTAAGAATAAACGCATCAATTTATCCCTCATCTTTATTAAATAAATATAGTTTTAGCCAGTTAAATATGTATCGGAGTATGTGTGATCCTACGCAAAGATCGTGTCTCGCTGTATAGCCAGTTAACAATTGGGACCATGTTCACGATCAAACCGTAAGCTTGAGCACCCAGTCTGCTGTCCGCTACGACAACAGATTGTATAAACATGAGTCGACCACTTGATCCAACTAATCCTGCTTGTCTTCGCTACCAATGATCCAAGAACCGTCAAGATACGGCAAATATACCCAGGAGCCCATCACAAGTTGCGTAAGAGGTACTCCCTCCTTTAAAAGAAAAAAACATCCCCCAAACCTGTTATTTGAACTTGTGACTGAAACCCTCCGAAACTACCAATAGTCGTAAAAAAAATAAAAAAAATACAGAAGTGACCATGCTACATCAGTACCCCAAATTCAGTATCAATCTTGTTCGCCCTTTTTCGGAGGAGGATTACCCTATTCTCTGTACCAAACGATGCACACATCTAAATTATTAAGTAGAGGAGTATCAACTTAGGTACATAAGCAAAAGCAAAGCGTAAAGCAAAAAGGCACAACAGCCGAAAATAGGCCAGCATGCTTAAACACATATCTTATTATTGGAGGCGATCCAAACCGGTTATACGTATCTCGTATTGCCGTCTCCCGGCGGTTGCTCTCAAAGTTCATATGTTCCCGACTTTCACAAGGCTAAGTAATGACCACGCACGGATTCATACAGATGCCCAGAAGATAAACTGCAAAAAGTTTGTGATACTGGTTCGGTTAAAAAGAACGCCATTTCGACACTTCCAAATGATCAAAAGTAATGCACAAACTTCCACACAAATTTATGCCGGTCTATTAGGCTCTGTCCCATTTAACCAGCTGTCAAACAAATTGGATATGCAACTAGATGCAAGAATATTAAATGACACATGTATTGTTCCCCACAATAACCTGGCTAGTGGGCATTGAAAACAAATGTTGAATCGTTACCTTCTGATCACAAAAAAAAAAACATCATTTACTACCTTCTCACTTACGTTTCGTCAAATGGTTCTTAGTAAAAAATCACCCCATTGTGCATAGACCACATGAAGACTTTTTAAAATATGAAGAGACCTAGGGATTGTTCCAATATTAATCCATGTTTATGCAAGCTTGCATATAAAAGAAGGTTCTACATTGGGCACGCTTTTTGCATTGTATGACATCTGATTCCGCTTTGTAACAGACTGTGCAATATTACCTGAATTGGTTGTTTTGTACACAGCGCACTACCCAGTGGCGGCTGCTTTTCACTCCTTTGTTAGACTGACTACTTTGTAAATTTGTATGATACTCTATCTTTTCCCTTCTGTCACCAAGTCGTTATTCAAGCTAGGTGCTCTGTTTCTAATGGTTTCTGTCTATAGCTGTATTTGTGAGGATACGATCCTTTTCCAATGCTCGTGCCTGTGATGTATAAAAGTTTTTGCTGTGAATATCTCACCGTACGAGGAAGGTTCGGTGGACACTCCAACTCTCTGTAGGATGCAAATTAATGGACCTTAGCTAGTTAAATCTGTTGAACTAATAATTTCAAATGAAATGTTTATTCTAGTTTTTAGATCATTTAGTTGGACTAGTTAAAGTCGGAGGATACCCTTTAGACAGTAATACTACCTATATGACTAGTAACATGCATATATTATGTTACTAGTCTAGGTAGTACCATATATAGTCTTGTTTATTTTCTTATAGACTCATTCTTTCTTGAAAAACGCTATGTGATGGTAACTATCTATGGGCCAGTTATTTTGTTGGCTTCTATAATAAGCCGGAATAAGTTACCCCCTACCCAGGATATTCTAGAAGCCCAACAATTTTTTTACCAGCCTACTAATTAAGACTTGACTAGCAGGTGTTTAAAAATATGGCTTCTAGAATAAGTTAGCCCAAAAAAGGCATCAAAAGAACTGGCCCTATGCTACACTATTTGTCTCTCTACTCATTAATCGGCCGCCACATCATCTTTTTTGTTTAGGTGACGTCTACTATCTCCGTCTTGGTTTTTTGCTCACATTCGCACTTTGTGCTAATTTTGACCTTTAAATTAAACTAACAAAATGTTAATGCATGTAAACAAAAACAATATCATTGGACACTACATTCTCATACGAATCCAACGATATAATTTTGGTTGACATGCATTATTATAATCTTAGTTAAATGAGTGATCAAAGTCTGGCACAAGATACTAAGTGCCGGTGGTAAAACTAGCTGACCTCGGGTAGGGGGTCCCGAGCGGTGGATCTCGGATCGCTGGTAATAGGGACGAAGGAGACAATATTTACCCAGGTTCGGGACCTCTCGAAGAGGTAATACCCTACGTCCTGCTTTGATTGTATTGATGATGATGCATCGAGTACAAGCTTGATCTACCTCGACATCGTAAGGGGAGAGCTAACCCTTGGACTGGGTGAATGTCATTGTGATTCCGTCCCCTCTATGGGCTAAACCATCTGGCTTATATACACGTCAGGTAAGGCATCTAGAGTTACATGGTCGCTATCCAGGGGTACGCATGGAGGCGGCAGGAGATATCTTGGAGTATACCCCAAGTCTTTGGTAGATGCGGTCTCGATCACGTCTAGGCGTGTAGCTTCCGGAGTCCACTTGAATGAGAATGAGGGCCTATAGGCCCAACCCCCTAGTCCAGGACACCGTTGGTACACCCTAGTTCAGGACACCATTAGTAGCCCCTGAACTGGTCTTCGACGCTGAGGATGACGTTCTTGAACTTCGGCTTCGCAGTCTTTGGCTCGACACTCGAGTTCATGTGTATTATCTTTTAGCTCGTTCTCGAAGTCTTCGGTCTGATTGATGGATTTAGCCGTGGTCCGGTCCCAGTACACGTAGCATTCAATCCTGACCTTGATCACCACGCCTTCTGGGAAATCGAGTCGCTTTATGGCGAGACGTCGAAGCGTTGGCCCTCTTTTCCTTTATTTATAAGCACACAATGAAGGATTATGACAAAGCGCCTCTTGACCCCATCTTTGACAATCCATGCAAACCTTCCCTTCTCTCCCATGTCCAACCCCAAGAGCTCTAAACAATGGCAAGCGATGAGGGTTCCTCGAAGCGACCCCATAGCCCCCTCAAAGGTGACTGGGGGAGCTACTCTGTCACATGTCTCCAACTGGAGCACCTAGCCACCCAAGGCTATTTGCTAGATTCAGATCTTGCTTCCACTCACCCAAGATTAACATCCATGAATGGGCAAGTGCATGCCGAGAGTCACCCTACCCCACATGGGGACGAACGGGTATGCTTCGTTGCTTTCCTTCTACGTGACCTGGGATTCCCCATTCATCCGTTTCTTCGGGGGTTGCTTGAATTATATGGGCTACAACTCCACCACATCACCCCGACTCAATACTACATATCACAAGGTTTGTTTCCCTTTGCGAAATGCATCTCAGATACGAGACACACTTCAAGCTGTGGTGGAGGTACTTCTGCGTAATGCCTTGCTCCCAAATCGGGAAGGTATTCGAAGTGGGCACGGTCGAGGTTTGCTGAATTGATGGGACTCACTACCCATCCGGTATCCCTCAAGAGGATACTAGTATCTGGCCGTCAGAGTGGTTTTACATAGATGATGTCCCACTATACGACCAAGTTTGGCCCGTGCTCCGAGCATTCTCCTCGGAGACCTTGAAGAAGCGTTACAACCAAAGACTGTTGAGTGCCGCTCAGGAGGATGGCGCCAATGAAGTTAGCTTGGCGGCTCAAGTGAAGTTGCTATCAAGCACCGGCCTTACCATCATAGACTCAATGGCCATGGTGATTACCGAAGAGTCCAACCACTTCGGCAGTGCCCACACCTGTTGTGCATGTACAACGGAACCGATGACGCCTCCCGCTCAATTCGGGAGAGCTTCAAGGTCCAAATGGCCTTCGGGACCATATAGTCCGGTATGTACCAAGGGCGGATGAAGATTTCGCTAGGCAAAAATTTCGAGACGGGTTGTCTTATTACAACCCTGCCGATATAGTAAGCCTTCTTGGATCTCCTCGTCTATCCAAGTCATTTCATGATTAATCCTTCTGACCAACCCTTTACTGAATTTGAACAGGGATGGAGGTGGTGAGTTTAAACTCTAAGCAGCCCCGCACTTGAGCCGGAGACACATCGGTGGGCGGACGACCCCGTCTTTCATGAAGATGAAGAACTGTCCCTTATATATGAAGGGGGACGTTCTATCTGGAGAGCCTTGAGGTCTCAAGGGTAGCCGTCACTCTCGATGCACCGGGAACACAACCGGCCTCTTTGGTTGAACCCCTCACCTCTACTCGAAAGAGAGCTTCTTACCCCAAGACTCCTAGTCCCCTGACTTCTCCTCCAAAGGGATGACGTACAAAATGTCCATGCGAAGAACCGACCCCATAAAGGAGCCCTCCGCTGGAGAGCCTCGGAGCTCGGGCGCACGTGGCGACCGTGGAGGCGGGCCAAAAATGCTTTTCAGCTCACATGTAATATCCTTGTTATTGTGTTTCCGAGAATAGCTCATCGCCAATTTTGATTATTTTAATCCATTTGCAGGCAGCCCATGCCTTCCTTAATAGTGGGGGGTAGAAGGGCCGAAGGGACACCGGCTCTGAGCAATGGCACAAGGCTGCTCCCTACCTCTGGAGCTGCCTCCGAAGTACCCTAGCCAGAGGATTCGAGGACCTGTTCGGCTACCCCCTCTGAGGTTAAAGCGACATGAGCCACCGACGACGGGGCGTCTATAGATTTTCATCTTGTCTAGAGTATCTTAATATATTAAGTTTAGGCCGTTGCCTCTGTCCATTAGCACTTTCCGAAGACAACAACTGCCCACGATTGGGTCAAGAACTAGTGCGGTGGGGCATCTATTCGGGGCGGACCTCAGCTGATCTTTAAGATCAGAGGTGATTGGCATGTCTACCCATGCGCCCTGACCTGTTACGTGATGAATATAATTGACTTCCCAGAGAGCCTGCTTCCTATGATGATTGGACGTGAAGGTTTCATGGATCATTAGGACCTCGTCATCCCCCGAGGACTCCTCTGTATGCCTAGGCGTGCCAGTGAGGAGGCTTAGGCATCCCCTAGCTACCTGCCTCATTACCCAGCAGTCACAAAGGTTGTGGGTTGGGCAGGTGTTTAGCAGAATGGAGTGGATTGGGCATGGCTTATCCAGGAGGCAATCGAGAGTGGTCCCGAAGAGGATGACTATTTTATTCCTCTTCCGAAGTCGCTCGACTAATGTGTGAGCGCATGGAGTTCGCGACAAGTTGTTAGCCTATCATGCTACAATTCGTTGTCATAGATCGATGATAACCCACAAGTGTAGGGGATCAGTTGTAGCCTCTTTCGATAAGTAAGAGTGCCGAACCCAACGAGGAGCTAAAGGTAGAACAAATATTCCCTCAAGTTATATCGACCACCGATACAACTCTACGCACACTTGAAGTTTACTTTACCTAGAACAAGTATGAAACTAGAAGTACTTTGTGGTTTTTGTGGGATAGGTTTGCAAGATAATAAAGAGCGCGTAAATAAAAAGTAGGGGCTGTTAAGATAAGGACACAACTAAATTAGTTTTAGTAGAGAGCTTTTTGTCACGAGAAAGTTATTTGTCCCTAGGAAATCGATAACTAGACCGGTAATCACTATTGCAATCTTATTTGAGGGAGAGGCATACCTAACATACTTTCTCTTCTTGGATCATATGCACTTATGATTGGAACTCTAGCAAGCATCCGCAACTACTAAAGATCATTAAGGTAAAACCCAACCATCGCATTAAAGTATCAAGTCCTCTTTATTCCCATACGCAAACAACCTACTTACTCGGTATGTGCTTTTGTCACTCATGCCACCCACCATAAGCAAATCATGAACATATTGTAAACCCTACAGCGGGGATCCCTCACGCTTGCGCGACACAGAGAGCACCATAGGACAACACCAATAATAAAACATGCAACTCAAACCAATCACGATCATCAATTAACCCATAGGACAAAACGGATCTACTCAAACATCATAGGATAGCCATACATCATTGGGAAATAATATATAGCGTTGAGCACCATGTTTAAGTAGAGATTATAGCGGGTAGAAGAGGGGTTACACCACTGCATAGAGGGGGGAAGAGTTGGTGATGACGGCGGTGAAGTTGTTGGTGTAGATTACGGTGACGATGATGGCCCCGGCGGCACTTTGGTGCCACCGGAAGCGAGGGGGAGAGAGCCCCCCTCCTTATTCTTCTTCCTTGACCTTTTCCCTAGATGGTAGAAGGGTTTCCTCTATGTTCCATGATCTCCACGGCGTGGGAGGGGCGAGAGCCCCTCCAAGATTGGATCTGTCTCTCTGTCTCTCTGTCTCCCTCTGTTTCCGAGATTCTAGCCTTTCACTTTTTCTTAAATTCCCGGAGATCCGTAACTCTGATTGGGCTGAATTTTGGACATGATTTTTATCCTGATATTATCTTTCTTGCGGCCAAAGAAGGGCATCAGCCGCCTTACAGAGTGGCCACGAGGGCACAGGGCGCGCCCCCACCCTCGTGGGCCACTCGGGCATCGTCTCACGTTGGTTCCGCTTCCCAAAATTCACATATATTCCAAAAAAAATCTCTGTCCATTTTTATCCCATTTGGACTCTGTTTGATATGGATATTCTCCGAAACAAAAAACATGCAACAAACAGGAACTGGCACTGGGCACTGGATCAATATGTTAGTCCCCAAAATAGTATAAAAAGTTGCCAAAAGTATATGAAAGTTGTATAATATTGGCATGGAACAATAAAAAATTATAGATACGATGGAGACGTATCAGCATCCCCAAGCTTAATTCATGCTCGTCCTCGAGTAGGTAAATGATAAAAAAGATAATTTTTGATGTGGAATGCTACCTAGCATAATCTTTATCATGTAATCTAATCATGGCATGAATATTAAGACATGAGTGATTCAAAGCAATAGTCTATCATTTGACATTAAGACAATAATACTTCAAGCATACTAATAAAGCAATCATGTCTTTTCAAAATAACACGGCCAAAGAAAGTTATCCCTACAAAATCATATGGTCTGGCTATGCTCCATCTGCACCAGACAAAGTATTTAAATCATGCACAACCCCGGTTTTAGCCAAGCAATTGTTTCATACTTTAGTATTCTCAAACTTTTTCAACTTTCACGCAATACATGAGCGTGAGCCATGGACATAGCACTATGGGTGGAATAGAAGGTGGTGATAGACAAAAGGAGGGAGGAAGTCTCACATCAACTAGGCAAATCAATGGACTATGGAGATGTCCATCAATCGATATCAATGTGAGTGAGTAGAGATTGCCATGTAACGGATGCACTAGAGCTATAAGTGTATGAAAGCTCAAAAAGAAAACTAGTGGGTGTGCATCAACTTGCTTGCTCATGAAGACCTAGGGAATTTGAGGAAGCCCATCGTTGGAATATACAAGCCAAGTTCTATAATGAAAATTCCCACTAGTATATGAAAGTGACAACATAGGAGACCGAGACTCTCTATCATGAAGATCATGGTGCTACTTTGAAGCAAAAGTGTGGAAAAGGATAGTAGCATTCTCCCTTCTCTCTTTTCTCTCATTTTTTTGGGAGGGGCTTTTTTTTATTAGCCCCTCTCTATTTTTTTGGGCCATCACCCTTTTTTTATTTGGCCTTTCTCTATTTTTTTTTGTTTCCTCACACGGGACAATGCTCTAATAATGAAGATCATCACACTTTTATTTACTTACAACTCAAAGATTACAACTCGAAGCTAGAACAAAATATGACTCTATGTGAATGCCTCCGGCGGTGTACCGGGATGTGTAATGATCTAGCGTAGCAATGACATAAAAAAACGGACAAGCCATGGAAACATCATGCCAGATATCTTACGATCATGCAATGCAATATGACAATGATGGTGTGTGTCAAAATAAATGGAACGGTGGAGTTACATGGCAATATATCTCCGAATGGCTATGGAAATGCCATGATAGGTAGGTATGGTGGCTGTTTTGAGGAAGGTATATGGTGGGTATATGGTACTGATACGTCTCCAACGTATCTAGAATTTTTGATTGTTCCATGCTATTATATTATCCTTCTAGGATGTTTTATGGGCTTTTATATACACTTTTATATGATTTTTTGGGACTAACCTATTAACCCAGAGCCCAGTGCCAGTTTTTGTTTTTCTCCTGTTTTAGAGTATCACAGAAAAGGAATATCAAACGGAGCCCAACTGACCTGAAACTCAACGGAGGACGTGTTTGGACCAGAAGAAGCCCAGAAAGTGCCGGAGGGGGGCCAGAAGGTCCACGGGCTGCCCACGAGGGTAGGGGGCGCCTCCCTACTGGGCGCGCCCCCCTACCTCATGGACAGCCCGGAGACCCCCTTTACTTGCCCCCGACTCCAACACCTCCTATATATGCTGAAACCTCCGAAAAGTAACCTAGATCGGGAGTTCCTCTGCCGAAAGCCTCTGTTGCCACCAAAAACCAATCTAGAACCCGTTCCGGCACCCTGTCGGAGGGGGAATCCCTCTCCGGTGGCCATCTTCATCATCCCGGCGCTCTCCATGACGAGGAGGGAGCAGTCCACCCTCGGGGCTAAGGGTATGTATCAGTAGCTATGTGTTTGATCTCTCTCTCTCTCTCGTGTTCTTGAGATGGCACGATCTTGTTGTATCGCGAGCTTTGCTATTATAGTTGGATCCTATGATGTTTCTCCCCCTCTACCTTCTTGTATTGGATTGAGTTTTCCCTTTGAAGTTATCTTATCGGATTGAGTCTCTAAGGATTTGAGAGCACTTGATGTATGTATTGCGTGGGATACCTGTGGTGACAATGGGGTATTCTATTGATTCACTTGATGTATGTTTTGGTGATCAACTTGCGGGTTCCATGACCTTGGGACTCTATGCATAGGGGTTGGCACACGTTTTTGTCTTGACTCTCCGGTAGAAACTTTGGGGCACTCTTTGAAGTTCTATGTGTTGTTTGAATAAATGTTTCTGAGATTGTGTGATGCATATCGTATAACCATGCCCACGGATACTTGAGGGACAATGGAGTATCTAGGTGACATTAGGGTTTTGGTTGATTTGTATCTTAAGGTGTTATTCTAGTACGAACTCTATGATAGATCGAACGAAAAGAATAGCTTCGTGTTATTTTACTACGGACTCTTGAATAGATCGATCAGAAAGAATAACTTTGAGGTGATTTCGTACCCTACCATAATCTCTTCGTTTATTCTCCGCTATTAGTTACTTTGGAGTGACTCTTTATTGCATGTTGAGGGATAGTTATGTGAACCAGTTATGTTATTATTGTTGAGAGAACTTGCACTAGTGAAAGTATGAACCCTAGGCCTTGTTTCCTATCATTGCAACACCGTTTATGCTCACGTTTACCACTTGCTACCTTGCTGTTTTTATATTTTCTTATTACAGAAACCTATATCTACCATCCATATTGCACTTGTATCACCATCTCTTCGCCGAACTAGTGCACCTATACAATTTACCATTGTATTGGGTGTGTTGGGGACTCAAGAGACTCTTTGTTATTTGGTTGCAGGGTTGCTTGAGAGATACCATCTTCATCCTACGCCTCCCACGGATTGATAAACCTTAGGTCATCCACTTGAGCGAAATTTGCTACTGTCCTACAAACCTCTGCACTTGGAGGCCACAACGTCTACAAAAAGAAGGTTGCGTAGTAGACATCAAGCTCTTTTTTGGCACCGTTGCCGGGGAGGTTAGTGCTTGAAGGTATATCTTTAGATCTTGCAATCAAATCTTTTAATTTCTTGTTTTATCACTAGTTTAGTTTATAAAAGAAAACTACAAAAAATGGAATTAATGTTACCTCATATGCTTCATCTTTTTAATATCTTTCGTGAAAATGATGGGAAGGAAAATTGTGCTCAAGTACTAGAAGATGAATTACATAGAATGCTGCATAAAATATGTGCATGATGAGCATTATTGCAATGTTCTTAGTATGAATTCTTTGAATACCCATGATGCTAATGATATGCAAAGCCACAAGCTTGGGGATGCTATGTTTAATGAAGATGATATTTTTAGTCCCCCAAGTTTTGATGACCAAATTTATTATGATGAAAGCATGCTTCCTATTTATGATGATTATATTTATGGAAGTGGATTTGGAGAGGTCGTGACTTTATTTAGTGATGAATCCACTATTTCGGAAGAGGTTCCAATTGATTATGAGAGCAAAGTTGCTATCTATGATGATTATTGTGATGACTTGTATGCTATTAAGAATAATGATAACCATGAAACTTGTCATCATGATTTTAATATTCAATTGGATTATTCTTCACATGATAGTTATTTTGTTGAGTTTGCTCCCACTACTATGAATGAGAAGAATTTTGCTTATGTGGAGAGTAGTAAAATTTGTATGCAAGTAGATCATGAAAAGAATGCTTTATGTGTTGGTTATATGGTTGAATTCATTCATGATGCTACTAAAAATTATTATGAGAGAGGATCATATGCTTGTAGGAATTGCAATAATATCAAGTTTCCTCTCTATGTGCTTAAAGTTTTGAAGCTATGCTTGTTTTGCTTTCCTATGCTAGTTGATTATTGTTCCCATAAGTTGTTTGCTCACAAAATCCCTATGCATAGGAATTGGGTTAGGCTTAAATGTGCTAGTCATATTCTTCATGATGCTCCCTTTATGTTTCAATTCTTATTTTTTATGCGAGCATCATTGAAATCATTGTGCCTAGCTAGGGGTGTTAAACGATAGCGCTTGTTGGGAGGCAACCCAATTTTTATTTTTGTTCTTTGTTTTTTCTTCTGTTTAGGAATAAATATGGCATATAGCTTATGTTTAGATGTGGTTTTGTGTTTTAATTAGTGTTTGTGCCAAGTAGAACCTTTGGGAAGACTTGTGTGAAGTTTATGTGATCATGCTGTAAAAAACAGAAACTTTAGCGCTCAGCTACCATTTTTTACTGGAGAGTGGTTTTTAGTTGATTCTTTTTGCAGATGATTAATAGACAAATTCCTCAGGTTTATCAATTTATTCCAGAATTTTTAGAGTTACAGAAGTATTCAAAAGATACAGATTACTACAGACTGTTCTGTTTTTGACATATTCTATTTTTCGTGTGTTGTTTGCTTATTTTGATAAATCTATGAGTAGTATTAGGGAATATGAATCATAGAGAAGTTGGAATACAGTATGTTTAACACCAATATGAACAAATAATGAGTTCATTACAGTACCTTTGAGTAGTGGTTTGTTTTCTTATACTAACGGAGCTCACGAGATTTTTGGCTAAGTTTTGTGTTGTGAAGTTTTCAAGTTTTGGGTAAAGATTCGATCGACTATGGAATAAGAAGTGGCAAGAGCCTAATCTTGGGGATGCCCAAGGCACCCTAAGGTAAAATTCAAGGTCAACCAAAAGCCTAAGCTTGGGGATGCCTCGGGAAAGCATCCCCTCTTTCGTCTTCGTCTATCGGTAACTTTACTCGATGCTATATTTTTATTCACCACATGATAGGTGTTTTGCTTGGAGCATCATTTTGTTTTATTTTATTTTGCTTGCTGTTTGAATAATATACCAAGATCTGAAATTCTTAAATTTTAGAGAGTCTTCACATAGTTACATAATTATTCAACTACTCATTGATCTTCATGTATATCTTTTGGAGTAGTTTGTCATTTGATCTAGTGCTTCACTTATATCTTTTTAGAGCACGTCGGTGGTTTTATTTTGAAGAAATAGATGAACTCTCATGCTTCACTTATACTATTTTGAGAGTCTTTTAGAACAGCATGGTAATGTGCTTTGGTTATGAAACTAGTCCTAATATGATAGGCATCCATGATGGGTATAGTAAAAACTTTCATAAAAAGTGCATTGAATACTATGAGAAGTTTGATACTTGATGATTGTTTTGAGATATGAGGATGGTGATATTAGAGTCGTGCTAGTGGAGTAATTTTGAATTCAATAAATACTTGTGTTAAAGTTTGTGATTCCCGTAAAATGCACGTATGGTGAACCGCTATGTGACGAAGTTAGAGCATGAGGTATTTATTGATTGTCATCCTTTGTGTGGAGGTCGGGATCGCGCGATGGTTAACTCCTACCAACCCTTCTCCTAGGAGCATACATTGAATACTTTGTTTTGATGACTCGTAAATTTTTGTAATAAGTATATGAGTTCTTTATGACTAATGTTGAGTCCATGGATTATACGCACTCTCACCCTTCCACCATTGCTAGCCTCTCTTGTACCGCGCAACTCTCGCCGGTACCATACACCAACCATATACCTTCCTCAAAACAACCACCATACCTACCTATCATGGTATTTCCATAGCCATTCCGAGATATATTGCCATGCAACTTTCCACCGTTCCGATATGACACGCTTCATATTGTCATATTGCCATGCATGATCATGTAGTTGACATCGTATTTGTGGCAAAGCCACCATTCACATTTCATTCATACATGTCACTCTTGATTCATTGCACATCCCGGTACACCGCCGGAGGCATTCACATAGAGTCATATCTTGTTCTAGCTTGGAGTTGTAATCTTTGAGTTGTAAGTAAACAAAAGTGTGATGATCTTCATTATTAGAGCATTGTCCCCTGTGAGGAAACAAAAAAAACAAAAAAAATAAAGGCAAAAAAAAAGAGATGGCCCAAAAAAATAGAGAGGGGCTAAAAAAAGGAGGAAAGCCCCTCCAAAAAAATGAGAGAAAAGAGAGAAGGGACAATGCTACTATCCTTTTCCACACTTGTGCTTCAAAGTAGCACCCCGATATTCATGATAGAGAGTCTCTTGTTTTGTCACTTTCATATACTAGTGGGAATTTTCATTATAGAACTTGGCTTGTATATTCCAACGATGGTCTTCCTCAAATGCCCTAGGTCTTCATGAGCAAGCAAGTTGGATGCACACCCACTTAGTTTCTTTTTGAGCTTTCATACACTTATAGCTCTAGTGCATCCGTTGCATGGCAATCCCTACTCACTCACATTGATATCTATTGATGGGCATCTCCATAGCCCATTGATATGCCTAGTCGATGTGAGACTATCTTCCTCCTTTTTGTATTCTCCACAACCACCACTCTATTCCACCCATATGGCTATATCCATGGCTCACGCTCATGTATTGCGTGAAAGTTGAAAGGTTTGAAAAAAAATTGAGTATGAGATAATTGCTTGGCTGAAACAGGGGTTGTGCATGATATGAATATTTTGTGTGATGAAGAGGGACATAGACTATATGATTTTGTCGGGATAACTTTCTTTGGCCATGTTATTTTGAGAAGACATGATTTCTTTGTTAGTATGCTTAAAGTATTATTATTTCTTATGTCAATATAGGATTTTTTCTTGAATCTTTCGGATCTGAACATTCATGCCACAATAAAGAGAATTACATTGAAAATTATGTTGGTTAGCATTCCACATCAAAAATTCTGTTTTTATCATTTACCTACTCAAGGACGAGCAGGAATTAAGCTTGGGGATGCTTGATATGTCTCCATAGCATCTATAATTTTTGATTGTTCCATGCTATTATATTATCCTTCTAGGATGTTTTATGGGATTTATATACACTTTTATATGATTTTTGGGACTAACCTATTAACCCAGAGCCCAGTGCCAGTTTATGTTTTTCTCCCGCTTTAGAGTATCACAGAAAAGGAATATCAAACGGAGCCCAATTGACCTGAAACTCAACGGAGGACGTTTTTGGACTAGAAAAAGCCCAGAAAGTGCCAGAAGGGGGCCAGATGGTCCACGGGCTGCCCACGAGGGTATGCCCCCCTACTGGGCACGCCCTGTGCCTCGTGGACAGCCCGGAGACCCCCTTTACTTTCCCTCGACTCCAACACCTCCTATATATACTGAAACCTCCAAAAAGTAACCTAGATCGGGAGTTCCGCCGCCCAAAGCCTCTGTTGCCACCAAAAACGAATCTAGACCCTGTTCCAGCACCCTGCCGGAGGGGGAATCCCTCTCCGGTGGCCATCTTCATCATCCCGGCGCTCTCCATGACGAGGAGGGAGTAGTACACCCTCGGTGCTGAGGGTATGTATTAGTATCTATGTGTTTGATCTCTCTCTCTCTCTCTCTCTCATGTTCTTGAGATGGCACGATCTTGATGTATCACGAGCTATGCTATTATAGTTGGATCTTATGATGTTTCTCCCCCTCTACCTTCTTGTAATGGATTGAGTTTTCCCTTTGAAGTTATCTTATCGGATTGAGTCTTTAAGGATTTGAGAACACTTGATGTATGTCTTGTGTGGGATACCTGTGGTGACAATGGGGTATTCTATTGATTCACTTGATGTATGTTTTGGTGATCAACTTGTGGGTTCCATGACCTTGGGAATCTATGCATAGGGGTTGGCACACGTTTTTGTCTTGACTCTCCCGTAGAAACTTTGGGACACACTTTGAAGTTCTATGTGTTGGTTGAATAGATGTTTCTGAGATTGTGTGATGCATATCGTATATTCATGCCCACGGATACTTGAGGTGACAATGGAGTATCTAGGTGACATTAGGGTTTTGGTTGATTTGTATCTTAAGGTGTTATTCTAGTACAAACTCTATGATAGATCGAACGGAAAGAATTGCTTCGTGTTATTTTACGACGGACTCTTGAATAGATCGATCAGAAAGAATAACTTTGAGGTGGTTTCGTACCCTACCATAATCTCTTCGTTTGTTCTCCGCCATTAGTTACTTTGGAGTGACTCTTTGTTGCATGTTGAGGGATAGTTATGTGATCCAGTTATGTTATTATTGTTGAGAGAACTTGCACTAGTGAAAGTATGAACCCTAGGCCTTGTTTCCTATCATTGCAACACCGTTTATGCTCACGTTTACCACTTGCTACCTTGCTGCTTTTATATTTTCTTATTACAAAAACCTATATCTACCATCCATATTGCACTTGTATCACCATCTCTTCGCCGAACTAGTGCACCTATATAATTTAGCATTGTATTGGGTGTGTTGGGGACATAAGAGACTCTTTGTTATTTGGTTGCAGGGTTGCTTGAGAGAGACCATCTTCATCCTATGCCTCCCACGGATTGATAAACCTTAGGTCATCCACTTGAGGTAAATTTGCTACTGTCCTACAAACCTCTGCACTTGGAGGCCCAACAACGTCTACAAGAAGAAGGTTGCATAGTACACATCAGTACCGGCGAAAGTTGCGTGGTACAAGAGAGGCTAGCAATTGTGGAAGGGTGAGAGTGCGTATAATCCATGGACTCAACATGAGATCATAAAGAACTCACATACTTATTGCAAAAAATTATTAGCCATCGAAACAAAGTACTACACGCATGCTCCTAGGGGGAGGGTTGGTAGGAGTTAACCATCGCGTGATCCCGACCTCCACACAAAGGATGACAATCAAGAAATAAATCATGCTCCGACTTCGTCACAGAACGGTTCACCTTACGTGCATGCTTCGGGAATCACAAACCTCAACACAAGTATTTCTACAATCCACAACTACCCACTAGCATGACTCTAATATCACCATCTTTATATCGCAAAACTATTGCAAGGAATCAAACATATCATATTCAGCGATCTACAAGTTTATGTAGGATTTTATGACTAACCATGTGAATGACCAATTCCTGTGAACTCTCTAAATAGATATAAGTGAATCAAGAGAGTATTAATTCGTTCTACAAAAGATATGCCCACGCTCTAACAATTATAAGTGAAGCAAAAGAGCATTCTACAAAGGGTGGTTTTCTATGTGAAGATAAAAGGCAATCCAAACTTCAAATGATATAAGTGAAGCACACGAAGCATTCTATAAAGCCATACTCAAAAGATATAAGTGAAGTGCAAAGAGCATTCTATAAATCAACCAAGGACTATCTCATACCAGCATGGTGCATTTATTAAAAGTAAAAATAAAAAGCACACGACACTCCAAGAGTTTACACATATCATGTGAACGAAACGAATCCGAAAACATACCGATACTTGTTGAAGAAAGATGGGATGCCTTCAGGGGCATCCCCAAGCTTAGACTCTTGAGTCTCCTTGAATATTTACTTGGGGTGCCTTGGGAATCCCCAAGCTTGAACTCTTGCCTCTCCTCCTTCTCCTGACATCGAGACCTCCTCGATCTTCGAACACTTCATCCACACAAAACTTAACCAAACTTTTAGTGGGGGTTAGTGCATATGATCAATGAAATCTCATCATGTACTGCTCTAACATTTTTTTTATAATTATAAACAAACATTACCCACTGTATTCTATCACAATTCTATGCCCCAAGTCAAAGAGGCTTCAACAAGAATTCAAACATATGCAAATAATGAAGCTATAACAGCAATATGTGAAAACAGGACAGTCTGTAAAGATTTGAACATCCACCATACTTCTGTCACTCTAAAAATTCTGAACAAATTAGGAAAAATAAACATTTTGTATATAAGTAGTGTGCAAAAAGTTTCAGAAGCTTTCGCGTTCCAGTAAAAAAATGTAAAATCGCGCACTACAGCCAAAGTTTCTGTTTTTGCACCGCACAAACCAACAAGCAGTTTAATCATCCTAAAGGAAACTCTTGGCACATTATTTTTATAATACAATGGAATTGTACAAGGGGATAATTATTTTTATTGAAAAGTTTCTGTAATCAAGGTTCACAAAGTTTCCATGGGCATGAACAAAGCTCAAGGCTAGCTCACACTTTAACAATGCTCGTCTTTCTCGCTTTCGCTTTTCTTTTTGAAACAGTTTTAGGTTCCCCTCTTTACTTTTTTTTGTGTTTTTATACTTTATAAAAGCACTCAACAGAAATAAATGACTCTCTAAAACTTCCGGGTTGTCTCCCTGGCAGCGCTTTCTTTAAAGCCATTAAGCTAGGCATATAGTCCTCAAGTAATGGATCCACCCGGAGCCCAAGGTATATCAAAGCCAATTTTAATTAACAATGATTTGTGATTTAGTAGTGAGCACAAAGTAACATATATCATGCAACAACGAAGTCTAACTCTCTTCCTATGCATCGGCATGTCATAAAAGAACAATTCATGCACACATAGTAAAGGCCGATACATAGCATAAATAGTTTCTTTCAATTTTATCATATTGGAAACATAGAGAGGCGGAGATGTAGTTCCTCTCTCATAATAATTGCAAGTAGGAGCAGCAAGCACATGCATATTATATTCATCAAAATCATCATCTATAACGGAAAAAGGCAACCCATCAATATAATTGTTAATAAGTGCAAACTTCTCCAATATAGTGTAGTGTGGAGAATTCAAAAAGATAATAGGACTATCATGTGTGGGTGAATAGCAACTATCTCATGTTTAACATAAGGAACTATAGCAAGTTCATCTCCATAAGCATAATTCATATTGGCATCTTGGCCACAAGCATAGCAAGCATCATCAAAAAGGGATATTTCGAAAGAATCAAGGGATCATAACAATCATCATAGGATTCATCCTTCGGTAAGCACGAAGGGAATTTCAACAATGTATGGGATAAAGAGATATTCTCAATAGAAGGTGTGCACGGGTGATCAATCCGCTCTTCCTCCTTTTGTTCTTCGCTCTCCTCCTCATCTTTTTCATCCAATGAGCTCACAATGTCATTAATTTCTTCTTCCATACACTCCTGCAAAATATTAGTCTCTTCTTGGAGAGCGGAGACCTTCTCAATAAACGCATCAATATTGGAGTTATATTCATAATACAAATAGCAACATTTCAATATAGCAAGATTTTTAGGCCTATAAACATCATCATCAAAAGCATCATAATTTTTAAACAGAGATTCAATTTCATAAGCACCCTTAAAAGCAATGAATTCTTCTATTTGTTCCACATCATAATAATCATATATACCATTAGCATAAGAAGCTAAGGTTTCATCATCATTAAATTTGCATGAAAAGGGAAGGTGTGGAGCCTTCATCCTAGAACAACAAGTATAATCATATCTCAAGCATAAATCCCAAGCATACCAACGCAACATATAAATTTGATCCCAGAATAGTTTCCCTTTTTGTGTCAAGCGAAAATCCCTAAAGTATTCACGTTGATCCAACGTTACTCCCATTATATAGTTCAATGGCGTTTTCTCAGGATTATCAAAGTAGTACATAATATCTTTCACATAATGAGCATCGAGGGTTTTAGGAGGTTCCCCATCTCCATGAGTAGCAAATACACCTAATTTTTTTGGTATTTCGTGTTCCATATCCATAACTAAAGATAGAGAACAACTTAGAACAACAAATAGAATCTACTTAGTGATAAAGCAAACAAGCACACACGAGAATATTCACCCCACGCTATTGCCTCTTTCGATAAGTCTTGATAACCCACAAGTGTAGGGGATCAGTTGTTGCCTCTTTCGATAAGTAAGAGTGTCAAAACCAACGAGGAGCTAAAGGTAGAACGAATATTCCCTCAAGTTATATCGACCATCGATACAACTCTACGCACGCTTGACGTTTACTTTACCTAGAACAAGTATGAAACTAGAAGTACTTTATGGTTTTTGTGGGATAGGTTTGCAAGATAATAAAAAGCGCGTAAAAAAAGTAGGGGCTGTTAAGATAAGGACACAACTAAATTAGTTTTAGTAGAGAGCTTTTTGTCACGAGAAAGTTATTTGTCCCTAGGCAATCGATAACTAGACCGGTAATCACTATTGCATTCTTATTTAAGGGACAGGCATAAGCTAACATACTTTATCTTCTTGGATCATATGCACTTATGATTGGAACTCTAGCAAGCATCCGCAACTACTAAAGATCATTAAGGTAAAACCCAACCATATCATTAAAGTATCAAGTCCTCTTTATTCCCATACGCAAACAACCTACTTACTCGGGTATGTGCTTTTGTCACTCACGCCACCCACCATAAGCAAATCATGAACATATTGTAAACCCTACAGCAAGGATCCCTCACGCTTGTGCGACATAGAGAGCACCATAGGACAGCACCAATAATAAAACATGCAACTCAAACCAATCACGATCATCAATTAACCTATAGGACAAAACAGATCTACTCAAACATCATAGGATAGCCATACATCATTGGGATATAGCATTGATCACCATGTTTAAGTAGAGATTACAGCGGGTAGAAGAGGGGTTACATCGTTGCATAAAGGGGGAAGAGTTGGTGATGACGATGGTGAAGTTGTTGGTGTAGATTGCGGTGACGATGATGGCCCAGGCGGCACTCCGGTGCCACCGGAAGCGAGGGGGAGAGAGCCCCCCTCCTTCTTCTTCTTCCTTGACCTTTTCCCTAGATGGGAGAAGGGTTTCCCCTCTTGTCCATGATCTCCATGGCGTGGGAGGGGCGAGAGCTCCTCCAAGATTGGATCAGTCTCTCTTTCTCTCTCTGTTTCTGCGTTCCCAGATTCTGTCCTTTCACTGTTTCTTAAATTCCCGGAGATCCGTAACTCCGATTGGGCTGAATTTTGGACATGATTTTTATCCGGATATTTGCTTTCTTGCGGCCAAAGAAGGGCATCAACCGCCTTACGGAGTGGCCACGAGGGCCCAGGGCGCGCCCCCCTCCCTCGTGGGCCACTCGGGCATCGTCTCACGTTGGTTCCTCTTCCCAAAATTCACATATATTCCAAAAAAATATTCGTCCGTTTTTATCCCGTTTGGACTCGGTTTGATATGGATATTCTTCGAAACAAAAAACACGCAACAAATAGGAACTGGCACTGGGCACTGGATCAATATGTTAGTCCCAAAAATATATGAAAGTTGTATAATATTGGCATGGAACAATAAAAAATTATAGATACGACGAAGACGTATCAATCGAATCTGTTTGTTTTTCCTGGGCTAGCCAGGTGTCTTCAATGGTACATAATTTCGATCGGATAGCTCTGGAAGTGTTTGGGCACAACGGCGGGTGAGAGTGTTCGAGACGACTTTATCTTTGCATCCGCACTAAAATGCTGCTATTATTTTTGAGTCCCTCTAATCCAGTATATCATTTTTAACAGAAAAAAACCTGGGCCAGAACAACCTGATCGATTCGTTAGGTAGCTATTGCACATAGGCAAGATCCCAGACATCATAAGGGCATGAATTATTGGGATGATATTCAACGTGGGAGGTGGGTGGGAGAGAAATTTTGATCTCCATGGACCGTGGGCTTGATGCCCCGACGTTCTTTTCTTGTGAAGGACACATAACTGTCGGATCGGCCGAGCTGGTTTGTGGATCTGACTTGCTGGTTGTTTCTAGCTGGTCA
Source organism: Secale cereale (assembly GCA_902687465.1). Lineage (NCBI taxonomy): Eukaryota > Viridiplantae > Streptophyta > Magnoliopsida > Poales > Poaceae > Secale > Secale cereale. The sequence continues at coordinate 573,017,698 of LR738710.1, forward strand.
TTATCTGGATCGCTCTCTAGAAAACACCTCAGCCCTTCACCCTTCATGGGTGGTTTGGCCGGGGCGAAAAAAAGGTCGTGGATCGCTTGCTCGTAAGGGAGAAGGTGCGATCCGACGATGGGGGTTTCGAGCACAGAAGCATTGCCCTACGGCCTGGAGTCATTGACCAACGATCTCATCGATCCTTTATTGATCTCATAATGGAACTCTCAATGAAAGCACCAGTGTCGGTGGTAAAATTGTCTGACCTCAGGGTAGGGGGTCCCTGGCTCTGGATCTGGGATCGCTGGTAACATGGACGAAGGAGACAATGTTTAACCAGTTTCAGGCCCTCTCGGAGAGGTAATGCCCTACGTCCTGATTTGATTGTATTGATGATGATGTATCGAGTACAAGCTTCATCTACCTCGAGATTGTAAGGAGAGATCTAACCCTAGGGCTAGGTGAATTTAATTGTGATTTTGTCCCCTCATGAGCTAAACCATCTGGCTTATATACACGCAAGGTAGGGCATCTAGGGTTACATGGTCAGTATCCAGGGGTACAAATGGAGGCGGCAGGAGATATCTTGGAGTATACGCCAAGTCTTCAGTAGATGCGGTCTCGATCGCGTCTAGGCATGTAGCTTCCAAAGTCCACTTGAATGAGAATGAGGGCCTACAGGCCCAGCCCGAGGACTATGTGTCGGCTAGGTTGGTACCCTCTAGTCCAGGACACCGTCATTAAGGGGACCAATAAACCAGGACGGAGGTAGTATGTTACTACCACTATGGGTAGTCTTAGCTTACCCATTTCACCATTTGCATGCCTAACTTTTTGGCCAGTTCTAACATCTACCACCAATAAAGTTAGATAAAGAAATCTATTAAGATAGGTAAAAGTAGTCTAGGTGAAGTAGTTGTTGTTTTCTTTTTAACACTGTTTTGCACATGTTTAGATTTCTTAATAAATATCTAACAAAACATAGAATAAGCATAGTTTCTATAGTATTTACAGTGCAGTCAATTCCCTTTTTCCTTTTTCCTTTTTGTAGGGTGGAGTTAACTTCAGAATGCAAAGTGGAAACTAACGTGTTTAGAGTTCAAGAGTGATCAGTGCTATCGGAATCGAGGCTCCGAGAACCCAAAGGTTCGAACTCTGGGGTGTGCTCATTCCTACCGCCCTACCCTTCCTCGCAGCTGACCACGCCAACTCTACGACGAGTGCGAGCTAGCGGCAGCAGGCCGGAGACATGGAAGTTACTCAGGTTCGGGCCACCTTGTGGTGTAAAACCCTACTCCTGATTGGTTTTGCGATTGCACTAGCTCAAGAGAACGAGTGTGCAAGGGTTGAGGATCAAATAGTCGACCCCCTCTATCGCAACACCCTGCCCTCCTTTTGTATATACATTGCTCCTCCTCCCCTGAAAACGTTGGCGGGATGGGTGTCCACACAACGACAATTTTGAAGGGGGGCAGGGGCGTAGTCTATCCTCACAAAAGGTGGTCTTCGCGTGCAAAGCCATCGTCCATGACGCGCCGGTGGGCTCGGTGATGACCTCCGCCCTACGCACCCGCGGTATTAGTTTTCTTGCACCGACCAGGAAACCTTTGGGGTTGCTTTGGGAACCGACATGCTGGCCTTGCTCCCTTAGCACAAAAGAGGCAATCCTACTCATCCACGCCTGCTGGCATGGCCTTTGGCGCCATTCGTCACCGTGCGCATCACCAACATGACGGGTACGAGGGCGCGCAACCGAGCTGGGCGATGCCTGCCCTGAGCGCCTCAGGGGGCGCCTCGGGAGGTAGCCTTGGGAGGCCGCCTCGCGAGGCTCTTGCTGAAGCCGCCTCACGAGGCTCTTGGTGAAGCCGCCTAGCCTGCTGAAGGCGCCTGCCTCCCAAGGGGAAATCTCGCGGGGCTTGGTCCTAGCGAAGGGTCTTGCCAGCAAGGCTTATTGGTGGGCCCCTTGTTGGGTATTTGGCAAGAGACGCATTGTGGGTTGAAGGCAGACGGGCCTGGGTACGCCTGGTTCAACGGGCCCAACAGTAGCCCCCGGGCTCGCGGCGTGCACGTCTCCGCCTTACTAGGGGCGAAACAGTGCGGGCCCTAACCGCCTACGGGCCAGGCGCGACGCGTGGCGCATGGCCGAACGGGGGACGTCCCCACTTCTCCCACGACTCCTTGGCAACTGCCCAGACAGACAAAAAGCATGCCCCGCGCATGGTGCGAGACCTTCATTGCCTTCCTTGCTCGCATATGTCTGCTCGCACCTATCGAAGGCGAAGAGGCGTGGACTGCCCCTCCTTCGAGTGCTATAAAGACGAGGGGGAGGACTTCCTGGCCCATCTTCTTCCTCCGACTCCTCCCTCTTGCTCCATAGCCACGTAAGCTTCTATAGCGATGGCGAGGGGAAGAGGCCGGGCTCGTGCATCCATCACGGCGCCCAAGGGTGTGTGTGTGATGTCCGGATAATTACGATGCAGTAATTCCCTGCTAATGATTCCACATCACCATGATTAATGTTGTTAGACTCCCGTTGATTCGAAACCGGTCCAAATTCAAATTCAAAGTCACGGCAAACAATAAATGTTTTCAAACAGTAAAACAAAAATGTTGGCAATGTCCCATAAAACCCCTAAGTAATTATCATGTTGAAACCAACCTCATTTGAATTCCAAATTTGCCCCTGGTAATTAATTAAGAGGTTCCGCAGCAAAATATTTGACCTTTTCAATTACAAAAAATATATTTAGACATTTCCAAAGGCTTTGAAACTTTTAGTGCACCACCCCAATATTATGCAAGATTTATGTGCAAGTTTTCATGTTTAACAAAAATCAAATATTAGCAAAAGAAAATACAAAATAGAGGAAAAAAAATACAAAACAGAAAAGTAATAATAAAAAGGTAGGAATAGCTGGGGCATTGTGCCTTGGCCCATCACCCCCTGGGTCTGTTCCAACTAGGCCGGACCACCCCGCACCTCCCCTAGACTATATGGCCTTATCCTTCGAAACCCTAAACCGCTTACCACACCACTCCCCCACTACCCCCCATGATATGGATTGGGAGGGCTCGACCTCGTCGTCAACGCCGACCCCGCCGCCCCACGCTCGACCAGTAGCTATCGCTCGTCGCCCGCCACTTCACCGCGTCGTCCTCGACCGCCTCCCCGCCGGACCGCCCCGTCCTCATCTCCTCCCCGCCTGCCACCTCGACCCTCGCCGCCCTCGTCACTCCAACACGGGTGAGGTCTCGGGCTCCGGCCTCTCCCCTCCCTCTCTGCCGCCGCGGCCTCCGCATGCTGTCGCGCGCCGACGCTCGCCCGGTGTCTCGTCTGCACCATACAGATCACCGAGTACCGCCACGGCCACCGCACAACACCGTATTGCCCTCCGCTCGTCCCACGCCGTGGCCGTCCCTTGCTCCTACTCGGTCACTGCCTGCTCGCCACTCTCCGCGCCTCTGCCTCCCTCCCCCATGAGCCACTTGCTGCCGCGCACGACGTGCGCGCCCTCGGACGCCTGTGCGCCGCCCGCGTCCTTGCCGTGGCCACAGCCATGCCCGCATCCCTCCACTAGCGTGCCGATGTTCCCCTGCTCCCGTGCCATGCGCCCGTCGTTCCTCGCTGCGCCAGCCGCGCCGCCGTAGCCGCTCCCGTCCGCCCCCGATCCCCTGCCACGTCGGGCCACGCCCGATCTGGCCTCCCCTCCACACCCTCTGCGACCGCCGTCCGCCGCGGCTGCCCTCTCCGCTTACCGCACCACCCTGCTCCTGCCGCGGCCATAGCCGCCGGAGCCAGGCCGAGCGCCCACGTCCTCACAGGGCTTCGCTGATGCCCTCGCCCGATGCGCCGCTTCGGTGCGACCTACCGCGCGCTTGCCCGCCCCTGGCCGTCGGCCAGCCCGCTCCCAGGGACAAGCTGCTCCGCCACCACCCGGCGCTCACGCCCGCGCTTGCCCGGTGTCACCGTTCGGGCTGATGCCCGCACCCGACGACGCCCAACGCCCGCTAAGCCCCCTATGCCAATGACCAGTGGGCCTCCTGCCCCAGAATGTTTTAAAAAACGAAAAGAAAATATTAAAATAATTAAATAAACCTAATTAACCTTGTTAATTACCCTAACTAATCTGTAGTTAGACTAATTAATTGTTAGTTAATTAAACAACCTATGACATGCGGAACCCACCTTGTTAGTTGACTGGTCAATGCTCAACTTTGACCCTGACGCCATGATGATGTAGTAACGATTTTTTGATTAAATAACAGTAATTCCAGAAAATAATTAAATCTTTATAAATCAATATATAATAAACCGTAACTCAGATGAAGAAACTTTGTACATTAAAGTTGCTCAGAACGACGGGACGAACTCGCGTACACAGTCCGTTCGGTCACCACACGTCCCTAGCATAGTAAACGTGTAACAATTCACCTCCGTTTCATCTGCCCGAAAACGTCAGACACCGGGAATACTTTCTCGGATGTTTCCCCCTTCGCTAGTAGCACCTAACACTGCGTTAGGTCACCTGTAGCATCGTGTATTGCCTTGTTACGCTTTGTGATGCTTTGATTGCTCTATTATTACTGTGTTCCCCCTCCATTACTTCTTTTCGATAGACCCCGAGACTGCCGGCGACCCTAGTTTGACTACGGTGTCGACGACTCCTTCTTGCCAGGGCAACTAGGCAAGCCAACCCCCCTTGATCACCAGATATCGCCCATTCTCTTCTCTCTTATTCTTGCATTAGGTTTGCTACTGTTGTTGATTCGATAGCTCCTATTCTGTTGCATAGCATGTCATTGTTGCTACCACTGTTGATACCTTTACCTACTATCCTAAATGCTTGGTATAGGATGCTAGTATTCCATTAGTGGCCATACATCCTTGTCCGTCTGCCATGCTATACTATCGGGCCCTGATCACTTTGGGTGGTGATCACGAGTATATACTACATACATATTATACATGATACATGATGTGACTAAAGTCGGGTCAGCTCATTGAGTACCCGCAAGTGATTCCAATGTGGGGGATAAAAGGACATGTGGCTCCATCCAGGTAGTGGTGGGCCTGGGTTCCCGACGGCCCCTGAGTGGATCTTTGTGGCGGAGCGACAGGGCAGGTTGAGACACTTATAACCCACAAGTGTAGGGGATCGCAACAATTTTTGAGGGTAAAGTATTCAACTCAAATTTGTTGATTCGACACAAGGGGAGCCAAAGAATACTCTTAAGTATTAGCAGCTGAGTTGTCAATTCAACCACACCTGGAAACTTAGTATCTGCAGCAAGATAGTTTAGTAGCAAAGTAATATGATAGTGGCGGTAGCAGCGATAAAAGGAACGATAGTGTTTTTGTAGTTTTTGTAATAGTAGCAACGGAAAAGTAAATAAGCAGCTAGCAATATAGGTAAAGCTCGTAGGCATTGGATCGGTGATGGGAAATTACGTCAGATACAATTCATCATGTAGAAGTTATAACCTAGGGTGACACAGAACTAGCTCCAGTTCATCAATGCAATGTAGGCATGTATTCCGAATATAGTCATACGTGCTTATGGAAAAGAACTTGCATGACATCTTTTGTCCTACCCTCCCGTGGCAGCGGGGTCCTATTGGAAACTAAGGGATATTAAGGCCTCCTTTTAATAGAGTACCGGACCAAAGCATTAACACATAGTGAATACATGAAGTCCTCAAACTATGGTCATCACCGGGACCCGGATAATAACACATAGTAGGTGACTATAGACTTGAAAGATAGGATCAAGAACACACATATATATATTCATGAAAACATAATAGGTTCAGATTTAAAATCATGGCACTTGGGCCCTAGTGACAAAAATTAAGCATAGGAAAGTCATAGCAACATCAATCTCAGAACATAGTGGATACTAGGGATCAAACCCTAACAAAACTAACTCGATTACATGATAGATCCCATCCAACCCATCACCGTCCAGCAAGCCTACGATGGAATTACTCACACACGACGGTGAGCATCATGGAATTGGTGGTGGAGGAAGGTTGATGATGACGATGGCGACGATCTCCACTCTCCGGAGCCCCGAACGGACTCCAAATCAGCCCTCCCGAGAGAGATTAGGGCTTGGCGGCGGCTCCGTCTCGTGAAACGCGATAATTCCTTCTCTCCTATTTTTTTCTCCCCGAAATATAGGACCTGGGGGTACGTCGGTGGAGCATCGGGGGGCCCTCGAGGCAGGGGGACCTGGGGGTACGTCGGTGGGCACCCCGGTGAGTATCTTCTTACATATATTTTTTATATTTTCTGAAATAATTCTCCGTTAATTTTCAGGCGATTCCGAGAACTTTTTATTCTGCACAAAAACAACACCATGGCAATTCTGCTGAAAACAACGTCAGTACGGGTTAGTTCCATTCAAATCATGCAAGTCAGAGTCCAAAACAAGGGCAAAAGGGTTTGGAAAAGTAGATACGTTGGAGACGTATCAACTCGCCCAAGCTTAAACTTTGCTTGTCCTCAAGCAATTCAGTTGATAAACTGAAAGTGATAAAGATAAACTTTGACAAACTCTGTTTGCTCTTGTTATTGTAAATATGTAAGCTAGCATTCAGGTTTTCAACAAGATCATGAACTAACCACATTCACAATAACTTTCAGGTCTCAAGACTACTCACATCAAGGGCATAATCAACTAGCGGGCAATAATAATAAACCTCGGATGACAACACTTCTCAAAACAATCATGATATGATATAACAGGACGGTATCTCGCTAGCCCTTTCTGAGACCGCAAAACATAAATTCAGAGCACCTTTAAAGATCAAGGACTGACTAGACATTGTAATTCATGGTAAAAGAGATCCAGTCATGATCATACTCAATGCAAATTAATTGTAATACATGCAACGACAGAGGTGCTCTCCTACTGGTGCTTTTTTATAAGAGGATGATGACTCTACATAAAAGTAAATAGATAGGCCCTTCGCAGAGGGAAGCAGGGATTTGTAGAGGTGCCAGAGCTCGTTTTTAAAATAGAGATTGAATAACATTTTGAGCGGTATACTTTCATTGTCAACATAACAACCAAGAATCTCGATATCTCCCATGATACGCACATTATAGGCGGTTCCCAAACAGAATGGTAAAGTTTATACTCCCCAACCACCAACAAGCACACTCCATGGCTAGCCCGAAACAACGGGTACCGTCCAAACCAGCAACAACCCTGGGGGAGTTTTGTTTAATTAATATGATTTTGAGCATGGGACTGGGCATCCCGATTACCAGCCATTTTCTCGTGAATGATGAGCAGAGTCCACTCACCGTGAGAATAACCCACCTAGCATGGAAGATATAGACAGCCCTAGTTGATACATGAGCTGTTCGAGCATACAAAACATAATTTCATTTGAAGGTTTAGAGTTTGGCACATACAAATTTACTTGGAACGGCAGGTAAATACCGCATATAGGAAGGTATGGTGGACTCATATGGAATACCTTTAGGGTTTATGGAAGTGGATGCACAAGCAGTATTCCCGCTTAGTACAGGTGAAGGCTAGAAAGAGACTAGGAAGCGACCAGCTAGAGAGCAACAACGGTCAAGAACATGCATTAAAATTAATCAACAATGAATGCAAGCATGAGTAGGATATAAATCACCATGAACATAAATATCGTGAAGATGCAAGCATGAGTAGGATATAAATCACCATGAACATAAATATCGTGAAGGCTATGTTGGTTTGTTTCAACTACATGCGTGAACATGTGCCAAGTCAAGTCACTTAAATCGTTCAAAGGAGGATACCACCCATCATACCACATCACAACCATTTTAATATCATGTTGGCATGCAAGATAGACCATTATAAACTCTCAACTAATTAAGCATGGCATAAGCAGCTATGATCTCTAGTTGTCATTGCAAACATGTTTCATTCATAACAAGCTGAATCAAGAACGATGAGCCATCATATTTACAAAAACAAGAGAGGTCGAGTTCATACCAGCTTTTCTCATCTCAATTAGTTCATCATATATCATCCTTATTGCCTTTCACTCGCACGACCGAACGGTGTGTATAATAATGATAGTGCACGTGCATTGGACTAAGCTGGAATCTACATGCATTTAATACAAGAGAGAAGACAAGTTAATATGGCTCAAGGTTAAATCAACAACAAAGCATATGAGAGCCACTAAGCATTTTAATCATGGTCTTCTACTCTTAACCCCTAAAGAAAAGAAAAGAAAAGAAACTATTTACACGGGAAAGCTCCCAACAAGCAAAAGAAGAACGAGAAATCTTTTTGGGTTTTCCTTTTTAGTTACTACTACAGGCAAACAAAGTAAACTAGCTGGAAGCTACAACTATTTTTTTTGTTTTTCTTGGTTTTTCTAGCACCCAAGAAAAAGACTAAGAAAAAGAAAATGAAGCTAAGCATGGATGATACAGTGAAAGAGTGTGAGCACCCACAACTAGAATAAGTGTGAACATGAATGTAAGTCGGTGAGAAACACGTACTCCCCCAAGCTTAGGCTTTTGGCCTAAGTTGGTATATGGCCAGTACTGTCCTGACGGATATCTAAAGTTATAGTTGGGGTCGTACTGAGATGCAACAGATGCTGCATGCTGAGCTGCAGCTCGAAGGCGGGTTGCCTCCGTCATGTTATAATAGGCATTTGCCTCCTCCATAGTTATAGTGTATCTTCCTTTTTCCTGAAAGTTAAACAAAGTAGGGGCAGGAAGAACAATAGGGATGGCATGCTGCCAGTTAAAGATTAGTCGATATTTGAGGGTTTGATTATCCCACTCTATAAACCGATGACTCGCCATCGCATGACAGTCTAAATAAGCAGGAGGTATAGGTTCATCATACGTGCACACAGACACACCAAGATAGCGGGCTATGCGAGTAGCATAGATCCCACCAAATAAATCTCCATTCAAACCATTATGGTGTAGTCTACGTGCAACAATAGCTCCCAGATTATATTGCCTATCACCTAGTACAACACTCCTGAGAACACTAAGATCAGGGACACACATGTGACAAGCCTCATCTTTACCGTTTATACATCTACCGATAAAGAGAGCAAAGTAATGAATAGCAAGAAAATATATGCTCCCCGTGGTAGCTTGTGTAACGTCCCTGGATTCCCCTACTGTAATGCTAGCAAGGAATTCTCTATATTCAGATTTGCGAGGATCACTCATACTGCCCCACTGTGGGAGCTTGCAGGCTACATTAAAATCCTCTAAGTCCATGGTATAAGATTTATCATAAAGGTCAAACAGGACAATGTGAGAATTACGTGAAGATGAAAATTTAAACCTTCTCACAAAGCTACCAGTTAAGCCACGGTATTGAAGACACTTATCTTGCATGAAGTCCTCGAGGTCAGCGTTGCGCACATATGCGTAAAATTCATCTTTGATGCCCGCTTGACCCATAAATTCATCTGACGACCATTCACAAGGCCACACATCAACATCCCTCGGTGGTTCATCATCTGGCTCACGGAACGCGAGCCTCGGTTCTTGCTTCCTTGAAGGACCACCTTGGAAGTTTCTCCTAGACATTTTTCTGGAATTTTCTGAAATTTTTAGTAACTCGCAATAAAAGTTAACCAAACTCAACAAGATTGATAGCAACAACTCCTATAAGTGCCTAGAGGCTATATCATGCATCAGAACTACTTGGGACCAAGAAAATTTGACATGCAAGCTCAAGAACAAGGTCATCACAGCAGCATAAATTTGCAACAAATAAATCACTAGAACAAAAACTAATTGGACCAATGGAGGAGTCACATACCAAGGAATAATCTCCCAAAACAGTTTGGTGAATGGTGCTTTGAGCAAGGAGATCGAAAATGGCAGCAAAATGAGCTAGAACTCGGGTTTGAGCTGGTTGGGGATTTTTTTGGGAGGAAGAAGAAGAGCATGGGTGAAAGGATAAGTGGAGGGGGGCCACGTGGGGCTCTCGAGGCAGGGGGGTGCGCCCTGGGCCCTCGTGGCCATGTGCTGGCTCCCCTCGCTGTGTGTTCAGTGCCATATTTTCTTAAATATTCTAGAAGAAAATCATATTTCATTTTCATGGCATTTGGAGAACTTTATTTTCGGGATTTTTTTATTGCATGGATAAGTCTGGAAACAGACAGAAAATGCTATTTTTGTTTTATTTAACCTAATTAAAAGAAAGTAAAAGAACGGTACAGAAGATTTGTGCCATCTAGATTCACCTATCTCATGTTCATCAAAAGGAATCCATTAACAAGGTTGATCAGGTCTTGTTAATAAACTCTTTCCGAGTAACATGAAACCGAAGAATTTTCGAATAACACTAGGTTACCTCAATGGGGATATGTATGTCCCCAACAATAAGAATGTCATAAGCCTTCTTGATAGTAGGAAGAGGAAACTCAAAACCTCCAATAGTGATAGTTGAAGTTTTTCCAATATAATTGATACTATGGACCTGAGGTTGTTTCCTCGGAAAATGTACCGTATGCTCATTACCATTGACAAGAAAAGTGACATTGCCTTTGTTGCAATCAATAACAGCCCCTGCAGTATTCAAAAAAGGTCTTCCAAGAATAATAGACATACTATCATCCTCGGGAATATCAAGTATAACAAAGTCCGTTAGAATATTAACATTTGCCACTACAACAGGCACATCCTCACAAATAGCGACAGGTATAGCAGTTGATTTATCAGCCATTTGCAAAGATATTTCAGTGGGTGTCAACTTACTCAAGTCAAGTCTACGGTATAAAGAGAGAGGCATAACACTAACACCAGCTCCAAGATCACACAAAGTAGTTTTAACATAATTTCTCTTAATGGAGCAAGGTATAGTAGGTACTCCTGGATCTCCTAATTTCTTAGGCATTCCACCCTCAAAAGTGTAATTGGCAATCATGGTGGAAATTTCTACTTCAAGTATCTTTCTTTTGTTGGTAATAATATCTTTCATATACTTGGCATAAGGATTTATTTTAAGCACATCGGTCAAACGCATACGCAAAAAGATAGGTCTAATCATTTCAGCAAAGCACTCAAAATCATCATAATCCTTTTTCTTGGATGGTTTGGGACGAAAAGGCATGGGTTTTTGAACCCATGGTTCTCTTTCCCTACTGTGCTTCCTAGCAACAAAGTCTCTCTTATCATAACGTTGATTCTTTGATTGTGGGTTATCAAGGTCAACAGCAGGTTCAATCTCTACATCATTATCATTGCTAGGTTGAGCATCAACATGAACATCATCATTAATATTATCACTAGGTTCATGTTCATTACCAGACTATGTCTCAACATCAGAAACAGATATATCATTGGGATTCTCAGGTGGGTGAGCTACTGGTTCACTAGAAGCATGCAAGGTTCTATCATTTTTCTTTTTCTTCTTCTTAGAAGAACTAGGTGCATCTAAATTAGCTCTCTGAGAATCTTGATCAATTCTCTTAGGGTGGCCTTCAGGATACAGAGGTTCCTGAGTCATTCTACCACCTCTAGTTACAACTCTAATGGCATTATCATTATTCTTACTATTTAATTCATCGAGCAAATTATTCTGAGCCTTAAGTACTTGTTCTACTTGAGTGGTAACCATAGAAGCATGTTTACTAATAAGTTTCAGTTCACTTTTAGCACTAGACAGATAATCACTCAAGCGTTCAATCATATAAGCATTGTGTTGTAGTTGTCTACCAACATAAGCATTGAAGTTTTCTTGTTTCACAATGAAATTGTCAAACTCATCTAAGCATTGGCTAGCAGACTTATAACGAGGAATATCACTTTCATCAAATCTACAAAGAGAATTTACCTTTACTACTTGTCGGGGATATACCCCGCGGTATGAACCGGCCGGTAATATAACCCGGCCGGACTTGGCAATTTACTTGTAACCCGGCTGGCGGATCACGGATGACAAGGCCCAAGGCCCAGAAGGCCGGTTCATGTTATAGTGGGCCGGTTTATGAAGAAGACATAAGGAATATTCTCCTCTAAAGGAAGCAAGATTAGGACTCCTTGTAATAGATCAATCCTAGTCCTACTAGGACTAGTCATGTAACCCGCCCCTCCAACATATATAAGGAGGGGCAGGGCTCCCCAAAGAGAGACAAGTTTTAGAGGAGAAGTTTAGACAGGTTTCTAGGGTTAGACACAAAGAGCCGGTTTACTGGCGACACCACGAGGATCATAATGAGATCTAGCCTCAAACAACACGTAGGGTTATTACCGGATGATGTTTCCCGGGGCCCGAAGCTGTCTAAATCCGTGTCTTACATCGCGTCTCTCGATTCCGCTCAACCCCTCTCAAGCTACTACATAGATGCGCGGCCTCACCACTAAGTCCGCTAAACCGGACATCTGACGTGTTAATTCCACGACAGTTGGCGCCCACCGTGGGGCCTGCGCACAGTGGTGTTGAGTTCTTGGAGGGATCTTTCCTAGGGTTTTGAGAAAGCTCGTGATTATTCAGATGGAGAAGGGTCAAGCACAGAGGGATCCACATCGACTCCAAGTTCATCAGACAAGATTGAAAAGATGGAAAAAATCCGGTGGCAACAAAAAGGTTGCCCTTCCAAGTTCGTCGCTAGAGATGGAAAAATTCAACGGCGAGACCCACGCGATGTGCGCCGAAATCCTTGATATTTGCTGATCAAGCGAGACAAGGTGTTTGTTTGGATCTGTTTTCGGTGTTGCTGCCGCGTATCGCCGAGTCCGATAAGAATTAAAATACAGCCGTCGTACGCCACGTCGTATCAAACACGCGCGTGAGTAAGCTGGAATCAAGTCCGGTTGTACCTACTAGTACGTCCTGCCTGCGGATTCAATTTTCCGCTCGGCCGGGTCACGCCCGCGGGTTACGCCCGCCTTGCGTCCTTGACCACGACCCGGAGGAGGAAATCCCGCCTGTCCGAGTGTGCCCCGCCTCTTCTACCGCCGTAACCAAATCGCCTCGAGGCCACGGCTGTTTACCTCCGCTACTATGGTCTCCGTCAGGACTGGCGGTTCATCTCTGCGGTTGATCTGCCTCCACTACGGCGCCACCTTGAGTTATTCAGCATCGACCCGCCGTTGCCGCGCCGCAAGCCGCCACTCCGAGCCACAGCGTCCGCTTCGACCGTGGCCGCGCGAGCGCCTTGCCCTCGAGCTGCTGTGGCCCCGATTCACTGGTGCTTCTCGTGCCGTGTCAACCCTGCTTGCTCTGCTCCCTCGAGCTGTCCTGCCGTTTCGTCACCGTGGCCGCCTCACCGGCCTCACCTCTGCTTGGCCTGGCTATGAGCCGCCATCACCTCCTATGCCCTGAATTGGCCATGAGCTGCCATGTCAAGCCGCCATGGCCTCGCGTCGTTCCTCCACTGAACCGTCGTCATGCCCTTCACCGGTAACTGCGCCAATACCCTCGGCGTTGCAGCCACAATCACGGTCGTCCGAGCCGCTCCTACCGGTGCGCCACTGAGCCACCGTACCTATGGCCGTCTGAGTCGCTCCTGCAGAAGCACCACCGAGTCGCCACATCCGCCGGAACCTCGCCTCCACTGCATCTGTGCTAAGACGCTATCTCCATCATGCTCTATCCGCCCCAGCTGCTGTCGCCTTGGTCTTGTTTCTTCTTGGCCATATCTGAGTCATTGCCTGGCTCGCCCCTGCATCAGTTTTTTAACACCACAAACCGCCAGTTGCGGCCGTGTTTAAACCACCTCTGCCTCATGAGCCGCTGCTTCCATCGTCGGAGTGCCTACGCAGTCGCCTCAAGACGCCGCCGGAGAGTCACTGTCTCATCTGAGCTCGCACTCGCGGCCTTGAACTGCCATGTCAAGTCGCCGTCATCCGCGCTGACCCGACCTCGCCATCACCTCTGCCATTAGACGACCTTGTGCCTCTTCTGCCTCATCAAGTCGACGCGTTGAACCGACCCATGCCTTGAGCCACCACTTGGCCAGCGCACGCGTGACCCGCCGAGCCTCTCCGCTCTACGCCGGTTCAGCCCGCGCCTCCCGTCTGTAGCAGCATTGGGTTCGTCCACCCTTGCGCGCTCCCGACATTCCAGAACCACCCACCTCTGCTACTATGGTTTCCATCGGGGCCAGCCGGTCAATCATTAGTAGCAATCCATCAAGTGCTAGTTGGAAAGGGCAGAAACACAGGCGTCGCGTATAAAAGAAGGGGGAACCCATGATGCTTCGCTCAAAGGATCCAGAAATCATCATCAACCTTGGGGCTGAGTATCAGGCGCTGTTTACCCTATTTATTAAAAAGTATATCTTAAATCATTCAGGCGAAGCTACTTTTCCCTACTATATCTTATATACAGGAGAATATTCATTACAATGTGGCATTATATCGCGGGGATGGAGGCGCGCCAACATCATTCGGCACCAGTGATTGTCGTTACTCAATGAACTCCCGCGCCGGCTTACAGTGACGTGGCTGTCCCTCGCGGTCACACCTGTTTACAGCACCGTGGCTGGTGCACGCGTCCGCACTGGCTTACAACGAGGAGAACAACTAGCCCGTCGGCGCCGGTCGACCCATCTGTTGTTCGAGCAAATCAGGTGTTATCCCTCCTATATATTTTATCATTTTATTTCCCCTGAGCACCATTACACTACCCTATTGGTGTTTTCTATATATAGGTAAAATCATTGTTATACTACGGATATAAAACGCGCACTGGCAACGTTCTACAACAGCGTTTTTCTTCTGTGTCACACTACCCGTTGAAACGGATGGCCGGTTCACGCGTCCGTACCGGTTTACAACACGGAGGACAACTTACTCATCTCCGCCGGATTACGACGTTGCGGCCGATTCATATGTTTGTGCTGCCGCTGATGCAGCGGTCGTTTTACTGTCCACCCTGTGATCCGGTCTATTCAACATACCGGTTCAAATTCACTCAGGTGATATCCATCTACAGTATTATTTTTCTTGTTATATATCATTTTTCATTAAGAAAATAAGATGCTTTGATCAGTCTATCTGGTTGTGCAGGGCAACTCCCATATATGTACTCTGCCGATGTGATCACTGAAGGGCTTCCTGTTCAAACATAGGTCGTATTCGAACCAACGAGAACATAGCCAAACTTACTGAAGGGATTCCTGTTCAAACATAGGTCGTATTCGAAGCAAAGAGGACATGGCATAAGGCCCTCTGGATGGTACCTGCATCCAGTGATTGGCTAAGTTTCATAAAGGCCCTCTGGATGGTACCCGCATCCAGTGATTGGCTAAGTTTCATAAAGGCCCTCTGGATGGTACCCGCATCCAGTGATGGGCTAAGTTTCATAAGGCCCTCTGGATGGTACCCGCATCCAGTGATTGGCTAAGTTTCATAAAGGCCCT
>LR738710.1:573034731-573205758 GCA_902687465.1 Secale cereale
GGTTGTACCCGAACCATAAAGGCCCTCTGGATGGTACCCGCATCCAGTGATTGGCAAAGTTCTTCCTATGGTTGTACCCGAACCATGAAGGCCCTCTGGATGGTACCCGCATCCAGTGATTGGCAAAGTTTTATATGGCCAGCAGGGGGCAGGATTGTACCCGAATTCTAGCTTAACCCCTGTTGGTCATATCCGGTTCCTATGGATGGTACCCGCATCCATCGACCGGCCCTCTGGATGGTACCCGCATCCATTGATTGGCTGAACCTTGCTTTGAGCCTGGCAGCTCGTAAAAAGCCTCGACTACATGGTTTTATTTGCAAACTTGCATTTCTGGTGTTTATGTTTTATGGTTCTTTAATCCGAAGTGGGACAACTCCAGAGTTGACCATGTATCTTCAAAAGTCTGGGTCATGAACACCAACATAAGTTCAAAAAGTCTGGGTCATGAACACCAGCATAAGTTCAAAAGTCTGGGTCGTGAACACCAGCATAAGTTCAAAAGTCTGGGTCATGAACACCAGCATAAGTTCAAAGTCTGGGTTATAAACACCAGCAAGAGTTAAACCGGCGTTCATCATAACCCGGAACAATCATCAGGCAGAAGCCAAGTAAGAAAGCCAAGAGCTTCAGCAGAATCATCAGGCAGAAACAAAGTAAGAAGCCAAGCATGATCTAAACCGGTAGCTTCTATAAGACCCGGGATTATTATTGGGTCTATCAAAAGGCTCCCTCAGAAAACTGCAAATTTCGCTGGATTAAGAATATCAAGCATACTTGATCGCAGGTATGAAGTATTTTGTTTTTAAATACATATTGGCAGTACATGATCAGTCATAATGACCGGTGTTTATTAAACCGGCCTGGCTTTGACTATAAGTCGCCAGTATGAGATGAAATAATGACCGGTGTTTATTAACACGGCCTGGTTGTGATCAAATATCACTGGAACCAGTTTTCAAGACCGGATTATATTATTCAAATCTTTAATAGCCGGCATGGCTGGGTTTTTATTATGATTATCAATATTATGATTGAGGCTTTCAAAGTTGCTTTAAGCGCAATGAATATTATTTCATCGATGGAAGTGATTTATTCTGCAAAGGAATAGTCCCGAGTTGCTGCAGGCTTACAACCCGGCACTTGGGGGCTACATTATTCAAATTGAGATTATATTAAATACACAAGTCTCATGTCGCTGCAAGCATGCACCATGACACTTGGGGGCTAATGCAAAGTCATTTTTACTGGCCTTATTGAAGACCCGACTCATCACATCGTAATGAGCCGGCCATTGGGGGCTACCAATCGCTCCTATCAACAATTCAAGGTACACAAGTATTAATTCATTATATTGAAGGGTCCACTGCTCAGTTGGTAAAGCACAAAGCTCTTAACCTTGTGGACGTGGGTTCAAACCCCACGATGGAAGTTACATTATATAATGTTATTTTCAATGATTATATCTACAAAGTCCCTGCTCATTATTGCATAATAAACCGACACTTGGGGGCTACATGTTGCTATTCAAAGTTTACATGATCATATTTTCAGAAGTCCCTGCTCATTATTTCATAATGACCCGACACTTGGGAGCTACATCGATTGAAGTTTTTGAGCATTATGCAAATTACAAGTCCCAGGTTGATGCAAGCATGACAACCCGGCACTTGGGGGCTATATAATATGGAGTATTCAGTGATTGGGATGAACAATCTGGATTTCTTCAAAGTTGCAACATTTATATTGAAACAAGTCTTAAAGATATCACTATGTTATCCTCTTAAAGACTTGGGGGCTACAGGTAATATGCATATAAAGAAGGAACATCTTCAATTTTTCAGTTTTGGGTAAGTCCGGAAGATTAATTGTATGACCCGGTGTTGGCAACAATCATAACCCAGCAATTTTTGCAATCATAAACCGGCAAGTTCTACATTTCCAAACCGGTTGGGTATCAATTGAATATTTGAAGATCAATATTTTTATCAAGTCAGAGGTTTGAAGGCCGAGTCAAATAAATTCTTTATTGGCAATATCTTCTATACAATCAAGTTGATTATGAAGCTGGTCTATTGATCCGGATTTTCTAGAAGAAGGAAAGGACAAAGGAATTAAGGATGGTCAGGTGCCGGTTTACAAGAAATTCTTAACCCGGAGCACAACCTGTCAGATTTGTTCTTGTGTTGCAGCATAAGTTTACCATGGCAATCATAAACTTGGGGGCTAATGTCGGGGATATACCCCGCGGTATGAACCGGCCGGAAATATAATCCGGCCGGACTTGGCAATTTACTTGTAACCCGGCTGGCGGATCACGGATGACAAGGCCCAAGGCCCAGAAGGCCGGTTCATGTTATAGTGGGCCGGTTTATGAAGAAGACATAAGGAATATTCTCCTATAAAGGAAGCTAGATTAGGACTCCTTGTAATAGATCAATCCTAGTCCTACTAGGACTAGTCATGTAACCCGCCCCTCCAACATATATAAGGAGGGGCAGGGCTCCCCAAAGAGAGACAAGTTTTAGAGGAGAAGTTTAGACAAGTTTCTAGGGTTAGACACAAAGAGCCGGTTTACTGGCGACACCACGAGGATCATAATGAGATCTAGACTCAAACAACACGTAGGGTTATTACCGGATGATGTTTCCTGGGGCCCGAAGTTGTCTAAATCCGTGTCTTACATCGCGTCTCTCGATTCCGCTCAACCCCTCTCAAGCTACTACATAGATGCGCAGCCTCACCACTAAGTCCGCTAAACCGGACATCTGACGTGTTAATTCCGCGACACTACCTGTGTCGGGTTATCAAGACCATGTATTTCTTCAATAGGCGGTAAATTCTTAACATCTTCAGCTTTAATACCTTTTTCTTTCATGGATTTCTTTGCCTCTTGCATATCTCCAGGACTGAGAAATAGAACACCTCTTTTCTTCGGAGTTGGCTTAGGGGTTGGTTCAGGAAGTGTCAAATTATTTTCATTGGCTAGCATATTATTCAATAATAATTCAGCTTGTTCCATAGTTCTTTCCCTGAAAAACACAACCAACACAACTATCCAGGTGGTCTCTGGAAGCATCGGTTAGTCCATTATAAAAGACATCCAGTATATCATGCATTTCAAGAGGATGACCAGGCAAAGCATTAAGTAACTGGAGAAGCCTCCCCCAAGCTTGTGGGAGACTCTCTTCTTCAGTTTGAGGAAAGTTATATATTTCCCGTAAGGCAGCTTGTTTCTTATGAGCGGGAAAATATTTAGCAGAGAAGTAATACATCATATCCTGGGGACTGCGCACACAACCATGATCAAGAGAATTAAACCAAGTCTTAGCATCACCCTTTAACGAGAATGGAAATAACTTAAGGATATAGTAGTAGCGAATCTTTTCATGATTGCTAAACAGGGTGGATATATCAGTCAACTGGGTAAGATGTGCCACAACAGTTTCAGACTCATAGCCGTGGAAAGGATCAGATTCAACCAAAGTAATTAACTCAGGATCAACAGAGAATTCATAATCCTTATCAGTAACACAGATAGGTGAAGTAGCAAAAGCAGGGTCATGTTTCATTCTAGCGTTCCAGGACTTTTCTTTCAACTTAACTAATAACTTGTTAAGATCATATCTATCATTGCAAGCAAGAAAGTCTCTAGAAGTTTCTTCATCCATAACATAACCCTCAGGCACAACAGGCAATTCATATCTATTGGGAGTAGTTTCATCATCACTTTCATAAATATCATCAACATTTGCACTCTCCCTAAACTTAGCAATTTGTTCATCTAGAAATTCACCTAGTGGCACAATATCAAGCATCGAGGTAGTTTCATCATACATAGCAGAAGTAGCATCATCAAGAACATACGATATATCAAATTCAATAGCAGGAGTAGGTGTCGCAAGTTTACTCATAACAGAAGGAGAATCAAGTGTAGAGCTAGATGGCAGTTTCTTACCTCCCCTCGTAGTTGAGGGTAAGATCTTGTTTTTTGAGTCCTTCAAATTCTTCATAGTGATAAGCAGATATAAATCCCAAGTGACTTAAAGAATAGAGCTATGCTCCCCGGCAACGGCGTCAGAAAATAGTCTTGATAACCCACAAGTGTAGGGGATCGCAACAGTTTTCGAGGGTATAGTATTCAACCCAAATTTGTTGATTTGACACAAGGGGAGCCAAAGAATACTCTTAAGTATTAGCAGCTGAGTTGTCAATTCAACCACACCTGGAAACTTAGTATCTGCAGCAAGATAGTTTAGTAGCAAAGTAATATGATAGTGGCGGTAGTAGCGATAAAAGTAACGATAGTGTTTTTGTAGTTTCTGTAATAGTAGAAACGGAAAAGTAAATAACTAGCTAGCAATATAGGTAAAGCTCATAGGCATTGGATCGGTGATGGGAAATTACGTCAGATGCAATTCATCATGTAGAAGTTATAACCTAGGGTGACACAGAACTAGCTCCAGTTCATCAATGCAATGTAGGCATGTATTCCGAATATAGTCATACGTGCTTATGGAAAAGAACTTGCATGACATCTTTTGTCCTACCCTCCCGTGGCAGCTGGGTCCTATTGGAAACTAGGAGATATTAAGGCCTCCTTTTAATAGAGTACCGGACCAAAGCATTAACACATAGTGAATACATGAACTCCTCAAACTATGGTCATCACTGGGAGTGGTCCCGATTATTGTCACTTCGGGGTTGCCGGATCATAACACATAGTAGGTGACTATAGACTTGCAAGATAGGATCAAGAACACACATATATTCATGAAAACATAATAGGTTCAGATCTGAAATCATGGCACTCGGGCCCTAGTGAAGAGCATTAAGCATAGCAAAGTCATATCAACATCAATCTCAGAACATAGTGGATACTAGGGATCAAACCCTAACAAAACTAACTTGATTACATGATAGATCCCATCCAACCCATCACCGTCCAGCAAGACTATGATGGAATTACTCACACACGGCGGTGAACATCATGGAATTGGTGGTGGAGGAAGGTTGATGATGACGATGGCAATGATCTCCACTCTCCGGAGCCCCGAACAGACTCCAGATCAGCCCTCCCGAGAGAGATTAGGGCTTGGCGGTGGCTTTGTCTCGTGAAACGCGATAATTCCTTCTCTCCTATTTTTTTCTCCCCGAAACGGAAGATATAGGACCTGGGGGTACGTCGGTGGAGCATCGGGGGGCCCTCGAGGCAGGGGGGCGTGCCCTGGGAAGGGGGGCACGCCCCCCACCCTCGAGGACAAGGTGTGGGCCCCCCGGTGAGTATCTTCTTGCAGATATTTTTTATATTTTCTGAAATAATTCTCCGTTGATTTTCAGGCGGTTCCGAGAACTTTTTATTCTGCACAAAAACAACACCATTGCAGTTCTGCTGAAAACAATGTTATCCAGGTTAGTTCCATTCAAATCATGCAAGTTAGAGTCCAAAACAAGGGAAAAGGGTTTGGAAAAGTAGATACGTTGGAGATGTATCAGACACCGAGTCGAGAGGTGGCCTGGCCCTAGTCTTTGTCCATGGTTGTTTCAGAATAACATGCTTAACGAGTTTGGATATTTGATCTAAGTCTGGCCACTAGCCTATACGCACTAACCAGATACGTGAGAATAGATATGGCTCTCGACGTTGTGGTATCAGCCGAAGCCTTCTTGACATCAGCGACTGAGCGGCACGTGCCGGGTTGGACTGCGTAACGCAACTTCCTTAGTAATGGAGGTTGCTAGGTCTATTCACCGGCCGCGTACGTAACGTGCAGGTGTGCAATGGGCGATGGGCCCAGACCCCTACGCGCTTAGGATTTAGACCGGCAGGCTGACCTCTTTGTTGTGCTTAGGTTGGGCTCCGACGTGTTGATCTTCTGAGGCTGGGCATGACCCAGGAAAGTGTGTCCCGCCAAAGGGGATCGAGCGTGTTGGGAAATGTGGTGCACCCCTGCAGGGAAGTTAATCTATTCGAATAGCCGTGTCCCTCAGTAAAAGGATGACCCGGAGTTTTCCTCCGACCTCATGACAACTAGAACCGGATACTTAATAAAACACACCCTTTCAAGTGCGAGATACAAACCGGTGATCGATTTCCCACAGGGCGACGAGGGGAGGATCGTTGGGTAGGATTATGCTATACGATGTTACTTGGTGAACTTTCTAGCTACTCAAGACAGAGGCTTCCAGAAGCATTGTTACTTGTTACTATTCCATCTACTCTCTTCTACTGTTGCAAGATGGAGGCGGCGAGAAGTGTAGTCTACGATTGGATTAGCTATCCCCCTCTTATTCTGGCATTCTGCAGTTTAGCCCACAGATATTACCCCTTTTCATAGATACCATTGCATATGCAGTGTAGATCCTTGCTTGCGAGTACATTGGATGAGTACTCACGGTTGCCTTGGTCCCCCTTTTGCCCTTTTTTCTTTCTTCTCGGATGATGCAACCAAATCGGTGGAGTCCAGGAGCCAGAGGATCCCGAGGATGTTTCTACGTAGAGTTTGGCTTCGAGGAGTAGTTAGGAGGTCCTAGGCAAGAGGCCTTGCATTTTCAATCGTTGCTACATTTGTGCTAGTCTTCTTAAGGCAAACTTGTTTAACTTATGTCTGTACTCAGATATTATAGCTTTTGCTGACTCTTGTGTTTTCGAGCTAATGTATTCGAGCCCTCGAGGCCCATGGCTTGTATTATAAAGCTTGTATGATTTTAATTTGTGTCTAGAGTTGTGTTGTGATATCTTCCAGTGAATCCCTGATCTTGGTCGTACACATTTGCATGCATGATTAGTGTATGGTCAAATCGGGGGCGTAACAAGTTGGTATCAGAGCCGACTGCCTCTAGGAATCCCCCTCCACACTCCTTGGCCGAAGTTGAGTCTAGTCATTGAAAAACTTTTACTAACATGGTTGTGTGGCTTACGGCCCGCGTCGCCATTGGGTGGAATTAGGATATTTCATTCCTCGTCTTTACTCTGGGATTCTGATCTCTCTTCTATTCGGGTTAAATGATTTTGCTAAAATCTAACCTTAGGTTCTCGAAAATACTTTCTCCCGGAGAGCCCCTTCACTCAAGATGGTCACCTGCTTCATCAGAAGATTCTGGAGATAATATTTGACGTTTTTCTGAGATTCTTCCGGCCTCCGCCTTTGCAATTTCTTACCATCGTTATATCCATATGGATAACGACTTACACTCGTCATTCATACAATCAATTCTCCGCTGCTCTTGTTATTACAAGATACCCCAAAACATCTTCCTATATTCCGTATATAGATTATGCCACTGCTTTGCAATTCTTTGCCACATGAATACCTATAGGGATAATTCCTCGCACTTACCAAGTATCTGCTCATCCCCATTCGTGTGTTTCACAAGTCTCTGAAATATCATTCGACCTTCGGAAAATACTGAGCAGCCTATTGCTCTTGAAATTCTTGCTTGCTTACATTATAGTTAATCCCATAAGTCTTGTAATCTTATTGACATCCTTGGTCATTATCATTTTGAGTCTGTTCATTCAACATGTTGCGAATGCTTGCAATCCTCGATCCTAGAATTCATCCTTCTGGCTCAGACGTCATTTTGAACATGATCTGGTTCTTGACCAATCCAATTGTCGTTGATTATACCAATAAGTCTATTCAACTTATCCATCCTTTATCAGAGCGTTTGCTTCTGATCCTTGGTTTGGAAATCATAATTCCATTGCATTTGAGATTGAATGAGTCCGTTGTTTCTATAATCGAATCTCCTTGCATTCTTGATACGTCTCCAACGTATCTACTTTCCCAAACACTTTCGCCCTTGTTTTGGACTCTAACTTGCATGATTTGGATGGAACTAACCCGGACTGACGCCGTTTTCAGCAGAACTTCCATGGTGTTATTTTTGTGCAGAAATAAAAGTTCTCGGAATGACCTGAAAATCAATGGAGATTTATTTTGGAATATATAAAAAATATCCGCGGAAAGAACCAGACCAGGGGGCCCACACCCAGTCCACGAGGGTGAGGGCGCCCCCTAGGCGCGCCCCCTACCTCGTGGCCCCCCTGAGGCTCCACCGACATCTCCCCCGACTCTACATATTCACTTTTGGGGAGAAAAAAACCAGAAGAAGGATTCATCGCGTTTTACGATACGGAGCCGCCGCCAAGCCATAATCTCTCTCGGGAGGGCTGATTTGGAGTCCGGTCGGGGCTCTGGAGAGTGGAGATCGTTGTAGTCGTCATCATCAACCTTCCTCCATCACCCATTCCATGATGCTCACTGTCGTGCGTGAGTAATCCCATCGTAGGATTACTGGACGGTGATGGGTTGGATGAGATTTACCATGTAATCAAGTTAGTTTTGTTAGGGTTTGATCCCTAGTATCCTCCATGTTCTAAGATTGATGTTCCTATGACTTTGCCATGCTTAATGCTTGTCACTAGGGCCCAAGTGCCATGATTTCAGATCTGAACCTATTATGTTTTCATGAATATATGTGTGTTCTTGATCCTACCTTGCAAGTCTATAGTCACCTACTATGTGTTATGATCCGGCAACCCCGAAGTGACAATAATCGGGACCACTCCCGTTGATGACCATAGTTTGAGGAGTTCATGTATTCACTATGTGTTAATGCTTTGGTCCGGTACTCTATTAAAAGGAGGCCTTAATATCACTTAGTTTCCAATAGGACTCCCCTGCCATGGGAGGGTAGGACAAAAGATGTCATGCAAGTTCTTTCCCATAAGCATGTATGACTATACTCGGAATACATGCATACATTACATTGATGAATTGGAGCTAGTTCTGTGTCACTCTATGTTATAACTATTACACGAGGAATCGCATCTGACATAATTATCCATCACTGATCCAATGCCTATGAGGTTTTCACATATTGCTTGTTGCTTATTCTTTTCCGCTGCTGCTGTTACAATCACTACAAAACTACTATCGCTAACTTTGCCACTGTTACCGTTACTTCCATATTACTTTGCTACTAAATTACCTTACTGCAAATAGTAAGTCTTCCAAGTGTGGTTGAATTGACAACTCAACTGCTAATACTTCAGAGTATTTGTGACACCCCGAGACCGGTGCGCCAGGTGTCAGCCAGTTATTCGTCTTCGTTGCCATGGCATCTCCTTGTGTGTTGCATCTTGCCATGTTATCGTGTGCTTGCATCAGCATGTTTTCAAAACTTGCGTCCGTCCGAGTCCGCCCGTCCTCTCCGTTGTCCGTTCTGAGCCCAGTGACACTCACATGCGCCCGTGGCGCCTCCGAATATTTATTCTGTGAGTGGTCGGAAAGCGTTCTCGGAATGGGTTGAAACTTGGCGTGTGGCCTTATTAGAGCATTGATAGACCACCTATCAAGTTTCGTCGCGTTCGGAGTTCGTTTGATAGCCTAATGGTTAACCGTGTTAACCGCCGGAAGCCTTTTCCCTTTTGGCCCAGCACCCCTTTCACAACTTCCCCCAAGCCCATTCTAACCCCTCCATGCTCTTGGCCGTTCGATCACGATCGCGTGGCCGCGAACCGCTCCTCATTTGGACATTCCTAGCTCCCTCTACCTATAAATAGGTGTCTCCCTCGTATTTTTCTCGTAGATCCAACCCTAGCCCTGCTCCCACCGCGCAGCCGGACATGTCCGCACAGCCGCCGGACATGCCAGCACCCCAGCCACCTCACTCCGCCCAATCAGGGAGTGCCAAGTCAGCAGCCCCGCCGCCCCGGGCCAATGGGGGCGCGCCACCTGTCCCCACCTGCTTCCCACTCCCGTCGCGGCCCGCGAGGCTCGCCCGCGGCCCTCCGGGCCCGTCGCGCCGCCAGCGCTTCGCGCCCCGTGCCCCACGCCTCGAGCTGGCCGGCAACCACCGCTCCGCCGGCGACCGCCGCCCCGCGAGAGCTCTGCTCCGCCCGTCGCCCCATCCTTCGGAGCATGTGGCCGCCCGGCGGAGCCTCGCCGGCCTCCGTCGCATGTGGATCTGGGACTTCTGCCCCCGGATCCGTCCGTCCTCGGCCACTCCTCGACGGCGCCTCGAGCCGCCGTCCTCCGCCGTTCGATCCCACCGCCGCCTACCATGGCCTCGCTCGGCCTCGTTCGATCGGGCGAAGGCGACGAGGGCCGGCCGCCACTGCTCCCTCCTGCCCCCCCGCGCGCCTCTTGGGCCGGCCCGGTCCGCGTCCTCGTCAGCTCCGCCAGGCCAGGCCGGCCTCCTCCTCCTCTGCTATAGATCCGCCCCACGGGCCCTCTGGTGAGAAGCCCATTATTCCCCGCCCTTGCGACATATTGTTATCTCGCGCTCACTTCTTTGTCTGCGATTTTGGCTAAGTCCCTAAAAATTGTCATTATTGTTGCATGTTCATGTGCCTGTAACTTTTTGTGTGCTTATCCAAATTGAGTGAATGATATGTCAAAATGATCGTGGTGATATGCTCTTCACTTTGTTCCATTGTGCCATGCTTGTTTGACTTCATCTAGATGCCCTAATCTTTGTTGCAAGGGTGCTACTTGTTAAAAACTACTGTTAACTATAATTTTGTTGCATACTTGTGATGCTTGTAACTTTGTGCATGTTTATCCAAATGGAGCATATGATATGTCAAAATGTTCATTGTGTTGTGCTCTTCATGATGGTTGATGTAGCATTCATGTTAGGTGCCATATTGCCATGTTAATCTCTGTTGCAAAAGTGCATTTGGCTGTTAAGTGCTGAAACTTGTTATGAGATGCTGATTTCACTTGCTCATTGCTATTGATGTGTTTGTCTTCATGCCACATGCCTATATGTTTGAGAAGCACAATCATATGGTTTTTGCTGTGGTGCAATGCACTTTCCATGATATGCCTTGAGGTGACTTAAACAAGCTTGTACATGCCATGTTGTTGTTGCTGTTTTATATTTAGTGAAAAAAACTGCTAAGTCTGGAATCTGTTATAACCTGATGCTATGTTTGCTTGATGCCCTAGTCAAATCCATGCTTGTTTTGGAGTGTCCAATGATCATGTCCTGTTGTCAATGTTATTGACTATCCATTCAGGCCTTATTTTGCATATATGACCTATTGTAGCTTATTTATTTCTTGCTCTCAAGTTGCTATAAATTATACCTGTCAGGATTTTATCAGCATGTTCAATTTGCTGGAGCTTGTTGTTATTGATCCATGCCTCCTATGGAGATGCTCCAATGGAGTTGTTTGCTGTATGATATGTCTACTACATGTCCATGCTCTTTATATACTTGGTAGAGTTGATATGCTTATTGTTTTGTGCCTCCGAAGGCAGCATCGTGATGATGTTTTTGCCTTCCCAGATTTTGACTAAGTGTGGATAATTTTATTGCAACTTGCCATGCTTGTTTAAATGTGTTCCAGCAAGCTTTTGGGTGTGTTCTAAGTTCATGCTTTTTGATAATCATGTCTACTTCACATCCATGCTTCTTGTTATCATGTTTGGGTGCTTTAGCATATATATATATATATATATATCTTGCTCCAAAGTTGCTATGTGGCTGTTAACTACAGCTTGTTGTTATATCTTGTTTCATGTGTATGTGTTGAACCGTTGCTCCGTTTTGAGTGTGCCCTATACGAAACTTGTGTGATTTTGCTTGTAGAATCATAATATCATATTGTTTTCATGGTTGGAGTGTGTTTGCTTGATGTTTGGGTGCATCTTGCACCGTTGACATGCTTGACTTGTTTTACTCATATCTTCTAGGCCGTAGCTCCGAATTAAACAAACTTTATATGAAACTTGACTAGAATTTCGTGTAGATCATCATAGTGCATGTTAACTTGCTGTTTAACCACTTTAACTTAAAGTTTGTTCATATCTGGACTAATTTCAAATTATGCATATGAGGACTTACCGGATATGTCATGTGTAGATTCCGGCCTCATTTAAACTTGTGGGGTGATGTTGTTCTTGTGTGATTCATCCCTTGCCATGTATTGCATCATATATAGACTTGTCTTGCATCATACTAGGTTGAGCATCTTGTCATGTCTTGTGTGGTGTGTTTACCGTGTTGCTTGCTTCTTCTCGTTAGTGCTTGTTCCGTTGCGATCGTGAGGATTCGTTCGTCTACTCGTGGTTCGTCTTCAAGGCTTCTTATTCGTCGTATTCATGGATCCGTTCTTCTTCTTTGCGGGATCTCAGGAAAGATGACCATCACCTTGGATACCTTTACTATCATTGCCATGCTTAGTTGTCTCGATGCATCATTACATATCGCGCTACCCATCATTATTGTCAGCCCCTCTCCTTGTTGCCATGAAACCTCTAACCTTTGACAACTTCCTAGCAAACTGTTGTTTGGCTATATTACCCGCTTGCTCAGCCCCTCTTATAGCGTTGTTAGTTGCAGGTGAAGATG
This sequence comes from Secale cereale, assembly GCA_902687465.1. Lineage (NCBI taxonomy): Eukaryota > Viridiplantae > Streptophyta > Magnoliopsida > Poales > Poaceae > Secale > Secale cereale. The sequence continues at coordinate 573,047,101 of LR738710.1, forward strand.
AAGATCGTTCCATGTTGGAACTTGTTGCTTTGAGAATATCACAATATGTCTTATATATTTTAACACACCTATATACTAGGCATGGGTGGAAGGCTTGGCCTTTTGCTTGGTGTTTTGTTCCACTCATGCCACCTTAGGAGCCGATAAATCGGCGTTATGTTCCTTGATTTTGCGTTCCTTACACGGTTGGATATATGGGGACCCCTTGACAGTTCGTCTTTGAATAAAACTCCTCCAGCAAGGCCCAACATTGGTTTTAATTTGCCTCATAATAACAACTTAATTAATTAATTAAATTTGTATAGGAAGTCGCGCCCTCGGGGATTCTTTTCTACATAGCAGGGGGGCCAGTGCTGATGGTGTTGGTCCCAAACGGGGGTCCTGCAGGGCCGCCTTGGGGAAACCCGAGGTATCTGGTATAACCTATAGCATCGCCCATCCGGTCGTGGCCTGAGACGAGATACGCGCGGCTACTATCAGGGTGTCGACACACCGGGAGGTCTTGCTGGACTTGTTTTACCATTGTCGAAATGTCTTGTGCACCGGGATTCCGAGCCTGATCGGATTGTCCCTAAGATAAGGGGTAATATTATTATTACTTATGCTGATCGTGGGAGCTTGTGATGGGCTAAGTTGGGACAACCCTGCAGGGTTATGATCTTTCGAAAGCTGTGCCCACGGTTATGTGGCAGATTGGAATTTGTTAATGTCCGGTTGTAGAAAACTTGACAGAGGATCCGAAGTAAAACACACAACTGTGTGAGTAACCGTGACTGTCTCTTTTCACTTTGAGAAGAGAACACGGTGGGTTTATGTTTGACTCGTAGGTAGTTCAGGATCTTTAGCGATCACTACTAGTTGCGACCGTTTGCGTAGATGCTCATCTTATTCTTGTACTCGTAAGTTAGCCACCATACTTTTGCTTAGCCGCTGCTGCAACCTCACCACTTTACCTCTTCCTACCCATTAAGCTTTGCTAGTCTTGTTACCCATGGTTATGGGATTGCTGAGTCCTCGTGGCTCACAGATACTACAACAACAGTTGCAGGTATAGGTTTCCGATGTCTTGACGTGAGAGCGATGTTCGTTGTGTTGGAGTTCTTTCTTCTTCTTCAGTCTTGGGTTAGGTTCTGGGTCGGCAGCCTGGGATAGCAGATGGATGTCTTTGTGTTTTTAACGTTTGCATCCGTAGTCGGATGTCTTGTATTGATATTGTTGTATTCATGTGACTTGTATGTTTGTTGTATCCCCCATGTATGTATGTGATGGTATGATGTAATGATATCCATCTTGCTAAGCGCCTAAAATGCGGTTGTGCCCCAATCACATAAGTGTCACGTGATCGAGATAGAATCACATCTTGGGCCTCACAATATTCTTTGGCCCCCCTTGTGTCGGATCAATAAGTTTGGGTTGAATACTCTACCCTTGAAAACTGTTGCGATCCCCTACACTTGTGGGTTATCAAGACTATTTTCTGGCGCCGTTGTCGGGGAGCATAGCTATATTCTTTAAGTCACTTGGGATTTATATCTGTTGATCACTATGAAGAACTTGAAAGACTCAAAAACCAAGATCTATCCCTCAACTACGAGGGGAGGTAAGGAACTACCATCTAGCTCTGCACTTGATTCACCCTCTGTTATGAGTAAACTTGCGACACCTACTCCTACTATTGAATCTGATATGTCGCATGTTCTTGATGATGCTACTTCTGCTATGTATGATGAAACTACTTCTACATTTGATAATACTATGCCACTAGGTGAATTTCTTGATGAACAAATTGCTAAGGTTAGAGAGAATGAAATTATTGAAACTGATAATATTTATGAAAGTGATGATGAAGATTCTCCTCCTAGATATGAATTGCATGTTGTTTCTGAGGGTTATGTTATCGATGAAGATACTGCTAGAGACTTTCTTGCTTGCGATGATAGATATGATCTTAAGAAATTATTAGCTAAGCTGAAGGAAAAGCCTTTGAATGCTAGAATGAAATATGACCCCGCTTTTGCTACTTCACCTATCTGTGTTCCTGATAAGGATTATGATTTCTCTGTCGACCCTAAGTTAATTACTTTGGTTGAATCTGATCCTTTCCATGGCTATGAATCTGAAACTGTTGTTGCACATCTTACTAAGTTGAATGATATAGCCACCCTATTCATCAACGAGGAAAAAAATTCGTTACTACTATATCCTTAAGTTATTTTCGTTCTCGTTAAAGGGTGATGCTAAAATGTGGTTTAATTTTCTTGATACTGCTTGTGTGCGTAGTCCCCAAGATATGATTTATTACTTCTCTGCTAAATATTTTCCTGCTCATAAGAAACAAGCTGCCTTATGGAAAATTTATAATTTTGTGCAAATTGAAGAAGAGAGTCTCCCACAAGCTTGGGGGAGGCTCCTTCGGTTACTCAATGCTTTGCCTAATCATCCTCTTAATAAAAATGAAATACTTGATATCTTTTATAATGGACTAACTGATGCTTCCAGAGACCACCTGGATAGTTGTGCTGGTTGTGTTTTCAGGGAAAGAACTATCGATCAAGCTGAATTGTTATCGAATAATATGTTGACCAATGAAAACAATTGGACACTTCCTGAACCAGCCCCTAAGCCAACTCCGAAGAAAAGGGGTGTTCTCTTTCTCAGTCCTGAAGATATGCAAGATGCAAAGAAATCTATTAAAGAAAAAGGTATTAAAGCTGAAGATGTTAAGAATTTACCACCTATTGAAGAAATATATGGTCTTGATAACCCGACACAGGTAGTAAAGGTAAATTCTCTTTATAGATTTGATGAAGGTGATATTCCTCATTATAAGTTTGCTAGCAAATGTTTAGATGAGTTTGACAACTTCATTGTTAAACAAGAAAACTTCAATGCTTATGTTGGTAGACAATTGCAACGTAATGCTTATACGATTGAACGCTTGAGTGATTATATGTCTAGAGTTAAAGGTGAATTGAAACTCATTAGTAAACATGCTTCTATGGTTACCACTCAAGTAGAACAAGTATTTAAAGCACAAAATGATTTTCTCAATGAATTAAATAGTAAGAAAAATGATAATGCTATTAGAGTTGTGACTAGAGGTGGTAAAATGACTCAGGAACATCTATATCCTGAAGGCCACCCTAAGAGAATTGAGCAAGATTCTCAGAGAGCTAATGTAGATGCACCTAGTTCTTCTAAGATGAAGAAAAAGAAAAATGATAGGACTTTGCATGCTTCTAGTGAACCTATAGCTGACACACCTAAAAATCCCAATGATATCTCTATCTCTGATGCAAAAACACAATCTGGTAATGAACATGAACCTAGTGATAATGTTAATGATGATGTTCATGATGATGCTCAACCTAGCAATTACAATGATGTAAAGATTGAACCTGCTGTTGATCTTGATAACCCATAATCAAAGAATCAACGTTATGATAAGAGAGACTTTGTTGCTAGGAAGCACGGTAAGGAAAGAGAACAATGGGTTCAGAAACCCATGCCTTTTCCTCCTAAAACATCCAAGAAAAAGGATGATGAGGATTTTGAGCGCTTTGCTGAAATGATTAGACCTATCTTTTTGTGTATGAGTTTGACTGATATGCTCAAACCAAATCCGTATGCTAAGTAAATGAAAGACATTATCACAAATAAAAGAAAAATACCTGAATTTGAAATTTCCACCATGCTTGCCAATTATACTTTTAAAGGTGGAATACCAATGAAAGTAGGAGATCCAGGAGTACCAACTATACCTTGCTCCATTAAAAGAAACTATGTTAAAACTGCTTTCTGTGATCTTGGAGCTGGTGTTAGTGTTATGCCTCTCTCTTTATATCGTAGACTTGATTTGAATAAGTTGACACCGACTAAAATATCTTTGCAAATGGCCGATAAATCAACTGCTATACCTGTCGGTATTTTTGAGGTGATGACCCACAAGTGTAGGGGAACTATCGTAGTCCTTTCGATAAGTAAGAGTGTCGAACCCAACGAGGAGCAGAAGGAAATGATAGGCATTTTTAGTAAGGTATTTTCTGCAAGCACTGAAATTATAAATAACAGATAGTTTTGTGATAAGGTAATTGGTAGCAAGTAACAAAAGGTAAAAGTAAATAGGTGCAGCAAGGTGGCCCAATCCTTTTTGTAGCAAAGGACAAGCCTGAACAAACTCTTATATAAAGGAAAGCACTCCCGAGGACACATGGGAATTATCGTCAAGCTAGTTTTCATCATGATCATCTGATTCGCGTTCGGTACATTGAGAATTTGGTATGTGGGTGGACCGGTGCTTGGGTGCTGTCCTTACTTGGACAAGCCTCCCACTTATGATTAACCTCTAATGCAAGCATCCGCAACTACAAAAGAAGTATTAAGGTAAACCTAACCATAACCTGAAACATATGGATTCAAATCAGCCCCTTATGAAGCAACACATAAACTAGGGTTTAAGCTTCTGTCACTCTAGCAACCCATCATCTACTTATTACTTCCCAATGCCTTCCTCTAGGCCCAAATAACGGTGAAGTGTCATGTAGTCAACGTTCACATGACACCACTAGAGGAGAGACAACATACATCTCATCGAAATATCGAACGAAGACAAAATTCACATGACTACTTATAGCAAGACTTCTCCCATTTCCTCACGAACAAAAGAAACTACTCACAAGACATAATATTGTTCATGATCAGAGGGGTATTAATATGCATAATGGATCTGAACATATGATCTTCCACCAAATAAACCAACTAGCATCAACTACAAGGAGTAATCAACACTACTAGCAACCCATAGGTACCAATCTAAGGTTTGGGTACAAAAATTGGATACAAGAGATGAACTAGGGTTTGAGAGGAGATGGTGCTGGTGAAGATGTTGATGAAGATAACTCTCCCCAAGATGGGAGAGTTATTGGTGATGACGACGGTGACAATTTCCCCCTCCCGGAGGGAAGTATCCCCGACAGAACACCTCTGTCGGAGCCCTAGATTGGTTCCCGCCTCGGTTCCGCCTCGAGACGGCGGCGTCTGGTCCCGAAAGCCTCCTTATGATTTTTTCTAGGTCAAAACACCTCATATAGGAGAAGATGGCATCGTTGGGCCTTCGGCGGGCCCACGAGACAGGGGGGCGCGCCCCCCACCCTCGTGGACAGCCGGTGGTCCCCCTTATGAACTTCTTTCGCCAGACATTTTGTATATTTTCTGAAACGGAGTTCTGTTGAGTTTCGGGGCTATTGGAGTTCTGCAGAATAAGTTTCCAGAGTTTGCTCCTTTTCCAGCCCAGAATTCCAGCTGCCGGCATTCTCCCTCTTCTTGTAAACCTTGTAAAATAAGAGAGAAAAGGCATAGGTGTTGTGATAAAACAATTAATAATAGCCCATAATGCAATAAATATCAGCATATAAGCATGATGCAAAATGGACGTATCAACTCCCCCAAGTTTAGACCTCGCTTGTCCTCAAGCGAAAGCCGATATCGAAAAATATGTCCACATGTTTAGAAATAGAGGTTTCGATAAAAACAAAATACGGACATGAGGGCATCATGATCATTTTCATAACAACAACAATATAGGGTGGGTCTATTCTCATAACACCCCTTAAGACCTTATTCTCATAACACTAGCCTTATTCTCATAACACCTCACTACCACTAACCAAACCGCAACAAAGCCCACCCACAGCTCCCGCACGACACACACCTTCCTCTTCCCCGATCCAACCCCACCTTCCTCCACCTTCTACTGTCCAACTGCGCGCGCGATCCCGGTGGTGACACGCGCCGTAGGAAGGTCCCATTCCCGTTCCCACCCGGATACGGGTGCGAGCCGCCTAGTGGACTACTCCTACACGACACGGCTGGGCAACCGGAAAATCTCCTTGCCCTTTCGTGGTTCGACCAGGCGGAGGGTCATCCATCCATCCATACATCCTCCGAGACCCACAGCCTCCTCGCTCCGGCGGCCGATCCGCCCACCGATCCCGCTCCACCGACCCAGCGAGCAACCGCCGGGGTTTCCGCTGGCTGAGCCGCGCGGCGGGCGGGCGAGGAGGTTGGCGGCGCCCTGAAATTTCCGGCGTCCCGGCGCGGCCCTGTGTCGAATTCGCAGTCCGCCATCGCCTCGCCGCCCGCCTTCTGATCTGCCTGCCGTCGCCTCGTCTCCAAGGCGTGCGCGGCCACCGTGTCCGTGTGTGTCACGGGCACGGCACCCCGAGATCCCGATCGGCCTCGCCTTGGCGGCGGCCAGATGTGGGAGACAGGAAGCCTCGAGCCAAGCTACTGGCGTGATCCCGCTCTCTCCTCGCCGGCGCACGGCCGCGACGGGCACATGGGATCGGGGGCGCTGACCGTTCGGGTGCTCTGGATCGGCGGCCAGGGCGTGGAGATTGTGATGCTCGTTGAGACGAGAGGATTGCATCAGCTGCTGCGCGGGAGCTGGCGAGGTGCATGGAGGGAGGGATGATTTCTTCTTCCGGCCACCGTGATCCAAGTCCAAGGTACCTTCCTGCCTGCCAACTAATATTTTCCAGTCTAGTTCAGTGCCTGCTTGCATCCGTATAGTTGAACACGCATGATTTTTTGCAAGCCAGATTTTAGATGATTCTTAGCAAAATCTGTTAGTTTTGGTTACCCTTCCTCTGAATATAAGCCTATATGTTTGGATTGGTAACCGCCAGCGGACACCCCTCCCACCCCTCCCGAGCCAACGGCAACCTACGGGACACCCCTCCCTTTCCAAGCAGGCGGCTGAGTCAGGTGAGAAAAATGACCATGGCCCCTTCCCTGTCCAACTGCTCTTCCTGTCGTGCTTTCCTCTAGGTCGTCCATCGCAGTCCACTTGGCGTGCGTGCATAGCTTCCCCAGCGCAACGACTGGAGCACAGGAGCTGCCGCAGCGACGATAGTTTATTGGGCTTTGGAAAATGTGGCGTGTGGTTCGCCTCGTCCGTCCAGTTCCCCGAATACAAGGCTGCAGTTTTCCTTTTTCTCGGTGATGAAGACAGCCAGATTTGTTGATCTTGTGCAGATAACAGGATTCTGAAAGAAGAAATGGTAAGGTTCATCAAGATCTCATGCAATCCACCTCATAGCCTAGCCGACGGCCGCAAGCTCTACAAGTCCTACAACATCGACGCCGGGTAACTAGAGTTTAGTTTGTTGTATAGAGGATAAAATTGAAGTGTACTGCAGTATAGTTTCTTTTTCTAAAATGCAGGCATTACCTTTCGCTTTTGTTTTTGGACTCACGTACTCATGCCGATGGTTCAATAGCTTTTTGGTGCAGGTGTGTGCCGCTCGCCGACGCCAGTAGATGCAGCTAACAGCGCTGCCGGCGGAAGATGGTGTGCAGTCTGCTGCAATTTTGTGGATTGGCACATGTACTTCCGATAAGGCGGCATCGCATTGATGCATGCGTATTATTCCTCCCTTGTCTTCGTTTAGCTCGGCGGCATGTCGCTGTGCACAGTGCACCTTGTATCTGTGTGCAGTCCGGTGTTGGTCATCTCCGTTGTCGTGATTTGGTCCTCGCCGGCTGTGTATGGATGTGCGGTGCGGTGAAGCCATGTGTGTGATTTGGTCCTCGTGGACTGTGTATGGATGTGCAGTGCGGTGAAGCCATGTGTGAGATTTGGTCCTCGTCGACTGTGTATGGATGTGCAGTGCGGTGAAGCCATGTGTGCGGATTGGCCTTGCGGGTGATGCAGTTCAACAAGTATGGCTTACGAGGACGCAGTTCGTTCACTGTGGCCGTGTGGTTTATATTGTTCACCGAGCCTTATTTTTTTAACTTCTGTTTGATCGCTTGCTGTGTAAAACTTGCAATGTTTATTTTGTAATTGTTGGAAAAGCAAAAAATGCAGTGCACTTTGGTCTAAAAAAGTCCATTGCAAAAGGACTCTTTGAAGCTCACTTTGTTCTCTCACGAAAGTTGGCCATAAAAAAACCGTTGTGGTTCACTTGGTGATCAAAAAACAAAAACACATCGGAAAGCAGCTCACTTCTCAACACGCGTAAAAAAATTAATTAGTACAAAAAAAAGACAACAACAAATCATGAGGTTCACTTTTAGTAGTGTTCCGCTTCACTTTCGGGAGTGTTGCCGTTCACTTGCCCCCAACATGAAAATGCAAAAAAATAGCGGAATCTCAAAAAACAATTGTTACCAAAACAACACAAAAAAGTAATGCGGTTCACTCGGTGATCAAAAAACAAAAACACATCGGAAAGCAGCTCACTTCTCAACACTTCTCAACGCGCGTAAAAAAATTAATTAGTACGAAAAAAGACAACAACAAATCATGAGGTTCACTTTTGGTAGTGTTCCGCTTCATTTTCGGGAGTGTTGCGGTCCACTTTCCTTTGAAAAAAAAGTTGGAAAAAGGAAACAAAACTCCTGTGAGAAAAATCTACGTCCAACAAAATAAATCATGAGGTTCGTTTGACTGTCTGATGCAGTGCATTCTTCAGTTTGAAGCAGTGCGCTTTTCGCGTTTTTGTAATTTCAAAACTGCTCTTAAACCGTAATGAATTAGAGGGCGTGTTCTACATGAGAAAGTAGCGTCTCGATGATATCTTTCCAACGGTGTATCATTTGGATCATTTCGGCCAACGTTTTGTAAAAATTTCACGAAAAAACGGCTGCTGCCGTTCGTAGTCAGCCGCACGATTTTCAAATTTAACTAAAAACCATAAGAATCTCAAAAACATTTCAACATATGAAAGTTGCGCCTCGTTCGTAGCTTTCCAATGGTATATTACACGCCTTGTTTCGACAAACGGTTAGAAAACTGGTGTGAAAACAGTACAGAAAATTTGAAAAAAATCGAAAAACACAATTCCGCGATTTAGTAAATTCAAAACTGCTCTTAAACCGTAGCGAATTAGAAAAAATAATAGATATGAAAAAGATGCGCGCCGACGATATCTTTCCAACGGTGTATCATATGTTTGATTCTGACGAGCGGTTTAGAAAAAAACGCCAAAAAACGCTCGCTGCCATTCGTTGTGAGCCGCACGATTTTCGAAACTGCTCTTAAAATATGATGAATTTTGAAAAGTGTTCAACATGGCGAAGTTGCGTCTACTCCATAGCTTTTCAATGGTATATTACACGCATAATTCCGATAAACGGTTAAAAAACTAGAGCAAAAAAGGTACCGAAAAAACAACACGTACAGTTTTTTCAAACATGAAGTTCGCTGGTCTCTGTGGTGCGTTGCTTATAGCTTTCCAAAGCAGTTTTACAATGCAGTTCGGAAGTGTTATGAGAATATTATTCTCATAATGTTATGAGAATAGACCAAAATAAAGTATATAGTCATATGATTCTTATGCTAAAGTAACAAGTCATCCACAATGTCAAGCATGAATCATAAACTTCATTGGAAACTAACAAACTTTGATATCGGTCATTGAAGCAATTGCAATTTATCGTAACATCAGAAAGAGCCAATATAAGAGCTTTTCAGCAAGCCTACATACTCAACTATCATATAGTCTTTCACAATTGCTCACACTCATGCAATACTTATGGTTATGGAGTTTTAATCAGACACAGAGAAAGATAGGGGCTTATGGTGTTGCCTCCCAACCTTTTACCTCAAGGGTAATGTCAACAGTAATAGATCATGAAAACTTACATCCAAGTGGGTATATATATGAGGATCTTTCCAACACAATGTGCTAGCCAAAGGATAAAATGTAAAAAGGAATGGTGAATTTCACCTTGACTCTTATAGAAGAATAATAGATAGATCCTTCACAGAGGGAAGCAGAGGTTGTCATGTGTTTTTATGGTTGGATGCACAAAGTATTAGCATAGAAGAACGTCACTTTATATTGCCACTTGTGATAAGGACCTTTATTATGCAGTCCGTCGCTTTTATTACTTCCACATCACAAGATCGTATAAAGCTAATTTCCTCCACACTAATAAATCATACATATTTTAGCGAGTTTGCAACATGACAACTTACTTGGAAGGATCTTTCTCAATCCATAGGTAGGTATGGTGGACCCTCAAGGCAAAAATGGGTTTAAGGATGTATGGAAGCACAAGTAGTATCTCTACTTAGTGCGAGGAGTTTTGGCTAGCATGAGGGGGAAAGGGAAGCTCAACATGTTGGATGATCCATGCCAATATACTTTATTTTGGATATAGGAAAACATAACCCATTACATTGTCTTCCTTGTCCAACATCAACTCTTTAGCATGTCATACTTTAATGAGTGCTCACAATCATAAAATATGTCCAAGATAGTATATTTGTATGTGAAGCCTCTCTTCTTTTATTACTTCCTATTAATTGCAACGATAACCAAAACTATGTTTGTCAACTCCCAACAACTTTTATTTATCATACTCTTATATGTGAAGTCATTACTTCCCATAATATCAATATGATCTCTTGGATGCTCTTTATGTTTTCTTTCTTTTTATCAAGACCCAAGTGAGGAAGTCAAGCCCTTGACTCAACACTAATCTTTATTATATAGCTCGCGGACTCGATTACAAAGGGTAAAGATCATAAAGCAAAAGCTCACAACTAGATCATGCTAACTTTATTCTACTAGATCAAGATACTACCAAAAGGATCGAACTAAGTAAAACAGTAAAGATAGGAGTGATGGTGATACGATACCGGGGTAACTCCCCCAAGCTTGGTAGTTGCCAAGGGGAGTGCCCATACCCATACGATTCTTTCTCCTTCTTCGGGGGTGGTGATGATGGGGTTGTTGATGATGTAGGCTTGTTGTCCACCTTCCAAGGCATGGGCTCACCATCGTAGAAGGATGATCAAGTCTCCGGGATACTTAAATCTGTAGCCAAACTCATCTTCTTGAATCTATATTCATACTCACAGTTTTGGTTTTGCAGGTCATAGATCTGGGCTTGGAGGTGTTCAATCTTCTCTTGAAGATTGGAGATAGCTTCCCTGAAGATCCTTGAGTCCAGCTTGAGGTTGTTGGTGAGCTCCGAGATCATCATGCGGTTGGCGTTGAGTCCTCATTCCATCATACATTGGCACTTGAAAACTTGCTGCTCCATTGCTTCAAGTCTTGTCTCCACGCTTCCGGTCCTCCTCCGCCCCTTAACATCACGGATGTGCAGCACCCCCTCATGCAACTCCATGGTTTTAGGGTGATGCAGCACCTCCGCAAGGTAGGGGTTGATGACCTTGTCGAAGAATTTGTCCTTGGGAATGTTGGAGGATGCCATGATGATCTAGATCTGTCAAAAATAGTAGCTCGAAACGAAAATAGAGGATTTTTGCGTGATACAGAGGTCAAAACCTTTGGGAATATATATAATGAATTATTACCGACCAAAAGGAGTAATCCACAAGAAAACGGAGTCTGGGAGGCACAGAAGCTGCCCACGAGGCAGGGGGGTGCGCCCTCCACCCTCGTGGACGGCTCGTGTCTCTTTAGGACTGCGGCTTATTTTTCTATTTTCTAAATATTCCAAAACGGAGAAAAATTTCCTTTAGAACTGTTTTGGAGTCGGTTTACTTACCGTACCACATACCTCTTCCTTTTCGGAGTCAGGATCATTCTGGAAAGTGTCCCTTATGTATTCCTCCGGGGTTACGGTTTCAATAACATTTGTTTCAACATTTATAGGATTACTTGAGATATAATGTTTGATTCTTTGACCGTTCACCACCTTCGGATTTGTGCCTTCGAAGTTGTTGATTTTTATGGCACCGGAATGATAGACCTCCTCGATAACGTAAGGTCCTTCCCACTTGGAGAGAAGTTTTCCTGCAAAAAATCTTAAACGAGAGTTGAATAGAAAGATATAATTACGTACGTTAAACTCACGCTTTTGTATCCTTTTGTCATGCCATCTTTTAACTTTTTCTTTAAACAGCTTGGCATTCTCATAGGCCTGGGTTCTCCATTCATCAAGGCAGCTAATGTCAAAAAACCTCTTTTCACCGGCAAGTTTGAAATCATAATTGAGCTCTTTGATAGCCCAATAGGCCTTATGTTCTAGCTCAAAAGGTAAGTGACAAGCTTTTCCATATACCATCTTATATGGAGACATACCCATATGATTTTTGTATGCAGTTCTATAGGCCCATAATGCATCATCTAGTTTCTTGGACCAATTCTTCCTATACCTATTAATTGTCTTTTGAAAAATTAATTTCAACTCTCTATTACTTAGTTCTACTTGACCACTAGTCTGTGGGGGGGGGGATGCAATCCTATGGTTCACATCATATTTTGCAAGCATCTTACGGAAAGCACCATGAATAAAGTGTGAGCCACCATCAGTCATTAGATATCTAGGGACTCCAAACCTTGGGAAAATAACTTCTTTAAGCATCTTATGAGAGGTGTTATGATCAGCACTACTAGTTGGAATAGCCTCTACCCACTTAGTAACATAATCAACAACAACTAGAATATATGTGTATCCATTAGAGGCAGGAAACGGTCCTATATAATCAAAGCCCCGAACATCAAATGGTTCAATAACAAGAGAATAATTCATAGGCATTTCTTGATGTCTACTAATATTACCAATTCTTTGACATTCATCACAAGATAAGACAAGCTTACGGGCATCCTTGAAGAGAGTAGGCCAATAAAAACCGGATTGCAATACCTTGTGTGCAGTTCTATCTCCCGCATGGTGTCCTCCATAAGCTTCGGAGTGGCAGTTGCGTAGGATCTATTCCTGTTTATGCTCAGGTACACAACGTCTAATAATACCATCTACTCCTTCTTTATAAAGATGTGGGTCATCCCAGAAGTAATGTCTCAAATCATAGAAGAACTTTTTCTTTTGTTGGTATGTGAAGCTAGGAGGTATAAACTTAGCAACAATATAATTAGCATAATCAGCATACCATGGAGCAGTACGAGAGGTATTTATGACAGCTAATTGTTCATCAGGAAAGCTATCATCAATAGGTTGTGGGTCATCAAGTATATTCTCTAACCTAGACAAGTTATCTGCAACATGGTTCTCGGCTCCCTTTCTATCAATAATATGCAGGTCAAATTCTTGCAGCAAGAGAACCCATCCAATAAGTCTAGGTTTAGCATCTTTCTTTTCCATAAGGTATTTGATAGCAGCATGATCAGTGTGAATAGTTACTTTAGAATCAACAATATAGGTTCTAAACTTATCACAAGAAAATACAACTGCTAAAAATTCTTTCTCAGTAGTAGCATAATTTCTTTGGGCACTATCTAGAGCTTTACTAGCATACTGGATAACATTCAATTTCTTATCAACTCTTTGCCCTAGAACAACACCTCAGCATAATCACTAGCATCACACATATTTTCAAAGGGTAAATTCCAGTCAGGTGGCTGGACAATAGGTGCAGGGATCAATGCTTTCTTAAGAATTTCAAATGCTTCTAGACAATCATCATCAAAGACAAAAGGAATATCTTTTTGTAAAAGATTAGTCAGAGGCCTGTAGATTTTGGAGAAGTTCTTTATGAACATCCTATAAAACCCGGCATGACCAATGAAACTTCGTATACCTTTGATGTCTTTAGGGCATGGCATCTTTTCAATAGCATCAACTTTAGCTTTGTCAACTTCAATACCTCTTTCAGAAATTTTATGTCCAATGACAATGCCTTCATTAACCATAAAGTGGCACTTCTCCCAATTCAAAACTAGATTAGTGTCTTCACATCTCTGCAAAACTCGATCAAGGTTGCTTAAGCAATCATCAAAAGAAGTTCCGTAAACGGAGAAATCATTCATGAAAACCTCAACAATCTTTTCACAAAAATCAGAGAATATAGCCATCATGCATCTTTGAAAGGTAGCAGGTGCATTACGTAAACCAAAAGGCATACGTCTATAAGCAAAGGTACCAAAAGGAAAAGTAAAAGTGGTCTTTTCTTGATCCCCTTTTGACACAGGTATTTGAGAGAAACTAGAATAACCATCTAGAAAGCAAAAATGAGTATGCTTGAATAACCTTTCTAGCATTTGAGCACTAAATGGCAAGGGGTAATGATATTTTTAGTAGCTTTATTTACCTTACGGAAATCAATTACCATCCTATAACCTGTAACTATTCTTTGTGGGATCAATTCATCTTTATCATTAGGAACGACAGTCAAACCTCCCTTCTTAGGGACACAATGGACATGAGTTACCCATTGGCTGTCAGCAACGTGATAGATAATACCTGCCTCTAGAAGCTTTAGTATTTCCTTCCTTACCACTTCTTTCTTCTTAAGATTTAATCGTCGCTGATGATCAATAACTGGTTTGGCATTTTCTTCCAAATTTATCTTTTGTTGGCATATAGTGGGACTAATGCCCTTAAGATGATCCAGAGTATATCCAATGGCAGCACGGTGCTTCTTCAGAGTTTTCAATAGTTTTTCTTCTTCCTGCTTTGAAAGGTTAGCACTAATAATAACAGGATATATCTTCTTTTCATCAAGATAAACATACTTAAGGTTATCAGGTAAAGGTTTAAGTTCAAACACGGGATCACCCTTGGGTGGAGGAGGATCCCCTAAGATTTCAACACGCAAGTTGTTTTTCAATACGGGTCCCTGTTTAAACAATATTTCATCTATTTCCCATCTCTCATTCATATGCATATCATTTTCATGGTCTAGCAAGTATTGTTCTAAAGGGTCATTAGGAGGCACAGCAATAGAAGCAAGACCAATAATTTCATCCTTACTAGGTGGTTCTTTTTCAAGGGGTTGTCTACGAAATTTAGCAAAGTTAAAATCATGAGACATATCCCCTAATCCCATAGTAAGAATATCTTTCACGCAGTCTATCTTGGCATTAACAGTATTCAAGAAGGGTCTACCCAATATGATGGGACAAAATTCATCTTGTGTGGAACTAAGAACAAGAAAATCAGCAGGGTATTTAACCTTCCCACACAAGACTTCAATATATCTAACAATCCCAACTAGTGAAATAGTGTCTCTATTAGCTAGTTTATTCGTAACATCAATCCCTTCTAACTCAACAGGTGCAATATCATGCATAATTTCTCGATATAAATCAAGAGGGATAATACTCGCACTAGCACCTACGTCACATCAACCATGATAGCAATGATCTCCTATCTTAATAGAGATAAAAGGCAAGCCTACAACAGGTCTATGTCTATTCCTAGCATTGGGTTTGGCTATTCTAGCAGACTCTTCTTGGACGAAAATAACATGTCCATCTAAATCTTCTACCAAGAGATCTTTAACCATAGCAACACTAGGTTCAACTTTAATTTGCTCAAAGGGTGTAGGTGTTCTAGTACTACTTTTATGAACTACAGTTGAAGCTTGAGCATGATCCTTTATCCTAACAGGGAAAGGTGGTTTCTCAATATAAGAAGTAGGAACAATAGGATCAACATTATAAGTGATAGTCTTTTCTTCAACTATAACAGGTTAAACTACTTTTACTTCTATAGGGGGATGGTATTTAAACCACTTCTCCTTGGGGAGATCAACATGAGTAGCAAATGATTCACAGAAAGAAGCTACTATCTCAGAGTCAAGTCCATATTTAGTGCTAAACTCACGGAAAACATCGGTATCCATAAAAGGTTTAACACAATCAAACTTAGGTGTTATACCTGACTCCTTACCTACGTCGAGATCCCAATATTCAGAGTTGCGTTTAATTCTTTCCAATAAATCCCATTTGAATTCAACAGTCTTCATCATAAAAGAACCAGAACAAGAAGTATCGAGCATGGAGCGATTATTGAGAGAAAGCCGAGCATAAAAGTTTTGAATGATCACTTCTCTTGAGAACTCATGATTGGGGCATGAATATAACACTGACTTAAGCCTCCCCCAAGCTTAAGCGATGCTTTCTCCTTCGCGAGGCCAAAAATTATAGATATACTTACGATCACGATGAACCTGGTGCATAGGGTAGAACTTCTGATGAAATTCCAACTTCAGACGATTATAGTTCCATGATCCAATATCATCACATAGCCTAAACCATGTCAATGCCTCTTCCTTCAAAGATGAAGGGAAGACCTTCTTCTTGATAACATCCTCGGGCATACCTGCAAGCTTAAATAATCCACAAACTTCATCCACATAAATTAGGTGTAAATCGGGATGCACTGTTCCGTTTACTGTAAAAGGATTTTCAAGCAGTTTCTCTATAATACCCGAAGGAATCTCAAAGCAAACATTTTCAGTAGGTGCAGTAGGTTGAGGAGCAACTCTTTGCACTTCTGATCGGGGTGAAGATGCCTCGAACAAGCCCCTCAAAGGATTTTGAGCCATAGTAACAAGTGACAATAAATTTCAGCACACTATATAAATTTTTCCTTACCAAAGGCCCTTCACTCCCCGGCAACGGTGCCAGAAAAGAGTCTTGATGACCCACAAGTGTAGGGGATCTATCGTAGTCCTTTCGATAAGTAAGAGACTCGAACCCAACGAGGAGCAGAAGGAAATGATAGGCAGTTTTTAGTAAGGTATTTTCTGCAGGCACTGAAATTATAGGTAACAGATAGTTTTGTGATAAGGTAATTGGTAGCAAGTAACAAAAGGTAAAAATAAATAGGTGCAGCAAGGTGGCCCAATCCTTTTTGTAGCAAAGTACAAGCCTGAACAAACTCTTATATAAAGGAAAGCGCTCCCGAGGACACATGGGAATTATCGTCAAGCTAGTTTTCATCACGATCATCTGATTCGCGTTCGGTACTTTGATAATTTGGTATGTGGGTGGACTGGTGCTCGGGTGCTATCCTTACTTGGACAAGCCTCCCACTTATGATTAACCTCTGATGCAAGCATCCGCAACTACAAAAGAAGTATTAAGGTAAACCTAACCATAGCCTGGAACATATGGATCCAAATCAGCCCCTTACGAAGCAACACATAAACTAGGGTTTAAGCTTCTGTCACTCTAGCAACCCATCATCTACTTATTACTTCCCAATGGCTTCCTCTAGGCCCAAATAATGGTGAAGTGTCATGTAGTCAAGGTTCACATGACACCACTAGAGGAGAGACAACATACATCTCATCAAAATATCGAACGAAGACCAAATTCACATGACTACTTATAGCAAGACTTCTCCCATGTCCCCAGGAACAAAAGTAACTACTCACAAGACATAATATTGTTCATGATCAGAGGGGTATTAATATGCATAATGGATCTGAACATATGATCTTCCACCAAATAAACCAACTAGCATCAACTACAAGGAGTAATCAACACTACTAGCAACCCACAGGTACCAATCTGAGGTTTGGGTACAAAGATTGGATACAAGAGATGAACTAGGGTTTGAGAGGAGATGGTGCGGGTGAAGATGTTGATGAAGATAACTCTCCCCAAGATGGGAGAGTTGTTGGTGATGACGACGGTGACGATTTCCCCCTCCCGAAGGGAAGTATCCCCGGCAGAACAGCTCTGCCGGAGCCCTAGATTGGTTTCCGCCTCGGTTCCTCCTCGAGATGGCAGCGTCTGGTCCCGAAAGCCTCCTTATGTTTTTTTCCAGGTCAAAACACCTCACATAGGAGAAGATGGGCATCGGGGGGCCTTCGGGGGCCCCACGAGACAGGGGGCGCGCCTAGAGAGAGGGGGGGGGGGGCACGCCCCCCACCCTCATGGACAGCCAGTGGCCCCCTCGTGAACTTCTTTCGCCAGACATTTTTTATATTTTCTGAAATGGATTTTTGTTGAGTTTTGGGGCTTTTGGAGTTATGCACAATAGGTTTCCAGAGTTTGCTCCTTTTCCAGCCCAGAATTCCAGTTGCCGGCATTCTCCCTCTTCTTGTAAACCTTGTAAAATTAGAGAGAAAAGGCATAAGTGTTGTGACAAAACAAGTAATAATAGCCCATAATGCTATAAATATCAACATATAAGCATGATGCAAAATGGACGTATCATGAGGATGTGCCTGTTGTGATTGCAAATGTTACTATTTTAACGGACTTTGTTATCCTTGATATTCCCGAGGACAATAGTATGTCTATTGTCCTTGGTAGACCCTTTTTGAATACTGCATGGGTTGTTATTGATTGCACCAAAGGCAATGATACTTTTCATGTTAATGGTAATGAGCATACGGCACACTTCTCGAGGAAACAACGTCAGGTCCACAATATCAATTCTATTTGAAAATTTTCAACGATTACTGTTGGAGGTTTTGAATTACCTCTTCCTACTGTCAAGAAGAGATATGATATTCTTATTGTTGGGGACATGCATATCCCCATTGAGGTAACCTAGTGTTATTCGAAAATTCTTCGGTTTCATGTTATTCGGAAAGAGTTTGTTAACAAGACTTGATCGACCTTGTCAATGGATCCCTTTTGATGAGCATGAAATGGGTGAATTTAGAAAGCACAACCTTCTGTACCCTCGTTTTACTTTCTGCTAATTAGATTATAAAGCAAAAATAGCATTTTCTGTGTGTTTTCCGAGTTATCCGTGCAATAAAAGAAATACCCCGGAAATAAAATTTCTGCAAATGCCCCGAAAATGAAATATGATTTTTTCCAGAATATTTGAGAATATTTGGCACTGAGAACACAGCAGGGGGAGCGAGCACCTGGCCACGAGGGTGTAGGGCGCGCCCACTCCCCTGGGCGCGCCCCTTGCCTCGTGGGCCCCACGTGCCCCCTCCACTTACTCCAACACCCACACACTCCTTCCTCCCAAAAAAATCACCAACCAGCTCAAGCACGAATTCTAGCCCATCTTGCTGCCATTTTCGATCTCCTTGCTCAAAGCTCCATTCACAAAACTGTTTGGGGAGATTGTTCTTCGGTATGTGACTCCTCCAATGGTCCAATTAGTTTTCGTTCTAGTGCTTTATTTATTGCAAATTTTTGCTGCGTAGGTGACCCTGTTCTTGAGCTTGCATGTCAAATTTATGTGGTTCCAAGTAGTTCTAATGCATGATATAGACTCTAGGCACTTGTGGAAGTAGTTGCTATCAATCTTGTTGAGTTTGGTTCAATTTCATATTTGAGTCACTAAAAATTTCAGAAATGTTCCAAAAAAATGCATAGGAAAACCTACCAAGGTGGTTCCTCAAGGAAGTAAGGACCAAGGCTCACGATACGTGAGATGGACGATGAATTACCAAGGGAAGCTCAAGTGCGGCCCTGTGAATGGCCGTCAGAGGAATTTATGATCCGGGCAGGTATCAAGGAAGAATTTTACACATATGTACGTAATATATTGAGGACTTCGAGTCAGATAAGTGCCCCCAATACCAGTACCTAACTGATACTTTTGTGAGAAGGTTTAAATTTACATCTTCACGTAATTCTCCCACTGTATTGTTTGATCTCTCTGATAAATCTTATACTATGGACTTAGAAGATTTTAATGATGCTTGTAAACTCCCACAGTGGGGTAATGTTGGTGAACCTCGCAAATTTGAGTATAAGGACTTTCTAGCTAGTATCACTGTGGGGGAATCTAGAGAAGTCACCCAAGCTACCATAGGGAGCATTCATTTCCCTGCTATACATTATTTTTCTCTCTTCATTGGTAGATGCATTAACGGTAAGCATGAGGCTTGCCACATGTGCGTACCAGATCTTAGTGTCCTCAAAAGTGTTGTATTAGGTGATAGACAATATAATTTGGGGGCCATTGTTGCAAGTAGGTTAGATCTTAATAGTTTAAATAGCGATTTGTTTGGTGGAATTTATGCAACTTGCTTGGCCAATTATCTTCATATACCCATACACGAGAATGATGTGAAGTTGCCACCTACTTTTCTAGATTATAATGCCATGATTCGCCATCAGTTCACTAAGAGGGATGAGTGTGACGCCTGGATAATTAAGCCACAGTAATCCTCTGCAAATGATGCCACATCACCGCTTTTACTGTTGCTAATTCCCACTTACATTCAATCCGGTTCAAATTCAAATTTTAAATTAAAGTCAGATTGTAAAAGTTTTCAAATGTCAAAGCTAAAATGTTCATTGGGCTGCAAATTTTCACTAACTAATTATCATGTAGGAACCAACATCATTTGACTCACCATTTCATTCCTAGAAAAATTTAAAGTGGTCCAATTGTAACAAAATTAACCTTTTCGAAATGAACAAGTGTTTATGTGTTTTCAACTAACTTGAAACTTTTTGGGCCTCTCCATAATATCGTGCTTGATTTATGTGACAAGTTGTGTAATCAATACTATTCATTTGGTATAGCATAGAAATGCAAAACATTGGAGAAAAACACCAAACAGTAAATAATATAAGCTAAAAAGAGAAAGGCCTAACTATTACAAAGTTACTCGGCAATAGTGGCATTATGCACCTTGGCCCATCTAGCAGCAATAGCCCAGCCCGCCACCACCACCACTCCTTCAACCTCCTGCTACAGGAGGCAGAGAAGGGTGTGGCTGCCATCCAGG
The DNA here is from genome assembly GCA_902687465.1 of Secale cereale. NCBI lineage: Eukaryota > Viridiplantae > Streptophyta > Magnoliopsida > Poales > Poaceae > Secale > Secale cereale. Next base: position 573,067,487 of record LR738710.1, read on the forward strand.
CCACTCTGTCTGCCGATGCCCGCGTGGCGGTCATCCCTCGGTCCTCGCGGCGGATAAGGGCATCCCCCGCGGCCTCCCAAACCCTAGCAACCCCACTCTCCCTTCTCGCCCCAAATCCTCCTCCTCGAGCGCACACCCGAACGCTCTCATCGCCATAGCCCTCGTCGATCCCGTCGTCACTGCCCTCCCTGTCGCCTAGGACTGTGATGGGAGCTCCTCCCGCCTCCGCTGCTTCATCTAAGCTGAAGAATGCGAGCCGAGTGCCTCTGCTTCGACCGGATGGAGTAGTTCCCCGTCTATGCACCGCCAACGCCATTGCCGGATTTCGTCACCTCCGAGCCTCCCCCGAGCCCGCTATGCACACCTACAAGCTCACCGTGAGCTCCTCTTCCTTTCCCCTCATCTCTCTTGCACGACCTCATCCTCTAGGCCGTAGGACCGTCATGGCCGAAGCTTGATGCCGCACGGCTCGTCGCCGGAGTCACTCCGGTGGCCCATTGGTCACACATGCGTGCACGCCCGCCCGCGCCCGCGCCTACGCCCGCGCTGCATCCTGCTTTGCCCCGCGTTGAGCCTTCTGCCGCTGCTTCTGTTGCTCTACCCCGCTGTTAGTTTGCTATGTCGCTGTTGTCTGCTGCTATTGCCGTCCACCCGGCCGCGCCCACGCACCACCTCCCGCGCGTTGCCGCTCGTTGCTTCGGCTAGCGCAGCCGGCCGCCCCTGCTGAACTGCCGCCGCGGCTGCTGCGTTCTGCCGCTATCGCCGTCGCCAGCCTACTGCTCCCTACCGCACCGCTGCTCTACCCTTCCGCTTGCCCCGACCAGCCGGTGCTCAACGCACCCGCCCCACGCCGCCGGCATCTGCCGCGCGCGAGCGCTCCTGACCGCTCGCCCGCACGCGGCGCCAGGCCTCGCCCGGCTCACCGCCGCTCCTGCCGGTGGCCTGGCATGCGCCTTGGCTGCCCCCCCGACTTCCTCCTCACCGGCCGGCCTACCGCTCACGGCACTGCTAGGCGATCCGCCCCGTCCGGCACCAGGCCTCGCACCGCTCCCCCTGTCCGTTGCTCCGCGCCGCCCCTGGCCGCCTTCCTACCGCCGTCGCTGCGCCACTCGCCGACGGCTGCGCCCACAGGCGGGCGCTCATGGCATGTGTGCCCGCATGGCCATCGCCCAGGTCGGGCACCCGCGAGCCCATGCGCCCGATCCACCCAGCGCCCGATTGGCTCCTTTGGGCTGTTGACATGTGGGGCCCAGGCCCCTTTAAAAAAAGAGTTTAGAAAAAAATAGATACAAAAATAACAATTAATTAATTAATTTGTTAACTTAATTAAAAGGTTTAATTAAACAAATTAATTTGGTTAACTGCTAAGCATTCAATGGAAGTGGGTCCCACTAGATAATTAGGTTATTTAATTAATCTTATCTTCTGTTAATTAGTCTAGTCTATGACAGGTGGGTTCCACCTGTCAGGATTGACCGCCCAACAGGTCAGTTGACCTGCTGACGTCATGGTGCTGTCATGATGACGTTATCAATCACTATTTTGGATAATTCAAATTTAAACATTAAATTAAATCCAAATTTAAAAACTTTGAAAAATCATATAAATTAATCCATAACTCTGATGAAAATAATTTATATATGAAAGTTACTCAGAACGACGAGACGAATCTGAATACGCAGTCCGTTCGTTCACCATACGTCTCTAGCATAGCGTAACCTGCAACCGTCCCCCTTTGGTTCGTCTGTCCGAAAATGCGAAACACAGGGAATACCTTCCCAGATGTTTACCTTCCTCGCCAGTATCACATAGTACTGCATTAGGTCACACGTAGCACCGCGTATTGCCATGTTATGATTTGTGGTGTGATGTTTGGTTTATATTTATTGTTTCTTCCCCCTCTTTTCTCCGATAGACACCTGGACTAGGACAGCTGACAGTGCCATAGTGATCGACTGCGTCGACAACGACCCCTCCTTCTTGCCAGAGAAACCAGGCAAGCCCCCCCTTGATCACTAGATATCGCCTATTCTCCTCCCTCTTACTCTTGCATTAGTTTGCTACTGTTGTTGTTTCGATAGCTCCTATTCTGTAGCATAACCTGTCATTGTTGCTACAACTGTTGGTACCTTTACCTGCAATCCTAAATGCTTAGTATAGGATGCTAGTATTCCATTAGCGGCCCCACATCCTTGTCCGTCTTCCATGCTATACTACTGGGCCGTGATCACTCGGGAGGTGATCACGGATATATACTATACATAAATACTTATGTTGATGATTCGGAGATGGGGGCTGAAGGGGCAGGTGGTTCCACACAGGTAGTGGTGGGCCTGGGTTCCCGACAGCTCCCTGATGGTTGATACGTCTCAAACGTATCTACTTTTCCAAACACTTTTGATATTGTTTTGACCTCATTCTTGCATGATTTGGACTAAACTAACCCGGACTAACGCTGTTTTCAGCACAGCTGCCTGTATGGTTTATTTGTGTGCAGGAAAACGGATTTTTAAGCATCTCAGAAAAATCCACAAAAAATCATGAAAAATCCACGCACCCGAAGAAACAAAATGCCAGAAGTGGGGCCAGAGGGGGGCCAGGGGGTGCCCAGGCGCCCTATGGGCGCGCCCCCCTGGGCCGCGCCGGGGGGGGGGCGCCTGGGTGGGCCCTACACCCCCTGGTGCCCTACTTTAGCCCGTATTTTTCCTCCCGATGGAGAAACCGAGATCAGAAGTCCTTTCGCTGTTTTTTGTTGCGGAGCCGCCGCCACCCTCTGTTCTTCTTCGGGAGGGCTAATCTGGAGGCTGATTTGGCCTCCGGAGAGGGGAGATCGTCGCCATCGTCATCATCATCACCACTCCATCATCCCTCCATGACTTCCCCCTTCATGTGTGAGTAATTCCCTTGCTGTAGGCGAAGGGGATGGTAGGGATTGGATGAGTTAGATCATGTAATAGTTCGTCAGATTGTTGGGGGCATGTTGCCTATCATCCAGTATGGTGTTTATCATCTTTGCTACAACTTGTTATTCTTAATGCTTGACACTTAGGGCCCGAGTGCCATGATTTCAGATCTGAACCATATGTGTTTGCATGAATATATTTGTGTTCTTGATCCTATCTATGAGTTGTATGCACCTGTTACGGTTCGGAACCGGCGATCCCAAAAGTGACAGCTTGGGACATCAAAGGGGATGGTCCGTAGTTTGAGGATTACATGTATCCATTGAGTTCATTGCTTTGTTCCGGTGCTCTTTGACAGGAGCACCTTAATATCCATTAGTTCCTTTTGGCCCCGTTCGTAGCGGGATGGTAGGACAAAAGATGTTGTGCAAGTTCTTATTGCAAGCACGTACAACTACATACGGGATACATGCCTAATGTTTGATATTTGCCTAGATGATCATTACTTTTCCGTGTGCCGTGCCCCAAGTTAGAATCTATCTCATCCATGCAGCACCCAACCATCCATCTCCCTAGCCTACAGTATTTTAAACCTTGCTTGTCACTAGTTGCTACTTTTGCCATTTACTACTGCTATTTACTTTTGCTGTTTACTTTTACTATTACTATCATCACTATCATATCACTGTTACCACTTATCTTTTGTTGCAAGTTAGTATATTTCAGGTGCGGTTGAATTGACAACTCAACTGTTAAAGCTTATAAATACACTTTGGCTCCCCGTGTGTCGAATCAATAAATTGGGTTATTCTTACCCGCGAAGACTATCTCAATCCCTTACGGTTGAGGGTTATCAAGTACCGTTTTCTGGCGCCGTTGCCGGGGAGCATAGCAATATTTACAAGTCTACTTGAGGTATCCTACCTGCTGCACTTTATTCACCATGGGTAAGAAAGGAGACCCCAAGGTTCCGATCTTACGATCCACTACAAGAAGAGGTACTGCTCTGAGCACTAGTGCTACGCTTGATTCACGTTCTGTTATGAGTAAGTTTGCCTCACCACCACCACATGATGCTCCTACTGAATTTATTACTATGTCTGATACTCTTGATGATGCTTCTACTACTTTTGATGATGATATTAGTTCACTTGGTTATGCTCTTGAGAAACAAATTACTGCTGCTGTTGAAAAATATGGAATTGAACTTCCCGTTACTCGCTACCCTATTGGTGAAACTTATGATTATCCTGATTTGAGTAAACTCCAGGAGAGGCTCCTTGATGATGATTATTATATACTTGATGAAGATGTATGCAGGGAACTGACAGAGTTTGCCGGCTCTGACCCTGAAACTATTAAGAAAATATTTGAAAAACACTCTTTGAAAAACAAAACCGTACCTAATCCTGAGTTTGCTACATCTCCTATATGCATTGATGATCCTGATTTTGATTTCTCTGTTGATCTTTCACTTATACCTATGGTTGAAGCTGACCCATTCTATGGCAGAGAAAATGATGATGCTATTGCACACCTAACTAAACTTGGTGAACTAGGTAGCCTGTTTACCACAGATGAGAAGATACGCTACTTTTATGTGACCAAGCTTCTTCCTTTCTCCTTGAAGGAAGGTGCTAAAGCATGGTATGATTCACTCCCATGCGGTTCTATTAAGAGTCCTCAGAACTTAGCTAACTCTTTTGTTGATAAGTACTTTCTTGCTCATATGCAACATGCTGCTTTACAAAGAATTTATAATTTTAAACAATTGCAGGATGAGTCCCTCCCTAAAGCTTGGGGGAGGTACTGCGGTTTGATTCAGGCTAGACCAGGACATGGAGTTCCTAAGAATGAATTAATTGATATATTCTATGCTGGTTTAACTGATGAATCTAGGTCCTATTTGGACAGTTGTGCTGGTTGTGTTTTCAGGAAAAGAACACCGGACGACGCGGAAGATTTAATGGGCAGGATTGCCAAAAACCATGAAGATTGGTCCGTCCCTGAACCACCTCCACCAACAAAGAAGATGGGCATGTTTGTTCTAAGCCCCGAGGATATGCAAGAAGCAAAGAAGTCTATTAAAGAGAAAGGTATTAAAGCTGAAGACGTGAAGAATCTACCCCCTATTGAGAAGCTGTGTGAGCCTACTACTCATCCTCCTATGGTATAGGTACACTCTCTTTTAGATTTCAACGCAAGTGACATTCCTCATGGTAAGCCTCCTGATCAATGTTTAGATGAGTTTGATACTTTTGTTATGAAACATAATCATTTTAATGAGAGGATAGAAAGTCAGTTGCATGATAATTCCCTTGCTATCAAAAAGTTGCTTGGTGTTTTAGATAGAACAGTTAATGATGTCCAATGTCTTGTGAAGCATTTTCATATGGTTCAAACTCAGCTTGATCAAATTTCTAATGTGCAAAGAGATTTGCTTGCTAACAATGCCAAACAAGATAAACTGCACGCTTTTGGGATTAAGACCCGAGGAGGAACTAGTACTCAAGATCCTCTTTATCTAGAGGGACATCCGAAGAGAATCGAGCAAGATTCTCAAATGCAGGAAGAAGAAATTGTTGTCTCTCCAAATAAGAAGAAGAAACATAAAGAGACTGACAATTCTAATGATCCTATTGCAGACGAAGAGCCAGCTATTGATCCCAACAGTGTATCTATTTCCGATGCTGAGACTGAAGACGGTGCTGAACCTGAAGGTAATGATAATGAGAAGAATGATCCGCCTGAAGTTCGAGAGGAAGAAGCACCTGACAAACATAAGAGGTACACTAAAGAAGACTTCATCGCAAGAAAACATGGGAAGGAGAAAGAACCATGGGTACAGAAACCCATGCCCTTTCCAGGTAAGTCCATCAAATCTAAAGAAGAAGAGCATTACAATAAGTTTTGCGAATGGATTAAACCTCTTTTTCTTCAAATTCCTTTGACTGATGCTATTAAGTTACTTCCTTATTCAAAATATATGAAAGATATTGTCACTAACAAAAGAAAAATTCCTAATGATGCAATATCTACTATGCTTGCTAACTATTCTTTCAGTGGAAAGATTCCTGAGAAGCTCGGTGATCCAGGTATACCCACCATTCCTTGCTCCATAAAGAATAATTATGTCAAAACTGCTTTATGTGATCTTGGAGCGGGAGTGAGTGTTATGCCTCTCTCTCTTTACGAGGGGCTCTGTTTAGAGAAACTAATTCCTACAGATATCTCCCTTCAGATGGCTGACAAGTCAACCGCTGTTCCGATAGGTATTTGTGAGGATGTTCCAGTTGAAGTTGCTAATTGTTTAATTCTTACTGATTTTGTTGTGCTTGACATGCCTGAGGATGGGAGCATGTCCATTATTCTTGGTAGACCTTTTCTTAACACCGCAGGTGCAGTTATTGATTGCAACAAAGGGAAGGTTACCTTTCATGTGAATGATAAAGAACACACGGTATATTTTCCGAAGAAGACCGACAGGAGGCATGCCCTCAACTCTATAGAGAATATCGAAACCGTGAAAATTGGAGAATGGGACTGTCCACTACATGTGCCTCACAAATACAAAACTATCATGGTAGGGACAATGTCCATCAAGGTAAAAGTTCAGTGATTACTTTGCAGGAGGTGATACTTTTTGCTCTATATATCGCTTGTTTGTTGGTAAGACTTGATCAACCTTACTAGTAAACGTGTTTTATATGGATAAAAAGTTGAGCTTTCTATGTTTTTATTTGTTTTTAGTGTTGTCATACTTGCTGTACCAAGTATCTATGTTTTTGAAGCTTCACAATACTACTAACTGCTTCAAGTTTTCAGAGAGTTTCGTAGCTTTTTGAACTTCGAAAAAATTTCAACAGTGAAGTTTTCAGAAAAATTCCAGAAAAATTATATTAAAAATTTGCACAACGGGAGAGACCCGGAAAGTCCTGGGGCCAGCCAGGGGGGGCCACCAGTGGCCCAGGCGGCCAGCTGGCGCGGCCCAGCCCCTGGCCGCGCCCACAGGGCGCCTGGGGCCCACGGGACCCCCCTCCAGGTACTTCTTCTTCCCCTCTCTCTCTCTTTTTCCAGAAACCCGAGTTCTGGTCTTGTTCTTGGTGTTCTTGCTGTTCTTGGGGGCGAATCTTCGATCTCTCTCTACAGCCCATCATTTGAGCTGAAATTTTGAGCAAATACTCCCTGGTATGTGACTCCTCCACCCCTCCAATTAGATTTTTGATTGGTGGCCTCATTTGTGAGTATTTAGTAGTTCTTGGTGCTGTAGAGATGAGCTTGCATGCATGTGTAGAAAGTTGTTTTCCAAGTTTTGATGCAAGTTTGTGCCTTGGGCAAGTGAGTTGAGTAGTTTGCCTTAGCTCACTTTGTTTTAATCCTCGTTTTTGTAAATTGTAAAAATTTCAGAAATGAGTTTGTTAGGAAGGGCAAAAGGATGGCTTGAGAAGAGGAGGCCCGCACACTCCGATCGAGTCACTAGAGCCGCAGCTTCACCATCGACTGTTAGGGTAAGCTATAATGAAGATCATGTGCCCCTGGAGTTATTGGAAGACACAAGTCCAGCACGTGCGATGTCATTTCCATGTGACGAATTCATGGAAGCTGCGGGAATCAAGGATGAGTTTTATAATCTTTGTGCTAATGCAGGTTTGACACGACTCGTCACGAGCTGTGTTACTCAGTATCAGAAACTCACCTCCGGTTTCATTAACAGTTTTAGATATAATCCTGATTCAGGTGCTATTGAGTTTAAAATTTATAATGATCTTATCACCATGACTCTGGGAAATTTTTGTGAAGTAATAGGTGTGCCGAACGTTGGGAGGACGGCAAGGATGGCCACTCAGCCCTCCGAGCTGAAAACCGTCATCAACTCTCTCTGCAGCATGGGTATGAGGGATATTCATCGGTCGAAGATCTCCAGCATCTTGTTTCCTCACCTCAGGTATTTTGCATATTACATTGCTAGAGGGGTGTTAGCTCGTGACAACACGAGCAACATTTCTGCTTCGGATATTGCTATCCTGGCAGCAGCCCTCTCAGGGAGGTCTGATTACAATCTGGGTACCTTAATTGCTCGACGCCTTGCTATGAACGGTAACAAGGGGGACTTATACGGTGGCATTTATGCCACACTTATCTTAGAGCATCTTGGAGGCACCCCACACCCTGATGATACTCCTTTTACTTATTTAAGCTTTGATCTTGCTGCTATGAAGAGGCATAAGTTTGTTACCATGGGTTCTGAACTTGATAACCTTGTTTATATCTTGTGTTTCGGAACTACCGCGGAACGCGAGATCCGTCTACCTGCACCTCTTTTGTTTGATTTTTCTCGCAGGAACGGATGGTCCTTTGATGTTGTCCAGTTCGATGAGTTCATGGTCCAGCACCAGTTCCATAACCCCATGGAGGGGGTTGTGCCCGACGAGGAGAGGCACGGTGAGATACCACATTTTCAGGATGAGACCGCCACTGAGTTTGGTGAAGGGTCTTCCTCTGTTTGGCACTCGGAACCTTCCTCGTGGGAGACTCCGAGGAGTTCGGTGTATGCGCCATCATCCTTCTACGACCCTTGGTCTCACCACCATACCCCTGGAGCAGGAGGCTCCTGGGGGCAGAAGCTGCTACCAACTTAGGCCAAAAGCCTAAGCTTGGGGGAGTATGTGCCCTTCTCACTTTTTCATTGTATTATCCGTTTGATTCACTTTGATCTTTTTGGAGTTTTTGCCCGTTCTTCTTTATTTCTCTCTTTGCAAAAACAACAAAAAGATTTTCTCTTTCTTTTGCTTTTTATTCAACTTTTGAAAAACCCAAAAAGATTTCCTTTCTCTCTTTAGTTTGCTTTGTTTTCAGAGATCAGCCCGCGTCCGTGGTGGCATTTGATTATATTTCCTACGTTCGATCGTGCAACTGACAAGCAGTAATGACGAAGATCGACTGAAAGGAGGCAACAAGGAAGACCGGTATGAACTCTTATTGTTTCTACTTTTGTACATATGCCTGTACTTATGATCTAGAGACCAGCTTGTAGCGACATAGTGCTATGTTTACAATGCTCTTCCAGTGGTTCATGCTTTCCTTGTGGCTAGTCTCCAATAACTAGAGTATATAATGTGTTATTGAAATGATCTACATGCATCGCACTGTTCATAGTCTGGCATACTAAGGTGGCATTTCCCTTTAGAGAATTTTTGGATTGACTTGGCACATGCTTACACATGTTTAAGACTAAAAAGTCTACTTTGCCTTGATGATCTTTGAATTTTAGAATAGTTATATCACTTTCATGCCCGATTCAATGTTGCTTTGTCGCTCTGCATGATTATGACTGTTATTGCTCTCTAGTTGGTCGCTTCCCAGTCTTTTGCTAAACCTCCACCCATACTAAGCGGAATGACTGCTTGTGCATCCAAAACCTTTAAACCTGTTATGCCATATGAGTCCACTATACCTTCCTATATATGGTATTTACCTGCCATTCCTAACGAAGACTTTCATGTACCATCTCGAAACTAATCAAAAGCATTTCTCTTTTTGTGCCTATGTTTTAGCTCATGAGGAAGTAGGAGTTAATTCATGATCTCTTTAAGTTGGACAAGTTTCACCCCTGGATTGCATGTATAATGTGCAAACCCCTAATATGAAAAGGAACTGGCATTGAGTGCGCCCGGCTCAAAAAGATAATATAAACAAACAAACCCTCCTTCACGCTTTGTTCATGAGAATCAGAAAACTTTGGCAGTGATAAACAAAGGAGATTAAGAGGATGAGATCGTCCTCATGCGGGAGCCGTTCCTCGAGACTTGCCTAGCTTAAAAAGTAATTGAGTTATCTGCTAGCATTCGTTGACGAAATATGCACCTCTCAAAAACATATTTACTTCTGTTTTTAAAACCAAGAGCTCTGGTACATGTTCAGTTTTTGTTTCCGATCACGGGTTTTCAACCTTGCCAATAAAAGCCACGGTTCGAGAGTCTCATCTTCTTTCTTCAAAGCACTGACTAGAAGAGCATAATTGTGATTCTGAGTGTAATGTGCATGTAATGCCCCGGATGTAATACTTTCCCTTTTGGGCATATAATATATCTCCGGCTTCATCTATTCCATTTCGGGTTCTTTGTCTTTCGGGTGTTCGTCGTTTTGTTGTGTGCGTGTGTGGCATTCATTCATATCATGTAGACATGTGCATCGCATTGCATTTGTGTTGTCGTTTGCATCCGGTTCCACGCGTTCCTTCCCGTTGTCCGTTTCACGTTCCGGAGCTCCCTCACGTGTCCGTGGTGTCCCGTAGGTCTACTTTGTTGTTTGGCCGTGTAACATTACCGGTGTGGCGCGAGACTTGTCGTGTGTTGTTGTTTTGTTGTGTGCAACCCGCCTCTCAAATCTCGTCGCGTTTGGACTCCGTGTGCTATCCCAACAGTCATTCGTGTGGGTCCAAGTGCCTCCACTTGTGGCCCAGAAACACCCCCTCAGTCAGCCCACTAGTCTTCCCTAGGCCCATCCTAACTCCCCCCGCGATCGGATCCGTCGGATCGCGATCGGAGGGCTCCTAACACCCCCAAATCCCCCCTAACCCTAGAAAACTGCTATATATAACACCCCCATGTCCATTTTTGGGCATCCCTATTTCTTTTCCCCTTCTCCCCTATTTTTTTTCTCAGATCCAAAAACTGCCATTTGGAGACTCCTCCTCGAATCCCGAGGGAACCAGCCGAGCGCCGCTGTCTTCCTCGCCTGGGATCGGACTCCGACCGGATCTCTCGATCCGCGCGGGTCAACGGCCGCATCGATCCTTCCTCCAGCCGCTTCGGCCACTTCGCCTCCCTCCCTAGACCACTTCACCGTCGCGCCAGGCCCAGATTGCGCCCTCCCTCGGCTCCCGTTCGCCACCGCAGCCCAGGCGCGGGACCAAATCCCCGCACCATCGCACGTGGGCCTTCCCTCCGCCGTCGGCCCACCTCCCTCGCCTCGCCTGGGTGCCTCTCCACCGGGCTGGGCCATTCGCCTCCCGCGCCGCCTCGGGGGCCCAGCCGGACTCCCGCACCGCGCCCTTCCACCGCTCCCTCTAGGCCGCCAGGTGGGCGTTGCCGCCTCCAGGGCCTCCAGGCCGCAGCGGGCCGCCGCCCCCGCACCGCGCCTTCGTTGAGGGCCCAGGATCCAGCCGCCGCCTTCTTCCACCGCTGGGCGTCGCCACCCCGGGCCCGATCTGCCTCCATCCGGGCCGTCGCCAGCGGGCCGCCTCGCCTCCGCAGGCCTCCAGATTGGGCCGGATCCACCGAAGCCCCGGGCCGCGTTGTTTTTTTCTGTTGATCCGAGAGGTTAACCTTTTCCCTCCTAAGCCCAGTTTTACCTGTCTGATGCATTATTAGATCTGCTCTAACTTCGTGTGTGTTTGTCCGTTTTGTGCAAATAGCATGTCCAGACGTTCGTGGTGATTAGCACTACATTTTATCTCATTGTGCCATGCATGTTAGGGGTCATCTAGATGCTTGTTTTTCTGTTGCAAGAGTGCATCCCGATGTAAACTGCTGCTATGTGATGTTTTTACGCCATCTTTGCTATGTGATATCTTTTAGCTCGTTTATCCAATTGATGCAAATGACATGTCCACGTGTTCGTCTTGCCTTGCTCTACATGTTGCTTGTGTTAGGTTGCATGATAGATTTATTCTTGCCATGTTTATCCTCGTTGCAAAGTGCCATGTGGCTGTGATGTTGTTTCACTTGTTATGAAATGCCATCTTGTTGAGCTCGTTGCAATCGTTGTGTTTATCTCCATGATGCATGCTTGTATGTTTCGGAATCACCATCATGTGTACTTTGATGTGGTGCTTACCACTTGCCATGTTTAGTTTCGAGGTGACTTAAACTTGCTCTTTTAAATGCCATGATGAAACTGCTGTTTTAACACTTAGTGGTTTTTCACTAAGTCTGAAATCTGTAACGTTCCGATGCCATGTTTGCTTGCTGCTCTAGGACAAACCATGATAGTTTTGCGGTGGATCTTGATTGCTCCTTGTAGTATATATTGTTGGCTTTCCATTCATGTTCTCACATGCTTATTTGAGTGGCTGTAGCATGTTTAACTTTTGATCCAAAGTTTCAATAAAATTCAGCTGCCAGAATTTTATTGTCAAGTTCAATATGTCCAAGCTTATTTCTATTGATCCGTGGCTCCTTTGGGGGTGCACCTTTGGACTTATTTGTTGTAGGATATGTCTAGTTTATGTTCATGCTCTTTGCCATGTTGTTTGAGTGTTGTAGCTTAATTATTTTGTGCTCCGAAGTTGCTATGTTGCTGTAATTTTCAGCTTTCGCATGTTTCTTGTTTCGGGCATAACTTTTAGCCCGTAGCTCCGATTTCAGCGAGTCTTATATGAAACTTGATTGATTTTCTGTGTAGATTCATAATCTAATATTGTTGTCATGTTTTGAAGTGATTTGCTTGAGTGCTATTTTCCGTGCTCCGTGTGCATCCTTAGTGCATCCATCATGCATCCATCATTTTGGTGTGCGCATTGCATCTTGTTGATTCGTGCCTTGTGTGATTGTATTGTTTAGAGCCGGAAGCTGAGACCGAGTTCGAGTATGAGCACGAGGTTACCAACGATCTTGAGCACGAGGACCCTTCTTACGATCCGAACGTCTACACTTCAGGCAAGATGACCAAACCCCGATAACATTACTATCTTTGCCTATTGCTAGTAGTCTCGATCTATAGCTTTGCCTCGATGCCCATGTTCTTTCTGTCAGCCTCCTACTTGCAACCATTACCATGTTTAACCACCCTACCTATGCAAACAGTTGCTTGGCTAAGTACGCTTCGCTCAGCCCTTCTTATAGCATTGCTAGTTGCAGGTGAAGATCGAAGATGCTTGCTTCATGTTGAAGTTTGGTTGGGTTATATCACACTATATAAATGCTAAAAATGAAATCATCTATATATTGGCAAGGGTGGAAGGCTAAGCCTTTTGCTTGGTGATTTGTTCCACTCATGCTGTTAGGAACCATATAAACCGGTGTTATGTTCCTTGATTATGCGTTCCTAACACGGTTGGGGTGTATGGGACCCCCTCGATAAACCGCTAAGTGCTAAGTCTTTTCTAGCAAGTCCCAACATTGGTACTATTTGCCTAATAACTAATTCTTGCATAGGGAGTTATAAACCCTCTTTCTTAATTCAACAACCCGGGCCAGTGCTCCACATGAGTGTTGGTCCAAACTGGGGGTTACGCGGGGCCACCACGAGGAAACTCGAGGTTTGGTAAAACCTGTGGGATCGCCTATCCGGTCATGGCCTGAGACGAGATACGCGCGGCTACTATCAGGGTGTGGGCACGCCGGGAGGATTTGCTGGATTAGCCTTACCTTAGTTCGGAGTATCTTGAGCACGGGATTCCGAGAATACTCGGGTCTTCCCACTTTGGAGTTGCGACTCCGCGGATCGTGGGCTTGTAATGGGTCAAGTTGGAACACCCCTGCAGGGTCTGAACTTTCGAAAGCCGTGCCCGCGGTTATGTGGCAGATGGGAGCTTGTTAATATCCGGTTGTAGATAACTTGACACAATGTTACAATACACTACCTGCGTGTGTACCGTGACTGTCAATTTCCGAATAGGGATTCGGGAGTTGAACACGGTGGGGTTATGTTTGTTGAGCCTTAGCTAGGATCACTTCGTGATCATCTCTCGGCCGAGGCTTTCTCTTCTCACACTCTCTCACGTAAGCTAGTTGCTAGTTGCTGCTGCAGACCCTTATTCTTTTCTTCAGCCTTATCCTCTCCCAAGGCTTAAATAGTCTTGTTATCCGGGAACGGGATTGCTGAGTCCTCTGTGGCTCACAGTTACTTCACCACACCAGATGCAGGTCCAGCTGTGAGCTATCCAGGTGATGGCACCGAGCTAGATTGGGAGTACGACGAGGAGCGTAGTCGATACTATGTTCGTTATCCGGATGATCAGTAGTGGAGACTTCTACTAGGATTCGATCCGACCTGTGGATTTTATTTAAGTTCGGTATCTTGACATTTGGATTTTGCCCTTAGAGGGTTGAGATGTTCTTAATGTATGATTTTTGAGACATGTATTGTATTTGTGTGACGTGGCGAGTGTAAGCCAACTATTATATGTTTACAATCCCCTCTTTTACATGAGATGTGCAAAGATTACCAAACTTGAGATCATTCTAGGATGGACTTATGCCCTTAAGTCGTGCCTCGACACGTAGGAGGTATAGTTCCATCCTGGGCATTACAAGTTGGTATTCAGAGCCTTCTCCGACCTAGGAGCCCCCACTGATTGATCGAATCGTTGACGGTCGAGTCTAGGCACACACTGAAAACATTTTGAGTCCTATATTATATCGGAGAGTAGGATTTCTTTGCTTCTCATCCCCTTTCTCTCTGGTGAGGACTCCTGACGACTACTCTTGTCTCTTCTATCTTCAAAAATTGCACCAATTTTTTTTTTAGGAATCTCGCGAGTATTCTGGGATTGTTTCGATGTTCTTGTGACGAGAATATTGTTCTCGATGCCTCCTGACATTAGGGGTTGTGGCAGTGTCCCGGGGAGTTGAGCTTCGGGGTATTGTCGTCACAAGCATATCGCGGCAGTACTAAATACTTAAGACGGCCGACATCGAAAATCTCTCCTATACGGCCAGTGACAAGATAACCCCGACATCACCCAGTACTGGGGAGGTAGTTCGGGAGTATTGCCATAGCTTGTTATAGTGGATGCTTTTTGAAGGTCCGAGGTACACAGTTTCCGAGAAAGACTGGTTATGTGTTGAAGGATGGATACACCTGGATGTAGGTTTAGAGTTGATTGCGCGGTGCTTCCCGTGTATCCCCAACACCTGATTGCATAACTGGAATCTTTCGGAAATTTATAGGTGGGTTATTCCAGTAGATCGTAGGCATTCTTCCAACGAATGCAGGTTAGCGAGTTCGGGGTTCTACATTGAGTGAAGTGGTATTATGACCGATGTTCCGATCGGGAGTTGCATCTTAAAGGGTCCTTGGCTATGCTGATCCGGGGATTGCAAAACCCTTTCGTAACGCGTTCATATGCTTTCAGCACAAAGATGTTAGAACGAAGCTCCTATCTTGTGTTTGTTCCCGTCTGTACCTTGTTGTTTTCTTATTTTACCTTTTGTCCCCTATGTGGCTTCTCGTGAAGATGATGTTATCATTTAACTGAGAATTTCATTCGTTCCTCTTGTTCGAATGATTTCATTCGTTCCTATTGTTCGAATGATTATTGTGAAGACTTGTTGCAATTCATTCCATTGATTCAGCTTATACCTTCTGTCAATCAATTGCTGATTCGTGGTCATCTCTTTCAGGATGGCTCCGAAGAGGGTTCCCAACGCTAACCCAGAGGGTGAAGAGGTCCCAGAACGTCCTCCTTCCCCTCCTCCTCCGCCTAAGGCTTGGAGAGCGATTATGCAGACTACAGCTCAGAACACCCAGTTGTTGATGCAGATGATGCAGCAGATGCAAGCTAATCAAGCTAATCAGGGTGTTCGAGGGAATCAAGGCAACTTCTTCAACCAGCAGCACCATGCTACTCTCAACCAGTTCTTGGCCAATAATCCAAAAGCTTTCAGTTACTGTGTCGACCCTCTTGATGCTGAAGATTGGTTAACCGACATAAAGAAGCATTTTGAGTGCAGTAACGTAAGAGAAGAGGATTATGTGAAGTTTGCAGCCTTCCAACTCAAAGACCAAGCAGCTGACTGGTGGCAGCAGTACAAAGACTCCAGGCCAGGTCAGGTGATCTCTTGGGAGAATTTCTGGAAGGACTTTCGCTCGCACCACATTCCTACAAGTGTCATCGAGGGTATGCGTGAGCAATTCCGCAACCTGAAGCAGGGCTCTATGACAGTCTACCAGTATAATGTCAAGTTCCAAAACCTCTCCCGCTATGCTAAGCAAGACATTCCTGATGCCAAGAGCAAAATCTACCAGTTTCGTGGAGGCCTCAAAGATGAACTTCAACTTGCTCTCACCTTGTTCGAGCCGGATGAATTCGACAAATTCTATAACATGGCTTTGAAACAAGAGGCAGCTCAGTTTAAGATGGAGGCTTCTAAAAAGAGGATTCGAGATGCCGTTCACTCTTCCTCATCGTCTCAGTTGGCTGTGAAACAACAGAAATTCTGGCTTCCTCCTCCTCCAGTGATTCGAGCTCCTTACAACAACTCCAACAACTTCAACAGCAACAAGAACAACGGTGGACGTGGTTTCTCCCACCCACCCAACCCGAGCAACAAGTCGAAGAATCAGTTTCAGTCTCAAGGCTCCAAGTCCAGTGGTTCTCATTTCCGTCCTCTCTCAGAAGTGACTTGCAACAAATGCACTCAGAAAGGTCACTATGCCAACAGATGTCCGAACCCGAAGCATCTTCCACCTCCTCCACCTGTCGGTTCAGCTATTGTCAAGCATGATCCAAAGTCTGCAAGGGTCAATTTGATGAATGCAGCACAAGCGGAGAATTCTTCTGATGTCATTTTGGGTAACCTTCCAGTTAACTCTTTTCCGGCTAAAGTGTTATTTGATTCGGGTGCTACATGCTCTTTCATGTCATATCCATTTGCATCCAAGCACAACATTGTCACCAGAAGTTTGCCAAGGGAATTGTCAGTTGTTTCTCCAGGCAAACTATTGCATTCAAAGTTATATGCTCCGGATGTTTCTATTCGCATGGGTGATTATCGATTTTTGGCTTCTCCGGTGGTTCTTGGTAATTCTGACATCGACCTCATCCTCGGGATGGATTGGCTTTCTCAGCATGATGCTCACATTGATTGTGCACAGAAGGAAGTCAAGATGACTCATCCTGATGAAGATGTGATTATCTTTGCCTCCAGGGATAACACTATCAGGCTTTTCTCTCTCAATGATAAGGTCGAAATTAATGCCATATCTCAAATTCCAGTGGTGAATGAATATCAAGACGTCTTTCCTGAAGAACTTCCAGGCATGCCTCCACACCGTCAGGTGGAATTCGTAATTGAACTCGAGCCGGGTACTGAGCCAGCATGCCAGCGTCCGTACAAGCTCTCTCCAGATGAATTGAAGGAATTGAAGAAGCAGCTTGATAAACAGGAGAGTATGGGTCTCATCAGGCCTAGTATGTCTCCTTGGGGCTGTGGTGTCTTATTTGTCAAGAAGAAAGATGGCACGGAGCGTCTCTGTGTTGATTACCGACCATTGAACAAGAAGACAATAAAGAACTAATATCCGCTCCCCAACATCAACGAACTCTTCGAGCAGCTCAAAGGAGCTAAAGTGTTCTCAAAGCTCGACCTCCGAATGGGCTATCACCAAATTCGCATTCGCGAGGAAGACATCCCCAAGACGGCCTTCAGAACGAGCTACGGTTCATACGAGTATACCGTCATGTCTTTTGGTCTCGCCAATGCTCCTCCTACCTTTTCGAGGATGATGCATTACATCTTCAACCCCTATACTGGCGAGTTTGTGCTTGTGTATCTGGATGATATTCTGGTATTTTCCAAGAATAAAGAAGATCACGAAAAGCACTTACGTCTGGTTCTTGATCGACTCCGTGAGCATAAGTTTTATGCCAAGTTCTCCAAGTGCGACTTTTGGCTCGATAAGGTTTTGTACCTGGGCCATATCATCTCAGCTGACGGTATTGCGGTTAATCCCGAGAAAGTTGAAGCAATTGTCAACTGGGAAGCTCCTCAGAACGTCAAGCAACTCCGCAGTTTTCTGGGTCTTGCCAGCTATTGCAGAAGGTTCGTTGAGAACTTCTCCAAGATTGCCAAGCCTCTTTCCAACTTGCTTCAGAAGAATGTCAAATACTTTTGCTCTCCAGAGTGTGAAGTGGCATTCAAAACCCTCAAAGAAAAGCTCGTCTCTGCTCCAGTTCTTACTCCTCCAGATGAATCCAAGCCCTATGAAGTATTCTGTGATGCTTCTCTTCAAGGTCTTGGTGGTGTGCTTATGCAAGATAAGAGAATTGTGGCATACACTTCTCGTCAGCTCAAGCCAAGTGAGAAGAATTATCCCACACATGATCTCGAGCTAGCAGCTGTGGTACATGCTTTGATTACGTGGAGACATCTGTTGTTGGGCAGAAAGGTCGACATCTTCACTGATCACAAGAGCTTGAAGTACATCTTCACACAGCCGCATCTGAACCTCCGCCAGACTCGTTGGGTTGAAATGATCCAAGAATATGATCCCAGCATTGAATACACTCCTGGCAAGGCGAATGTGATTGCAGATGCTTTGAGCAGAAAGGCATATTGCAACAGCCTTCTTATCAAGCCGTACCAGCCTGAGCTTTGTGAAGCATTCAGGAAGCTCAACCTCCAAGTTGTTCCGCAGGGTTTTCTTGCAAATCTTCAAGTTGCTCCTACCTTGGAAGATCAAGTCCATGAGGCCCAACTCAGGGATACCATGGTGAAGAAGGTGAAACATGGTATTGCAAAGGGCATTCCGAAATACAAGTGCTTTCGTGTTGATGAGAGAGATACCTTGTTCTTCGAGGACAGACTCGTTGTTCCAAAAGGTGATCTCAGGAAGCTCATAATGGAAGAAGCACATGATTCTCTCCTTTCCATTCATCATGGCAGTTCCAAGATGTATCAAGACCTCAAGCAGTCTTACTGGTGGACACACATGAAAAGGGATATTGCCCAATTCGTGAATGAATGTGATGTATGCAGAAGAGTGAAAGCAGAACATCAACGTCCAGCCGGTCTTCTCCAACCTCTTCCTATTCCAGAGTGGAAGTTCGACCACATTGAAATGGACTTCGTCACTGGTTTTCCTAAGTCCAAGAAAGGGAATGATTCTATCTTCGTGGTGATTGACAAGCTTACCAAAGTCGCTCACTTCCTGCCAGTCAAAGAATCAATCAATGCAGCTCAATTGGCAGAGCTGTACACTTCCAGAATTGTGTCCTTACATGGCATTCCTCAAGTTATATCCTCAGACCATGGAAGTTTGTTCACTTCAAGGTTCTGGGACTCCTTTCAGTCCGCCATGGGCACTAAGATCAGGTTCAGCACTGCTTTTCACCCTCAGACCAGTGGTCAAGTCGAGCGAGTGAATCAGATTCTAGAAGATATGCTCAGAGCCTGTGTCATCTCCTTTGGCATGAAATGGGAAGACTGCCTTCCATTTGCCGAGTTCTCTTACAACAACGGCTTTCAAGCAAGTGCCGGTAAAGCCCCGTTTGAAATCCTCTATGGCAGAAAGTGCCGTACCCCTCTCAACTGGTCTGAAACAGGCGAACGTCAACTTCTTGGCAATGACTTGATCTCAGAAGCTGAAGAAATGTGCAAAGTCATACATGAGAATCTCAAGGCCGCGCAGTCGCGTCAGAAGAGCTACTATGACGGCAAGCATCGTGATTTGGCTTTCAACATTGGTGATCATGTCTATCTCCGTGTTTCTCCGATGAAATGCACCCAAAGATTCGGTATCAAAGGAAAGCTTGCTCCTAGATACGTCGGGCCTTTCAAGATTCTTGGCAAAAGAGGCGATCTAGCCTATCAACTTGAGCTCCCTTCCAACTTTGCCAATGTTCATGATGTGTTCCATGTGTCTCAACTCCGCAAATGCTTCAAGGCACCTGAACGCATGATTCCGTTTGAAGAGATTGATCTTCAACAAGACCTGTCTTACCGAGAGCATCCCATTGCTATTCTCAAAGAAACCGAACGCAAGACCCGCAACAAGTCCATCAAATTCTTGAAAGTCAAGTGGTCACGTCACACCGACCGAGAGGCTACCTGGGAACGAGAAGATCATCTTCGTTCCGAGTACCCTTCCTTTTTCCAGTCCTAGATCTTGGGACGAGATCTTTTTGTAGTAGAGGAGAGTTTGTAATGCCCCGGATGTAATACTTTCCCTTTTGGGCATATAATATATCTCCGGCTTCATCTATTCCATTTCGGGTTCTTTGTCTTTCGGGTGTTCGTCGTTTTGTTGTGTGCGTGTGTGGCATTCATTCATATCATGTAGACATGTGCATCACATTGCATTTGTGTTGTCGTTTGCATCCGGTTCCACGCGTTACTTCCCGTTGTCCGTTTCGTGTTCCGGAGCTCCCTCACGTGTCCGTGGTGTCCCGTAGGCCTACTTTGTTGTTTGGCCGTGTAACGTTACCGGTGTGGCGCGAGACTTGTGTGTGTTGTTGTTTTGTTGTGTGCAACCCGCCTCTCAAATCTCGTCGCGTTTGGACTCCGTGTGTTATCCCAACAGTTATTCGTGTGGGTCCAAGTGCCTCCACTTGTGGCCCAGAAACACCCCCTCAGTCAGCCCACTAGTCTTCCCTAGGCCCATCCTAACTCCCCCCGCGACCGGATCTGTCGGATTGCGATCGGAGGGCTCCTAACACCCCCAAATCCCCCCTAACCCTAGAAAACTGCTATATATAACACCCCCATGTCCATTTTTGGACATCCCTATTTCTTTTCCCCTTCTCCCCTATTTTTTTTCTCAGATCCAAAAACTGCCATTTGGAGACTCCTCCTCGAATCCCGAGGGAACCAGCCGAGCGCCGCTGTCTTCCTCGCCTGGGATCGGACTCCGACCAGATCTCTCGATCTGCGCGGGTCAACGGCCGCATCGATCCTTCCTCCAGCCGCTTCGGCCACTTCGCCTCCCTCCCTGGACCACTTCACCGTCGCGCCAGGCCCAGATTGCGCCCTCCCTCGGCTCCCGTTCGCCACCGCAGCCCAGGCGCGGGACCACATCCCCGCACCGCCGCACGTGGGCCTTCCCTCCGCCGTCGGCCCACCTCCCTCGCCTCGCCTGGGCGCCTCTCCACCGGGCTGGGCCACTCGCCTCCCGCGCCGCCTCGGGGGCCTAGCCGGACTCCCGCACCGCGCCCTTCCACCGCTCCCTCCAGGCCGCCAGGTGGGCGCCGCCGCCTCCAGGGCCTCCAGGCCGCAGCGGGCCGCTGCCCCCGCACCGCGCCTTCGTTGAGGGCCCAGGATCCAGCCGCCGTCTTCTTCCACCGCTGGGCGTCGCCACCCCGGGCCCGATCTGCCTCCATCCGGGCCGTCGCCAGCGGGCCGCCTCGCCTCCGCAGGCCTCCAGATTGGGCCGGATCCACCGAAGCCCCGGGCCGCGTTGTTTTTTTCTGTTGATCCGAGAGGTTAACCTTTTCCCTCCTAAGCCCAGTTTTACCTGTCTGATGCATTATTAGATCTGCTCTAACTTCGTGTGTGTTTGTCCGTTTTGTGCAAATAGCATGTCCAGACGTTCGTGGTGATTAGCACTACATTTTATCTCATTGTGCCATGCATGTTAGGGGTCATCTAGATGCTTGTTTTTCTGTTGCAAGAGTGCATCCCGATGTAAACTGCTGTTATGTGATGTTTTTACGCCATCTTTGCTATGTGATATCTTTTAGCTCGTTTATCCGATTGATGCAAATGACATGTCCACGTGTTCGTCTTGCCTTGCTCTACATGTTGCTTGTGTTAAGTTGCATGATAGATTTATTCTTGCCATGTTTATCCTCGTTGCAAAGTGCCATGTGGCTATGATGTTGTTTCACTTGTTATGAAATGCCATCTTGTTGAGCTCGTTGCAATCGTTGTGTTTATCTCCATGATGCATGCTTGTATGTTTCGGAATCACCATCATGTGTACTTTGATGTGGTGCTTAGCACTTGCCATGTTTAGTTTCGAGGTGACTTAAACTTGCTCTTTTAAATGCCATGATGAAACTGCTGTTTTAACACTTAGTGGTTTTTCACTAAGTCTGAAATCTGTAACGTTCCGATGCCATGTTTGCTTGCTGCTCTAGGACAAACCATGATAGTTCTGGGGTGGATCTTGATTGCTCCTTGTAGTATATATTGTTGGCTTTCCATTCATGTTCTCACATGCTTATTTGAGTGGCTGTAGCATGTTTAACTTTTGCTCCAAAGTTTCAATAAAATTCTGCTGCCAGAATTTTATTGTCAAGTTCAATATGTCCAAGCTTATTTCTATTGATCCGTGGCTCCTTTGGGGGTGCACCTTTGGACTTATTTGTTGTAGGATATGTCTAGTTTATGTTCATGCTCTTTGCCATGTTGTTTGAGTGTTGTAGCTTAATTATTTTGTGCTCCGAAGTTGCTATGTTGCTGTAATTTTCAGCTTTCGCATGTTTCTTGCTTCGGGCATAACTTTTAGCCCGTAGCTCCGATTTCAGCGAGTCTTATATGAAACTTGATTGATTTTCTGTGTAGATTCATAATCTCATATTGTTGTCATGTTTTGAAGTGATTTGCTTGAGTGCTATTTTCCGTGCTCCGTGTGCATCCTTAGTGCATCCATCATGCATCCATCATTTTGGTGTGCGCATTGTATCTTGTTGATTCGTGCCTTGTGTGATTGTTTTGTTTAGAGCCGGAAGCTAAGACCGAGTTCGAGTACGAGCACGAGGTTACCAACGATCTTGAGCACGAGGACCCTTCTTACGATCCGAACGTCTACACTTCAGGCAAGATGACCGAACCCCGATAACATTACTATCTTTGCCTATTGCTAGTAGTCTCGATCTATAGCTTTGCCTCGATGCCCATGTTCTTTCTGTCAGCCTCCTACTTGCAACCATTACCATGTTTAACCACCCTACCTATGCAAACAGTTGCTTGGCTAAGTACGCTTCGCTCAGCCCTTCTTATAGCATTGCTAGTTGCAGGTGAAGATCGAAGATGCTTGCTTCATGTTGAAGTTTGGTTGGGTTATATCACACTATATAAATGCTAAAAATGAAATCATCTATATATTGGCAAGGGTGGAAGGCTAAGCCTTTTGCTTGGTGATTTGTTCCACTCATGCCGTTAGGAACCGTATAAACCGGTGTTATGTTCCTTGATTATGTGTTCCTAACACGGTTGGGGTGTATGGGACCCCCTCGATAAACCGCTAAGTGCTAAGTCTTTTCCAGCAAGTCCCAACATTGGTACTATTTGCCTAATAACTAATTAAACTTGCATAGGGAGTTATAAACCCTCTTTCTTAATTCAACAACCCGGGCCAGTGCTCCACATGAGTGTTGGTCCAAACTGGGGGTTACGCGGGGCCACCACGAGGAAACTCGAGGTTTGGTAAAAACCTGTGGGATCGCCCATCCGGTCGTGGCCTGAGACGAGATACGCGCGGCTACTATCAGGGTGTCGGCACGCCGGGAGGATTTGCTGGATTAGCCTTACCTTAGTTCGGAGTATCTTGAGCACGGGATTCCGAGAATACTCGGGTCTTCCCACTTTAGAGTTGCGACTCCGCGGATCGTGGGCTTGTAATGGGTCAAGTTGGAACACCCCTGCAGGGTCTGAACTTTCGTAAGCCGAGCCCGCGGTTATGTGGCAGATGGGAGCTTGTTAATATCCGGTTGTAGATAACTTGACACAATGTTACAATACACTACTAGCGTGTGTACCGTGACTGTCAATTTCCGAATAGGGATTCGGGAGTTGAACACGGTGGGGTTATGTTTGTTGAGCCTTAGCTAGGATCACTTCGTGATCATCTCTCGACCGAGGCTTTCTCTTCTCGCACTCTCTCACGTAAGCTAGTTGCTAGTTGCTGCTGCAGACCCTTATTCTTTTCTTCAGCCTTATCCTCTCTCAAGGCTTAAATAGTCTTGTTACCCGGGAACGGGATTGCTGAGTCCTCTGTGGCTCACAGTTACTTCACCACACCAGATGCAGGTCCAGCTGTGAGCTATCCACGTGATGGCACCGAGCTAGATTGGGAGTACGACGAGGAGCGTAGACGATACTATGTTCGTTATCCGGATGATCAGTAGTGGAGACTTCTATAAGGATTCGATCCGACCTGTGGATTTTATTTAAGTTTGGTATCTTGACATTTGGATTTTGCCCTTAGAGGGTTGAGATGTTCTTAATGTATGATGTTTGAGACATGTATTGTATTTGTGTGACGTGGCGAGTGTAAGCCAACTATTATATGTTTACAATCCCCTCTTTTACATGAGATGTGCAAAGATTACCAAACTTGAGATCATTCTAGGATGGACTTATGCCTTTAAGTCGTGCATCGACACGTAGGAGGTATAGTTCCATCCTGGGCATTACAGTGCATTGTCCCAAAGTATTACATTGTCTTCTGCATACTAGTGATATGATTTATTCTGGAATTCTTAGTTCTAGTCTCCTTTAAAACTCTGGAGGAGTCTCTGCATTTATGTTTTGCTTCACTCATGGAGGCTAGCGAGATACCACCTTAATATGCTCAAGCTATGTGCAATGTGATCTTGTCTTGATTTTCGGTAGTATATTGTTTACTCCTGATTATTTGTAACTAGTCACTTGAAAGAAGGATTGCTCCTTGCATTGTTCTCATAAGTACTGTTTTAATACTTGCTGAACTCTTTTCGTAGTACATGCTTATATACATCTAATGAAGCAAAAGAGTTTGTCAAAGTTTTCTTTGTCGCGTCCAGTTCGTTGAACTGAATTGCTTGAGGACAAGAAATATGCTAAGCTTGGGGGAGTTGATACGTCTCAAACGTATCTACTTTTCCAAACACTTTTGATATTGTTTTGACCTCAATCTTGCATGATATGGACTAAACTAACCCGGACTGACGCTGTTTTCAGCAGAGCTGCCTATATGGTTTATTTGTGTGCAGGAAAACGGATTTTTAAGCATCTCAGAAAAATCCACGAAAAATCACGAAAAATCCACGCACCCGAAGAAACAAAATGCCAGAAGTGGGGCCAGGGGGTGCCCAGGCGCCCTGTGGGCGCGCCCCCCTGGGCCGCGCCGGGGGGCGCCTGGGTGGGCCCCACACCCCCTGGTGCCTACTTTAGCCCGTATTTTTCCTCCCGACGGAGAAACCCGAGATCAGAAGTCCTTTCGCTGTTTTTCGTCGCGGAGCCGCCGCCACCCTCTGTTCTTCTTCGGGAGGGCTAATCTGGAGGCTGATTTGGCCTCCGGAGAGGGGAGATCGTCGCCATCGTCATCATCATCACCACTCCATCATCCCTCCATGACTTCCCCCTTCATGAGTGAGTAATTCCCTTGCTGTAGGCGAAGGGGATGGTAGGGACTGGATGAGTTAGATCATGTAATAGTTCGTCAGATTGTTGGGGGCATGTTGCCTATCATCTAGTATGGTGTTTATCATCTTTGCTACAACTTGTTATTCTTAATGCTTGACACTTAGGGCCCGAGTGCCATGATTTCAGATCTGAACCATATGTGTTTGCATGAATATATTTGTGTTCTTGATCCAATCTATGAGTTGTATGCACCTGTTACGGTTCGGAACCGGCGATCCCAAAAGTGACAGCTTGGGACATCAAAGGGGATGGTCCGTAGTTTGAGGATTACATGTATCCATTGAGTTCATTGCTTTGTTCCGGTGCTCTTTGACAGGAGCACCTTAATATCCATTAGTTCCTTTTGGCCCCGTTCGTAGCGCGATGGTAGGACAACAGATATTGTGCAAGTTCTTATTGCAAGCACGCACAATTACATACGGGATACATGCGTAATGTTTGATATTTGCCTAGATGATCATTACTTTTCCGTGTGCCGTGCCCCAAGTTAGAATCTATCTCATCCATGCAGCACCCAACCATCCATCTCCCTAGCCTACAGTATTTTAAACCTTGCTTGTCACTAGTTGCTACTTTTGCCATTTTCTACTGCTATTTACTTTTGCTGTTTACTTTTACTATTACTATCATCACTATCATATCACTGTTACCACTTATCTTTTGTTGCAAGTTAGTATATTTCAGGTGTGGTTGAATTGACAACTCAACTGTTAAAGCTTATAAATACTCTTTGGCTCCCCGTGTGTCGAATCAATAAATTGGGTTATTCTTACCCGCGAAGACTATCTCGATCCCTTACGGTTGAGGGTTATCAATGGTTACTTTGTGGCGGAGCGACAGGGCGGGTTGCGACCACCTAGGAGACAGGTGGGCCTGGCCCTGGTTGTTGCCTGCGGTTACTTCGAAATAACACGCTTAACGAGATCTTGGTATTTGATCTGAGTCTGGCCATTGACCTATACGCACTAACCAGCTACGTGGGAATAGTTATGGGCACTCGACGTCGTGGTATCAGCCGAAGTCTTCTTGACGTCAGCGACTTAGCGGCGCGCGCCGGATTGGACTGGAACGCCGCTCTGGTATTAGGAGCTGCTAGGTCTGCTTACCAGCCGCCCTCGCAACGCGCAGGTGTGCATTGGGCGATGAGCCCAGACCCCTGTGCGCTTAGGACTTAGATAGGCGTGCTGACCTCTCTGTTGTGCTTAGGTAGGGCTGTGACGTGTTGATGTTTCGAGGCCGGGCATGACCCCGGAAAGTGTGTCCGGCCAAATGGGATCGAGCGTGCTGGGTTATGTGGTGCACCCCTGCAAGGAAGTTAATCTATTCGAATAGCTATGTCCCTCGGTAAAAGGACGACCCGGAGTTGTACTCCGACCTCATGACAACTAGAACTGGATACTTAATAAAACACACCCAGACAAGTTCCAGATACAACCCGGTGATCGCTTTCCCACAGGGCGATGAGGGGAGGATCGCCGGGTAGGTCTACGCGACGATGTTACTTGGTGAACTTACCATCTACTCCCTTTTATTGCTGCAAGGCGGAGGCTGCCAGATGCGAGGATACTTGTTACTTTCCAGCTACCCTCTTCTACTGCTGCAAGATGGAGGTGGCCAGAAGCGTAGTCTTCGATTGGATTAGCTATCCCCCTCTTATTCTGGCATTATGCAGTTTAACCCATAGATATTCCCCCCCTTTACACATATACCATTGCATATGTAGTGTAGATCCTTGCTTGCGAGTACTTTGGATGAGTACTCACGGTTGCTTTGCTTCCCCCTTTTCCCCTTTGTCCCTTATTCTCGGATGATGCAACCAGGTGATGGAGTCCAGGAGCCAGATGATCTCGAGGATGTTTCTACGTGGAGTTCGGCTTCGAGGAGTAGTTAGGAGGTCCCAGGCAGGAGGCCTTGCCTTTTCGACCGTTGTTACTTTTGTGCTAGCCTTCTTAAGGCAAACTTGTTTAACTTATGTCTGTACTCATATATTGTTGCTTCCGCTGACTTTGGTGTAATCGAACTTATGTATTCGAGCCCTCGTGGCTCCTGGCTTGTAATATAAAGCTTGTATTGTTTTAATTTGTGTCTAGAATTGTGTTGTGATATCTTCTAGTGAGCCCCTGATCTTGGTCGTACACATTTGCGTGCATGATTAGTATACAGTCAAATCCCCCTTTCCAATCCTTGGCCGAAGTTGAGTTTAGTCATTGAAAAACTTTTACTAACATGGTTGTGTGGCTTACGGGCCCACGTCGCCATTGGGTGGTATTAGGATCTTTTATTCCTTATCCTTACTCTGGGACTGTGATCTCTCTTCTATGCGGGTTAAATGAATTTATTAACTTTAACACTAGGTTCTCATAACTGATTCTCCCGAAGAGCCCTCGTTCCGGAAGATCACCTACTTCGTCAGAAGATTCTGAGGATGTCCCTCGATATTTTCCCGAGACCCTTGTGCTCACCGCCTTTGCAATTCACTGCCACCGATATATCCCTATGGATATCTGCATGCACTTGTCATTCTCATGATCATTCATCGTCGATCTTGTTGTTACAAGATGCCTTGAAATATTCTCCGTTGTCCCGAGAATCCTTTGAGTTTACTCTCTTGCAGTTTTATTTCACATGAAAACCCTTACGGTTATTTCCTCACATTTATCGAGGACCCGTTCTTCTCAATTGTTCATGTGTCTCACAAAATTCTTCGAAATACTTTTCAATCTTTAGAAAATCCTCTGCAACCTGTTACTCTTGAAATTCTTGCCTGCTGGCATTATGGTTAATTCCATATGACTAGTAGTCTTTGTTAACATCCCTTGTCTTAGCCATTTTGAGCCTATTGATTCAATGTGTGCATATGAACGCAGTCATCAGGTTATCCTTTTTAAAGTTATCTTTCCGGCTTAGACATCACTCGGGACATGAGTTGGTTCTCGGCAATTCAAACCTTCATCGATTGTCCAACTAAGTGTTTTCAACTTATCCATCCTTGATCAGAGCATCTGCTTCTGATCCTTTGTTTTAAAACCATAATTTCTTTCTATTTAAGCATCAGACTAATCATGTGATTCTTGAATCTGATGCCTCTGCATTCTTTCTTCCTCTGAGTGAGTACCGATACTCACATCAGCTCTGTTGTGGATCGCCCGATCCATTGTTGGATTGTTATCCGATAGTGTCCTTCATATTCAATCACCTTGTGAGTTCTTCCCCTGATACATAATGCCTTTGGTAAATTGTATCCTCTGCTTGGCCAACACTGCTCTGCTATCAAGCCTCTATATTTACTTTTGAAACTTGTGATATTTGTTACTAAGATGCCCGATGGGTTGAACCTATGCCTTCCCCTAATCTGTGAGAACCCGAAAGTTATCACAGGTCATACTCTTCCGGTGTTCTACCAGATAAAATTCCAACACTACAATTTTATCAAAGTGAGAGGTGAATGAAATGATATGCATTAAAGAAGTGGGAGTCGACCTTGAACTTTGTGTTCATGCCCATGGACCCGATGTAGATCCTATCATGGAAGCTTCTCTTAAAATTAATTATCCTCTTGATATAAGTTCATCTTATATCTGGGATTTGATCTTTTGCGATCATGGTTCCGACCATATTGTTCCTCTTTGATTCCATTTCTCAGACAAGTTAAAGCACTTGTATTCTGCTGTTCAATACATCTCCAACCTCGATTATGCTCCACCTTCGAGTATTACCCTATGGTATCTCGAGAACATCACGAAACTACATAGCTTCTTATGAGTTCTTCATGTACTATTATTTCTCGCCGATTCTAAATTTTCATGGGTTTAGGGTTATTAGTCACTCGAGAACATCGATAAGTGAATCGATTCCACACTCTGATTCTATAACTCTAAGTAACTTTTGTTGCTTATGAGTTTAATTAATCCTTCAAGTCATTCCTAGCATGATCGGCTATATCATTACCGTGCCGATTTTAACTGTGCTACCCGGTCCTTCTTCCTGGAGCACAATTTTCGGTGACGAGCTAAGCTTAAGTCGTTATTCCTTGTCATATCGTTTCACCTCAAATAGCAAGCTTGATTCGGAATTTGTGTCGTACCCTTGATTCCAATAACCTTTTGCTTCATCATACCTTTGACTTGATGTCATCCCCGATCGATTACATCTTAATGAAATCTCTTGACAAATGTGTAGTGATGTACATCAACAATGATTTGCCTTCTTCCAAGTTGTGAATTGAATTCGTGATGGGAAATACCATCCTTCCCCCTCGATGATTTGTATTAACATCGACAACATTCTTGCATTACCTCCAACACAAAACTTGTTCTTATTTTGTGTTACACCTTGGGTTCCTTGTTATCCGTCTTAGGATATGCTCCTATTATTTGTGTTCAACAAATATTCCTTTCCAATGGTTTGTTTAAACTGATAGATATTTTTCCTTTCCACTGGTTTGTTCAGCCTTTCTTGTGATCTACATGTAATTTGAGCAGTAATAATTCTCTACTTGTGCAACACCTCCACGTACCCTCTATCAGTACGACCCTGTTACTATTTTTGATAACATTCCGGTAGCCACTGATGGATGAGAACTTTGCCTATTGGTCCGCTTCGTCTTAACGAGCAGGAAAATGGTTATCTTCATCCCTCGTCCTTGGTACCAATGTTGTTTCCAACATAATTGGCAGGCTATCCTCTGACCTGCCTTGCTATCATGACCGTCCTAAATGTTAGCCCCTTCCTGCTTTAACCCACATGGTGGGCCCATAACCCACAGTTCCATAGAATCGAAACCTGACTCTCCTGTACACCCATGTGGCCAAAGATACTCCTTGTGCTTGGCCCCATATGTAATTCACGGGCCACCTTCCTAGTGATCTATTTTGGTATCAGACGCAATATTTTTGTTCGTTAATTTAAACCCCTTTTCACTTTTTGATTAGGCATCGAACGATTGCCTACCAGCTCGATACTTCCCATGGTACCTGTTACATTGCTCTCGAGACTTTCTGGAATTTCAACTCGAGAGATGCCTCTATGCCTCGTTTACTTAGATAGCCCCTAGGTGCCTGACATGTGTTGAGCTTCGTCCTTCCTAAGTTCCCACCCCTTATATTTTTCGTAAGTACGATGAAGATCCTGAAGGAAGAATGACAACTTCGTCACGATGCCCTGAAGCAGAGAAGTGAAGATGTCATCGAGAGGGATCGGCTTCTTCGAGAAGAGCAATCCAGATTGAAAACATCCATTAGAATTACGTAACCATAACTTTCCCCCTTACTTTCCCATCTTAAATCTCGGGATGAGATTTCTTATAGTGGAGGAGATTTGTGACGCCCGCATAATTAAGTTACAGTAATCCTCTGCAAATGATGCCACGTCACCGCTTTTACTGTTGGTAATTCCCAGTTACATTCAATCCGGTTCAAATTCAAATTTTAAATTAAAGTCAGACTATAAAAGTTTTCAAATGTTAAAGCTAAAATGTTCATT
Source organism: Secale cereale (assembly GCA_902687465.1). Classification (NCBI taxonomy): domain Eukaryota; kingdom Viridiplantae; phylum Streptophyta; class Magnoliopsida; order Poales; family Poaceae; genus Secale; species Secale cereale. The sequence continues at coordinate 573,097,944 of LR738710.1, forward strand.
GGGCTGCAAATTTTCACTAACTAATTATCATGTAGGAACCAACATCATTTCACTCACCATTTAATTCCTAGAAAAATTTAAAGTGGTCCAACTGTAACAAAATTAACCTTTTCGAAATGAACACGTGTTTATGTGTTTTCAACTAACTTGAAACTTTTTGCGCCTCTCCATAATATCGTTCTTGATTTATGTGACAAGTTGTGTAATCAATACTATTCATTTGGTATTGCATAGAAATGCAAAACATTGGAGAAAAACACCAAACAGTAAATAAGAGAAGCTAAAAAGAGAAAGGCCTAACTATTACTAAGTTACTAGGCTATAGTGGCATATGCACCTTGGCCCACCTAGCAGCAATAGCCCAGCCCACCACCACCACCTCTCCGTCAACCTCCTGCTACAGGAGGTAGAGAAGGGTGTGGCGGCCATCTAGGCCACTCTGGCCGCTGATACCCACGTGACGGTCATCCCGCGGTCCTCGCGGCAGATAAGGGCATCCCATGCGGCCTCTCAAACCCTAGCAACCCCACTCTCCCTTCTCGCCCCAGATCCTCCTCCTCGAGCGCCCATCGGAACGCCCTCATCGCCATGGCCCTCGTCGATCCCGTCGTCACTGCCCTCCCCATTGCCTAGAACTGTGCTGGGAGCACCTCCCGCCTCCGCTACTTCATCTAAGCTGAAGAACGCGAGCCGAGTGCCTCTGCTTTGACCTGATGGAGTAGTTCCCCGTCTCTGCACCGCCAACGCCATTGCCGGATTTCGTCGCCTCCGAGCCTCCCCCGAGCCCGCTATGCACACCTACAGGCTCACCATGAGCTCCTCTTCCTTTCCCCTCATCTCTCTTGCACGACCTCGTCCTCTAGGCCGTAGGACCGTCATGGCCGAAGCTTGATGCCGCACGGCTCGTCGCCGGCGTCACTCTGGTAGCCCATTGGTCACACATGTGTGCATGCCCGCACGCGCCCGCGCCTACTGCAGCGCCCCGCGTTGAGGCTTCTACCGCTGCTTCTGTTGCACTGCCCCGCTGTTACTTTGCTCTGTCGCCGCTGTCTGGTGCTGTTGCCGTCGCCCCCGGATGCGCCCGTGCACAACCTCCCGCGCTTTGCCGCTCGTTGCATCGGCTAGCGCAGCCGGCCGCCCCTGCTGAACTGCCGCGGCGACTGCTGCGTTCTGCCGCTGCCAGCCTACTGCTCCCAATCGCACCGCCACGCTCCCCTTCCGCTCGCCCTGACCAGCCGGCGCTCAACGCACCCGCCCCGCACCGCCGGCATCTGCCACGCGCGAGCGCTCGCGACCGCTCGCCCGCGCGCTGCGCCCGGCTCGCCGCCGCTCCTGCCGGCGGCCTGGCGTGCGCCTTGGCCGTCCCCCGACTTCCTCCTCACCGATCGGCCTGTCGCTCCCCGGCGCCGCTGGGTGATCCGCCCCGTCCGGCACCAGGCCCCGCACCGCTCCCCCTGGCCGCTGCACCGCGCCGCCCCTAGACGCCTTCCTACCGCCGTCGCCGCGCCACTCGCCGACGCCTGCGCGTACCGGCGGGAGCTCGTGGCCTGCGTGCTTGCATGGCCATCGCCCAGGTCGGGCGCCCGCGAGCCCATGCGCCCGATCCGCTGAGCGCCCGATTGGCTCCTTTGGGCTATTGACATGTGTGGCCCAGCCCCCTGTTAAAAAAGAGTTTAGAAAAAAAAATAGATACAAAAATAATAATTAATTAATTAATTTGTTAACTTAATTAAAATGTTTAATTAAACAAATTAATTTGGTTAACTGCTAAGCAGTCAATTCTAGTGGGTCCCACTAGATAATTAGGTTAATTAATTAATCTTATCTTCTATTAATTAGTCTAGTCTATGACAGGTGGGTTCCACCTGTCAGGATTGACTTCCCAACAGGTCAGTTGACCTGCTGACATCATGGTGCTGTCATGATGACATTATCAATCACTATTCTGGATAATTCGAATTTAAACATTAAATTAAATCCAAAAATTATTTAAAAACTTTGAAAAATCATATAAATTAATCCGTAACTCGGATGAAAATAATTTATATATGAAAGTTGCTCAGAACGACGAGACAAATCTGAATAAGTAGTCTGTTTGTTCACCACACGTCTCTAGCATAGCGCACCTGCAACCGTCCCCCTTTGGTCCGTCTGTCCGAAAACGCGAAACACCGGGAATACCTTCCTGGATGTTTACCTTCCTCGCGAGTATCACATAGTACAGCATTAGGTCACACGTAGCACCGCGTATTGCCATGTTATGATTCGTGGTGCAATGTTTGCTTTAATTTATTGTTTCTTCCCCCTTTTCTCTCCGATAGACACCTAGACTGGGACCGCTGACAGTGCCACAGTGATCGACTGCGTCGACAATGACCCCTCCTTCTTGCCAGACAAACCAGGTAAGCCCCCCCCCTTGATCACCAGATATCGCCTATTCTCCTCCCTCTTACTCTTGCATTAGTTTGCTACTGTTGTTGTTTCGATAGCTCCTATTCTGTAGCATAGCCTGTCATTGTTGCTACAACTGTTGGTACCTTTACCTGCAATCCTAAATGCTTAGTATAGGATGCTAGTATTCCATTAGTGGCCCCACATCCTTGTCCGTATGCCATGCTATACTACTGGGCCGTGATCACTCGGGAGGTGATCACGGATATATACTATAGTTACATACTTATGTTGATGATTCGGAGATGGGGGCTGAAGGGGCAGGTGGTTCCACACAGGTAGTGGTGGGCCTGGGTTCCCGGCAGCCCCCTGATTGTTACTTTCTGGCGGAGCGAGAGGGCGGGTTGCTACCACCTAGGAGACAGGTGGGCCTGGCCCTGGTCGTTGTCCGCTGTTACTTCAAAATAACACGAGAACGAGATCTTGGTATTTGATCTGAGTCTGGCCATTGGCATGTACGCACTAACTAGCTACGTGGGAATAGTTATGGGCACTCGACGTCGTGGTGTCAGCCGAAGCCTTCTTGACGTTAGCGACTTAGCGGCGCGTGCCGGATTGGACTGGAACGCCGCTCTGGTATTAGGAGCGGCTAGGTCTGCTTACCGGCCGCCCTGGCAACGCGCATGTGTGCATTGGAGATGGGCCCAGACCCCTGTGCGGTTAGGACTTAGACCGGCGTGCTGACCTCTCTGATGTGCTTAGGTAGGGCTGTGACGTGTTGATGTTTTGAGGCCGGGCATGACCCCGAAAAGTGTGTCCGGCCAAATGGGATCGAGCGTGCTGGGTTATGTGGTGCACCCCTGCAGGGAAGTTAATCTATTCGAATAGCCGTGTCCCTCGGTAAAAGGACGACCCAGAGTTGTACTCCGACCTCATGACAACTAGAACTGGATACTTAATAAAACACACCCAGACAAGTTCCAGATACAACCCGGTGATCGCTTTCCCACAGGGCAACGAGGGGAGGATCGCCGGGTAGGTCTATGCCACGATGTTACTTGGTGAACTTGCCATCTACTCCCTTCTATTGCTGCAAGACGGAGGCTGCCAGAAGCGAGGATACTTGTTACTTTCCAGCTACCCTCTTCTACTGCTGCAAGATGGAGGTGGCCAGAAGCGTCTTCGATTGGATTACCTATCCCCCTCTTATTCTGGCATTCTGTGGTTTAACCCATAGATATTACCCCCCGTTTACACATATACCATTGCATATGTAGTGTAGATCCTTGCTTGAGAGTACTTTGGATGAGTACTCACGGTTGCTTTGCTTCCCCCTTTTCCCCTTTGTCCCTTCTTCTCGGATGATGCAACCAGCTGGTGGAGTCCAGGAGCCAGATGATCTCGAGGATGTTTCTACGTGGAGTTCTGCTTCGAGGAGTAGTTAGGAGGTCCCAGGAAGGAGGCCTTGCCTTTTCGATCGTTGTTACTTTTGTGCTAGCCTTCTTAAGGCGAACTTGTTTAACTTATGTCTGTACTCAGATATTGTTGCTTCCGTTGTCTCTGGTGTAATCGAGCTTATGTATTTGAGCCCTCGAGGCCCCTGGCTTGTAATATAAAGTTGTATTATTTTAATTTGTGCCTAGAGTTGTGTTGTGATATCTTCCAGTGAGTCCATGATCTTTGTCGTACACATTTGCGTGCATGATTAGTGTACGGTCAAATCGGGGGCGTCACAAACAGTCCCTCTGGTACCAACAAATCTTTGACAGGCGTCGCACTATCCATATTGCTCTCCCTGCTCCTACTCTCTTTGACTTTCAGGCAAAAGGGAGATATACTAAAACTAGGGAGGAGGCAAATGAGTCGGAGGAGACGATGAGGGCAGCTCGTCTTGAGGATGCAGCTCGTCAGGTAGTAGCCGCTGCATCTCAGTACAACCCCAACTACGACTTTGGATATCCGTCAGAATAGTACTGGCCAAAGACCAACTTAGGCCAAAAGCCTAAGCTCGGGGGAGTACGTATTTCTCACCGACATTACATTCATGTTCACACACTTATTTCGGTAGTCGTTTCTCATACTTTTTCATTATACTATCCATGCTAGTTTCATTTCATTTCCTAGCCTTTTTCTTGTGTGTTAGAAAAACCTTAAGAAAAAAAATAGTTGTAGCTTCTAGCTAGCCTACTTTCTATGCCTGTAGTAGTAGTAATTAAAAGAAAACCCAAAAAGATTTCTCGTTCTTCTTTTGCTTGTTGGGAGCTTTCCCGTGTAAATAGTTTCTTTTCTTTTCTTTGGGGTCAAGAGGAAAAGACCTTGATGAAAATGCTTGGTGGCTCTCATATGCATCATTGTTGATTTAACCATGAGTCGTATTACTTTGTCTTCTCTCTTGTATAAAATGCTTGCAGATTCCAGCTTAGTCCAATGGACGTGCACTATTATTATTATCCACACCGTTGGTCGTGCGAGTGAAAGGCAATAATGACGATATGTGGTGAATACATTGAGATGAGAAAAGTTGGTATGAACTCGACCTCTCTTGTTTTTGTAAATATGATAGTTCATCGTTCCTGGTTCAGCCTATTATGAAAGAAACATGCTTGCAATGACAATTAGAGATCATAGCTGCTCATGCCATGTTTAATTTGCTAGGAGTCTATAATGGTTTACCTTGCGTGCCAACATGATATTAAAATGGTTGTGATGTGGTATGATAGGGTGGTATCCTCCTTTGAACGATTCAAGTGGTTTGACTTGGCACATGTTCGCGCATGTAGTTGAAACAAAAATCAACATAGCCTCCACGATATTTATGTTCATGGTGATTTATATCCTACTCATGCTTGCATTCATTGCTGATTAATTTTAATGCATGTCATGACCGATGTCGCTCTCTAGCTGGTCGCTTCCCAGTCTCTTTCTAGCATTCACTTGTACTAAGCGGGAATACTGCTTGTGCATCCACTTCGATAAACCCCAAAGTTATTCCATATGAGTCCACCATAACTTCTTATATGTGGTATCTACCTGCCGTTCCAAGTAAATTTGTATGTGCCAAACTCTAAACCTTCAAATGAAATTTAGTTTTGTATGCTCGAACAGCTCATGTATCAACTAGGGATGTCTATATCTTCCATGCTAGGTGGGTTATTCTCACGATGAGTGGACTCCGCTCATCATTCATGAGAAAATGGCTGGTAACCGGGATGCCCAGTCCCGTGCTCAAATCATAATAATTAAACAAAACTCCCCCAGGGTTGTTGCTGGTTTGGACAGTACCCGTTGTTTTGGGTTAGCCGTGGAGTGTGCTTATTTGTGGTTGGGGTAGTATAAACTTTACCATTTTGTTTAGGAACCACGTATAATGTGTGTAGCATGGAAGATATCGAGATCTCTTGGTTGTTATGTTGACAATGAAAGTATACCGCTCAAAATATTATTCATCTCTATTTCAAAATCAAGCTCTGGCACCTCTACAAATCCTTGCTTCCCTCTGTGAAGGTCCTATCTATTTACTTTTATGTTGATTCATCGTCCTCTTATTAAAGAGCACCAGTTGGAGAGCACCACTATCATTTGCATGTATTGCCATTAATTTGCATTGAGTATGTTTGTGACTGGATCTCTTTTACCATGAATTACAATGTCTAGTCAGTCATTGATCTTTAGAGGTGCTGTGCATTTATGTTTTGCGGTCTGAGAAAGGGCTAGCGAGATACCATCTTGTTATATCATATTATAATTGTTTTGAGAAAGTGTTGTCATCCGAGGTTTAATATTATTGCTTGTTAGTTGATTATGCGATTGATATGAGTAGACGTGAGACCTGAAAGTTATTGTGAATGTGGTTAGTTCATAATCTTTGCTGAAAACTTGAATGTTGGCTTTACATATTTGCAACAACAAGAGCAAATAGAGTTTGTCAAAGTTTTTTCTTTATCACTTTCAGTTTATCAACTGAATTGCTTGAGGACAAGCAAAGGTTTAAGCTTGGGGGAGTTGATACGTCTCCAACGTATCTACTTTTCCAAACACTTTTGCCCTTGTTTTGGACTCTAACTTGCATGATTTGAATGGAACTAAGCCGGACCGACGCTGTTTTCAGCAGAACTGCCATGGTGTTATTTTTGTGTAGAAATAAAAGTTCTCGGAATGACCTGGAAATCAACAGAGATTGATTTTGGAATATAGAAAAAATATCTGCGGAAAGAACCAGACCAGGGGGGCCACACACTGTCCACGAGGGTGGGGGCGCGCCCCCTGCCTCGTGGGCCCCCTGAGGCTCCACCGACATCTCCCTCCACTCTATATATTCACTTTCGGGGAGAAAAAAAATCAGAGAGGAGGATTCATTGCATTTTACGATACGGAGCCGCCGCCAAGCCCTAATCTCTCTCGGGAGGAGATACGTCTCCAACGTATCTATAATTTTTTATTGTTCCATGCTATTATATATATTCTATTTTGGATGTTTAATGGGCTTTATTATACACTTTTATCTTATTTTTGGGACTAACCTACTAACCCAATGCCCAGTGCAGATAGCTGTTTTTTGCCTATTTCAGGGTTTCGCAGAAAAGGAATATCAAACGTAGTCCAAACGGAATGAAACCTTTAGGAGAGTTATTTTTTGAACCGTATCTACCCAGAAGACTGGGAGTACACGCGGGGGAACGAATGAGGTGGCCACGAGGGTCCAGGGCGCGCCCCCACCCTCATGGGCCCCCTCTGGCTCCCCTGATGTTCTCCTTCCTCCTATATATATCCATCTACCCTGAAAACATCAAGGCAACAGAGAAAACCCTAATTCCACCGCCGCAACCTTCTGTTCTCGTGAGATCCCATCTTGGGGCCTGTTCCAGAAATCCGCTGGAGGGGGGATCTACCACGGAGTGCTTCTACATCAACGCCATAGCCTCACCAATGAGTTGTGTGTAGTTTACCACAGACCTTCAGGTCCATAGTTATTAGCTAGATGGCTTCTTCTTTCTTTTTGGATCTCAATACAAAGTTATCCTCGATCTTCGAGGAGATCTATTCGATGTAATCTTTTTGCGGTGTGTTTGTCGAGATCCGATGAATTGTTGGTTTATGATCAAGATTATCTATGAACAATATTTGATTCTTTTCTGAAATCTTTTATGTATGATTATAATATCCTTGCAAGTCTCTTCGAATTATTGGTTTGGTTTGGCCTACTAGATCTATAGTTCTTGCAATGGGAGAAGTGCTTGGCTTTGGGTTCAATCTTGCGGTGTCCTTTCCCAGTGATAGCAGGGGCAGAAAGGCACGTATTGTATTGTTGCCATCGAGGATAAAAAGATGGGGTTTATATCATATTGCTTGAGTTTATCCCTCTACATCATGTCATCTTGCTTAAAGCATTACTCTGTTCTTATGAACTTAATACTCTAGATGCATGCTGGATAGCGGTTGATGTGTGGAGTAATAGTAGTAGATGCAGAATTGTTTCGGTCTACTTGTCACGGACGTGATGCCAATATATAATGATCATGCCTAGATATTCTCATAACTATGCGCTTTTCTATCAATTGCTCGACAGTAATTTGTTCACCCACCGTAGAATTCTACTATCATGAGAGAAGCCACTAGTGAAACCTATGGCCCCCGGGTCTATCTTTATCATATTGCTTTACTTCAACTTCTGCTGTTGTTGCTTATTTGCTTTATTTACTTTCTGTTCTTATATCAAAATTCCAAAAATATTATAATGTCCTATCTATCAGATCTCACTTTCGTAAGTGACCGTAAAGGGATTGACAACCCTTATCGCGTTGGCTGTGAAGTTCTTATTTGTTTGTCCAGGTGCGAGGGACTTGCGCGTGGTCTCCTACTGGATTGATACCTTGGTTCTCAAAAACTGAGGGAAATGCTTACGCTACTGTTCTGCATCACCCTTTCCTCTTCGAGGGTATACAACGCAAGCTCGAGAAGTAGCAAGAAGAATTTCTGGCACCGTTGTCGGGGAGTGAAGCGGCTTTGGTAAGGAAAAATTTATATAGTGTGCTGAAATTTATTGTCACTTGTTACAATGGCTCATCATCCTTTGAGGGGCTTGTTCGGGGTATCTTCACCCCGACCAGAAGAGCAAAGAGTTGCTCCTCAACCTACTGAACTTACTAGAAATGTTTGCTTTCAAATTCTTTCGGGTATGATAGAGAAACTGCTAGATAATCCCTTTACAGGAGACGGAACACTGCATCCCGATTTACACCTAATCTATGTGGATGAAGTTTGTGGATTATCTAAGCTTGCAGGTATGCCCGAGGATGTTATCAAGAAGAAGGTCTTCCCTTTATATTTGAAGGGAGATGCATTGACATGGTTTAGGCTATGCGATGATATTGGATCATGGAACTATAATCGACTGAAATTGGAATTTCATCAGAAGTTCTACCCTATGCACCAGGTTCATCGTGATCGTAATTATATATATATAATTTTTGGCCTCGCGAAGGAGAAAGCATCGCTCAAGCTTGGGGGAGGCTTAAGTCCATGTTATATTCATGCCCCAATCATGAGATTTCAAGAAAAATGATCATTCAAAAATTTTATGCTCGGCTTTCTCTCAATAATCGCACCATGCTCGATAATTCTTGTTCCGGTTCTTTTATGATGAAGACTGTTGAATTCAATTGGGATTTATTGGAAATAATTAAACACAACTCTGAAGATTGGGACCTCGACGAAGGTAAGGAGTCAGGTATGACCCCTAAGTTTGATTGTGTTAAAAAATTTATGGATACAAATGTTTTCCGTGAATTTAGCACTAAATATGGACTTGACTGTGATATAGTAGATTCTTTTTGTGAGTCATTTGCTACTCATGTTGACCTCCCCAAGGAGAAGTGGTTTAAATACCAATCCCCCATTAAAGTAAAAGTAGTTGAACCTGTTAAAGTTGAAGAAAAGACTATCACTTATAATGTTGATCCTATTGTTCCCACTGGTTATATTGAGAAACCACCTTTCCCTATTAGAATAAAGGATCATGCTAAAGCTTCAACTGTGGTTCGTAAGAGTAATACTAGAGCACCTACACCCTCTGAGAAAATTAAAGTTGAACCTAGTGTTGCTATGGTTAAAGATCTCTTGGTTGAAAATTTAGATGGAGATGTTACTTACCTCCAAGAGGAAGCTGCTAGAATAGCCAAACCCGATGCTAGGGATAAACATAGACTTGTTGTAGGCTTGCTTGTTATTTCTGTTAATATAGGAGAACATTGCTATCATGGTTTATGTGATGTAGGTGCCAGTGCAAGTATAATCTCTCATTCCTTATACAAAGAAATTATGCATGATATTGCACCTGTTGAGTTTGAAGGGATTGATGTTACTATTAAGCTTGCCTATAGAGACAATATTTCACTAGTTGGGATTGTTAGAGATGTTGAAGTCTTGTGTGGGAAGGTTAAATACCCTGCTGATTTTCTTATTCTTAGTTCCCCACAAGATGATTTTTGTCCCATTATATTTGGTAGACCCTTCTTGAATACTGTTAATGCTAAGATAGACTGCGTAAAAGATATTGTTACTATTGGTTTAGGGGATATGTCTCATGATTTTAACTTTGCTAAATTTTGTAGACAACCCCATGATAAAGAATTACCTAGTAAGGATGAAATTATTGGTCTTGCTTCTAATGCTGTACCTCCTAACGATCCTTTAGAACAATATCTGCTAGACCATGAAAATGATATGTATAAGAATGAAAGAAGGGAAATAGATGAAATAATCTTTAAGCAGGGACCCGTATTGAAAAACAACTTGCCTGTTGAAATCCTAGGGGATCCTCCTCCACCCAAGAGTGATCTCGTGTTTGAACTTAAAACATTATCTGATAATCTTAAGTATGTTTATCTTGATGAAAAGAAGATATATCCTGTTATTATTAGTGCTAACCTTTCAGAGCAGGAAGAAGAAAAAATATTGAAAACTCTGAAGAAGCACCGTGCTGCTATTGGATATACTCTGGATGATCTTAAGGGCAATAGTCCAACTTTATGCCAAAACAAGATAAAATTGGAAGAGGACGCTAAATCGGTTATTGATCATCAACGACGGTTAAATCCTAAGATGAAAGAAGTGGTAAGGAAGGAAATACTAAAGCTTCTAGAGGCAGGTATAATCTACCCAGTTGTTGATAGCCAGTGGGTAAGTCCTGTCCATTGTGTCCCTAAGAAGGGAGGTATGACTGTTGTTCCTAATGATAAAGATGAATTGATCCCACAAAGAATGGTTACAGCTTATAGGATGGTAATTGATTTCCACAAATTAAATAAAGCTACTAAGAAAGATCATTACCCTTTGCCTTTTATTGATCAAATGCTAGAAAGATTATCCAAACATACTCATTTTTGCTTTCTAGATGGTTATTCTGGTTTCTCACAAATACCTGTGTCAAAATGGGATCAAGAAATACCACTTTTACTTGTGCTTTCGGTACCTTTGCTTATAAACGTATGCATTTTGGTTTATGTAATGCACGTGCTACCTTTCAAAGATGCATGATGGCTATATTCTCTGATTTTTGTGAAAAGATAGTTGAGGTTTTCGTAGATGATTTTTTTCATTTACGAAACTTCTTTTGATGATTGCTTGAGCAACCTTGATCGAGTTTTGCAGAGATGTGAAGACACTAATGTTGTCTTGAATTGGGAGAAGTGCCACTTTCTGCTTAATGAAGGCATTGTCTTGGGACATAAAATTTCTGAAAGAGGTATTGAAGTTGACAAGGATAAGGTTGATGGTATTGAAAAGATGCTGTGTCCCAAGGACATCAAAGGTATACGAAGTTTCCTTGGTCATGTCGGGTTTTATAGGAGGTTCATTAAGGACTTCTCCATAATCTCCAAGCCGCTGACTAATCTCTTGCAAAAGGATGTTCCTTTTGTCGTTTATGATGATTGTTTAGAAGCATTTGACATACTTAAGAAAGCATTGATCTCTGCACATATTGTCGAGCCTCCTAACTGGAATTTACCCTCTGAAATTATGTGCGATGCTAGTGATTATGTTGTAGGTGATGTTCTAGGACAAAGAGTTGATAAGAAATTGAATGTTATCCAATATGCTAGTAAAACTCTAGACAGTGCCCAAAGAAATTATGCTACTACTGAGAAAGAATTTTTAGCAGTTGTATTTGCATGTGATAAGTTTAGACCTTATATTGTTGATTCTAAAGTAACTATTCACACTGATCATGCTGCTATCAAATACCTTATGGAAAATAAAGATGCTAAACCTAGACTTATCAGATGGGTTCTCTTGCTGCATGAATTTGATTTGCATATTATTGATAGAAAGGGAGCTGAGAACCCCGTAGTAGATAACTTGTCTAGGCTAGAGAATGCCAAGCTGTTTAAAGAAAAAGTTAAAAGATGGCATGACAAAAGGATACAAAAGCGTGAGTTTAACGTAGGTGATTATGTCTTGCTATACAACTCTCGTTTTAGATTTTTTGCAGGAAAACTTCTCTCTAAATGGGAACGGCCTTACGTTATCGAGGAGGTCTATCATTCCGGTGCCATAAAAATCAACAACTTCGAAGGCACAAATCTGAAGGTGGTGAATGGTCAAAGAATCAAACATTATATCTCAGGTAAGCCTATAAATGTTGAAACCAATGTTGTTGAAACCGTAACCCAGGAGGAATACATAAGGGACACTTTCTAGAACGATTCAGACCCCGAAAAGCAAGAGGTATGTGATACAGTAAGTAAACCAACTCCAAAATAGTTCCAATGGCAATTTTTCACTATTTTGGAATATTTAGAAAAATAGAAAAATAAGAGGCAGTCCAGAAGAGACACGAGCCGTCCACGAGGGTGGAGGGTGCGCCCCCTTCCCCTGGGCGCGCCCCCTGCCTCGTGGGCACCTCGTGTGCCTCCCGGACTCCGTTTACTTGTACGTTACTCCTATTGGTCGGTAAAAATTCATTATATATTCTCCCGAAGATCTTGACCATCGTATCACGCAAAAATCCTCTGTTTTCGTTTCGAGCTGTTGTTTCTGACAGATCTAGATTATCATGGCATCTCCCAGCACCCCCAAGGACAAGTTCTTCGAGAATGTCATCAACCCCTACCTCGCGGAGGTGCTGCATCACCCTCAAACCATGGAGTTGCGTGAAGGGGTGCTGCACATCCGCGATGTTGAGGGGCCAAGGAGGATCGGAAGCATGGAGACGAAACTCGAAGCAACGGAGAAACAAGTTTTCAAGTGCCAAGGTATGGTGGAACGAGGACTCAACGCCAACCACATGATGATCACAGAGCTTGCCAACAACCACAAGCTGGACGCAAGGATCTTCGGGGAAGCCATCTCCAATCTCCAAGAGAAAATCGAACACCTCTAGGCCCAGATCTATGACCTGCAATACCAAAACTGTGAGTATGAATATAGATTCAAGAAAATGAGTTTGGCTGCAGATTTGAGTATCCCGGAGACTCGATCATCCTTCTATGATGGTGAGCCCATGCCTTGGAAGATGGACGGCAAGCCTACATCTTCAACAACTCCATCATCACCACCTCCGAAGAAGGGGACATGATCACATGGGTATGGGCACTCCCCTTGGCAACTGCCAAGATTGGCGGAGGTGCCCCGGTATCGTATCACCATCACACTCCTATCTTTACCGCTTTTCTTAGTTTGATCCTTTTGGTAATATCTTGATCTAGTAGAATAAAGTTAGCATGATCTAGTTGTGAGCTTTTGCTTTATGATATTTACCTTTGTAATCGAGTCCTTGAGCTATATAATAAAGATTAGTGTTGAGTCAAGGGCTTGATTTCCTCACTTTGGTCATGAGAGAATAAAAGAAAATATAAAAAGTATCAAAGAGATCATATTGATCTTATGAGAAGTAATGACTTCACATATAAAGAGTATGATGAATAAAAGTTGTTGAGAGTTGACAAACATAGTTTTGGTCATCGTTGCAATTAATAGGAAGTAATAAAGAAAGAGAGGTTTCATATACAAATATACTATCTTAGACATCTGTGAGCACTCATTAAAATATGACATGCTAAAGAGTTGATGTTGGACAAGGAAGACAACATAATGGGTTATGTTTTCTTATATTCGAAATAAAGTATATTTTCATGGATCATCCAACATGTTGAGCTAGCCTTTCCCCCTCATGCTACCAAAAACTCCTTGCACCAAGTAGAGATACTACTTGTGCTTCCATACATCCTTAAACCCAGTTTTGCCATGAGAATCCACCATACCTACCTATGGATTGAGTAAGATCATTCAAGTAAGTTGTGATGTTTGCAAACTCTCTAAAATATGTATGATTTATTAGTGTGGAGGAAATAAGCTTTATACGATCTTGTGATATGGAAGTAATAAAAGCGACAGACTGCATAATAAAGGTCCCTATCACAAGTGGTAATATAAAGTGACGTTCTTTTGCGCTAAGACTTTGTGCATGCAACCATAAAAGCACATGACAACCTCTGCTTCCCTCTACGAAGGACCTATCTATTATTCTTGCCTTATAAGAGTCAAGGTGAAAATCACCTTTCCTATTTACATTTTATCCTTTGGCAAGCACATTGTGTTGGAAAGATCCTAACATATATACCCACTTTGATGTAAGTTATCATGGTCTATTACTGTTGATGTTACCCTTGAGGTAAAAGGTTGGGAGGCAATACCATAAGCCCCTATCTTTCTCTTTGTCTGATTAAAACTCCATACCCATAAGTATTGCGTGAGTGTGAGCAATTGTGAAAGACTATACGATAGTTGAGTATGTGGACTTGCTGAAAAGCTCTTACAATGACTCTTTCCGATGTTATGAGAAATTGCAATTGCTTCAATGACTGAGATCATAGTTTGTTGGTTTTCAATGAAGTTTCTGATTCATACTTGACATTGTGAATGAATTGTTACTTTAGCATAAGAATCATATGGCAATATATATGTGTTGATGTTATAAGAATGATCATGATGCCCTCATGTACGTATTTTATTTTTATCGACACCTCTATCTCTAAACATGTGGACATATTTTTTGATATCGGCTTTCGCTTGAGGACAAGTGAGGTCTAAGCTTGGGGGAGTTGATACGTCCATTTTGCAGCATGCTTTTGTGTTGATATTTATTGCACTATGGGCTGTTATTACATGTTATATCACAATACTTCTGCCTTTTCTCTCTTATTTTACAAGGTTTACATGAAGAGGGAGAATGCCGACAGTTGGAATTCTAGACTAGAAAAGGAGAAAACATAGGAAACCTATTATGCAAAACTCAAAAAGCTCTGAAACACCACGAAACACCATTTTAGAAAATATAAAAAATATATGCCGAAAGAGATTCACCAGGGGGGCACCACCTGTCCACGAGGGTGGGGGCGCCCCCCCTGGGTGCGCCCCTGCCTCGTGGGCCACCCGGTGACCCCCCGATGCCCATCTTCTCCTGTATGAGGTGTTTTGACCTGGAAAAAATCATAAGGAGGCTTTCGGGACCAAACACCGCCGTCTCGAGGCGGAACCTTGGCGTAAACCAATCTAGGGCTCCGGTGGAGCTGTTCTGCCGGGGATACTTCCCCCCGGGAGGGGGAAATCGTCACCGCCGTCATCACCAACAACTCTCCCACCTTGCGGAGGGTTATGTTCATCAACATCTTCACCAGCACCATCTCCTCTCAAACCCTAGTTCATCTCTTGTATCCAATCTTTGTACCCCAAACCTCATATTGGTACCTGTGGGTTGCTAGTAGTGTTGATTACTCCTTGTAGTTGATGCTAGTTGGTTAACTGGGTGGAAGATCATATGTTGATCCATTATGCATATTAGTACCCCTCTGATCATGAACAATATTATGTGTTGTGAGTAGTTACTTTTGTTCCCGAGGACATGGGAGAAGTCTTGCTATAAGTACTCATGTGAATTTGGTATTCGTTTGATATTTTGATGAGATGTATGTTGTCTCTCCTCTAGTGGTGTCATGTGAACGTCGACTACATGACAGTTCACCATTATTTGGGCCTAGAGGAAGGCATTGGGAAGTAATAAGTAGATGATGGGGTTCTAGAGTGATAGAAGCTTAAACCCTAGTTTATGCGTTGCTTCGTAAGGGGCTGATTTGGATCCACCTGTTTCATGCTATGGTTAGGTTTACCTTAATACTTCTTTTGTAGTTGCGGATGCTTGCAATAGGGGTTTATCATAAGTGGGAGGCTTGTCCAAGTAAGGACAGCACACAAGCACAGGTCCACCCACATACCAAATTATCAAAGTACCGAACGCGGATCGGATGATCGTGATGAAAACTAGCTTGACGATAATTCCCATGTGTTCTCGGGAGCGTTTTCCTTCATATAAGAGTTTGTCCAGGCTTGTACTTTGCTACAAAAAGGATTGGGCCATCTTGCTGCACCTTATTTAGTTTTACTATTTGTCACTTGCTACCAATTACCTTATCACAAAACTATCTATTACCGATAATTTCAGTGCTTGCAGAAAATACCTTGCTGAAAACTGCCTATCATTTCCTTCTGCTCCTCGTTGGGTTCGACACTCTTACTTATCAAAAGGACTACGATAGATCCCCTACACTTGTGGGTCATCATAGATGCAGAATCGTTTCGGTCTACTTGTTACAGATGTGATGCCTATATATAATGGTCGTGCCTAGATATTCTCATAACTATGCGCTTTTCTATCAATTGCTCGATAGTAATTTGTTCACCCACCGTTGAATTCTGCTATCATGAGAAGCCACTAATGAAACCTATGGCCCCCGGGTCTATCTTTATCATATTACTTTCCCTTCAATTTCTATTGTCGTTGCTTATTTACTTTCTTTACTTTCTGTTCTTATACTTAAAATACCAAAAATACTATCCTATCCTATCTATCAGATCTCACTTTCGTAAGTGACCGTAAAGGGATTAACAACCCCTTATCACGTTGGCTGCGAAGTTCTTATTTGTTTGTGCAGGTGCAAGGGACTCACGCGTGGTCTCCTACTGGATTGATACCTTGGTTCTCAAAAACTGAGGGAAATACTTACGCTACTGTGTTGCATCACCCTTTCCTCTTCGAGGGAATACAACACAAGCTCGAGAAGTAGCACAGAGTGACTTGAGCTCCTGGCAGTCTTCAATGTAGTGGGTGCGCATGTTGTGGTAGACGTAGAACGGACGGTTGTCCTTCTCGGGCTCATCGCGGTCACGACCACGCTTTTGCTCGGGCTCCGTTGTGAGCACGGCGTGGCCCTTGCGCTTGACATCCTTTCCCTTGGCCTTGGAAGCATCGTGCATAGCATCAGGGTCTTTGCAGACGAAGAGGCGACCTTCTTCAACCTTGGTGCACTTGTTGGCGAGGTTGAACAACTGGAGCACCGAGTCCAGCTCGTCGTTGATGGTGAGCTTCTCGTGCATCTGAAAGAAATATGCCCTAGAGGCAATTATAAAGTTGTTATTTATACTTCCTTATATCATGATAAATGTTTATTATTCATGATAGAATTGTATTAATAGGAAACTTAGTACATGTGTGAATACATAGACAAACCAGATTGTCCCTAGTATACATCTACTAGACTAGATCGTTAATCAAAGATGGTTATGTTTCCTAACCATAGACATGTGTTGTCATTTGACGAACGGGATCACATCATTAGAGAATGATGTGATGGACAAGACCCATCCGTTAGCTTAGCATAATGATCGTAAAGTTTTACTGCTATTGCTTTCTTCATGACTTATACATGTTCCTCTGACTATGAGATTATGCAACTCCCGAATACCGGAGGAACACCTTGTGTGCTATCAAACATCACAATGTAACTGGGTGATCATAAATATGCTCTACAGGTGTTTCCAAAGGTGTTTGTGGTGTTGGCAGAGATCAAGATTAGGATTTGTCACTACGAGTGTCGGAGAGGTATCTATGGGCCCTCTCGGTAATACACATCATAATAAGCCTTGCAAACAAATGACTAATGAGTTAGTCACGAGATGATGTATTATTGAACGAGTAAAGAGACTTGCCAGTAACGAGATTGAACTAGGTATGATGATACCGACGATCGAGTCTCGGGCAAGTAACATACCGATGACAAAGGGAACAACGTATATTGTTATGCGGTTTGACCGATAAAGATCTTCGTAGAATATGTAGCAGCCAATATGAGCATCCAGGTTTCGCTATTGGTTATTGACCGGAGATGTGTCTCGGTCATGTCTACATAATTCTCAAACCCGTAGGGTCCGCACGCTTAACGTTCGATGACGATTAGTATTATGATTTAAGTGACTTTGATGACCGAAGTTTGTTCGTAGTCCAATATGAGATCACGGACAGGACAAGGAGTCTCTAAATGGTCGAGAGGTAAAGATTCATATATTGGAAGGCTATATTCGGACATCGGAAAGGTTCTGAGTGATTCGGGTATTTTTGAAGTACCAGGAGTTACGGGAATTCACTAGGGGAAGTATTTTGCCTTATTGGGCTTTAGTGGAAAGAGGAGAAGGGCCACAAGGGAAGGCAGCATGCCCCACCCCCCCATGGGCTGGTCCGAATTGGACTAGGAGGGGGCGGCTCCCCCCTCTTTCCTTCTCCCTCTCCTACTCCTTCCCTCTCTCCGCCTCTTGGAAAAGGAAGGGGACTCCAACTAGGAATGGGAATCCTAGTTGGACTCCCCCTATAGGCGCGTCCCTCCTAGGACGGCCTCCTCCTCCTCCCTCCTTTATATACATGGGCAGGTGGCACCCTAAAGGTACAACAGACAATCTCTTAGCCGTGTGCGGTGCCCCCCTCCATAGTTACACACCTCAGTCATATCGTTGTAGTGCTTAGGCGAAGCCCTGCACCGGTAACTTCATCATCACCGTCACCACGCCGTTGTGCTGACGAAACTCTCCCTCGTCCTCAACTGGATCAAGAGCTCGAGGGGCGTCATCGTGCTGAACGTGTGTTGAACACGGAGGTGCCGTACGTTTGGTATTTGGATCGGTTGGATCGTGAAGACGTTCGACTACATCAACCGCGTTACTAAACGCTTCCTCTTTCGGTCTACGAGGGTACGTGGACACACTCTCCCGCTCGTTGCTATGCTTCTCCTAGATAAATCTTGCGTGATTGTAGAAATTTATTTGAAATACTACATTCACCAACAGTGGCATCATGAGCCAGGTCTATGCGTGAAATGCACGAGTAGAACACAAAGAGTTGTGGGCGATAATAGTCATATTGCTTATCAACATGTCATACTTTGATTCGGCGGTATTGTTGGATGAAGCGGCCCCGGACCGACATTACATGACCGCATTCATGATATTGGTTCTACCGACGTGCTTTGCACATAGGTGGCTGGCGGGTGTCAGTTTCTCCAACTTTAGTTGAATCGAGTGTAACTACGCCCGGTCCTTGTTGAAGGTTAAACAGCACACTTGACGAAAAATCGTTGTGGTTTTAATGCGTAGGTAAGAACGGTTCTTGCTAGAAGCGCGTAGCAGCCACGTAAAACTTGCAACAACAAATTAGAGGACGTCTAACTTGTTTTTGCAGGGCATGTTGTGATGTGATATGGTCAAGACATGATGAGTTATACGTTATTGTATGAGATGATCATGTTTTGTAAATTATCGGCAACCGGCAGGAGCCTTATGGTTGTCTCTTTATTGTATGAATTGCGAAAGCCATGTAATTGCTTTACTTTATCACTATGAGATAGCGATAGTAGTAGTAGCAATAGTTGGCGAGACGACCACGACGCTACGATGAAGATCATGGTGTCAAGCCGGTGACGATGGAGATCATGACGATGCCTTCAAGATGGAGATCAAAAGCACAAGATAATGATGGCCATATCATGTCACATATTTTGATGGCATGTGATGTTTATCTTATTATGCATCTTATCTTGCTTAGTACGGTGGTAGCATTATAAGATGATCCCTTACAAAATTTCAAGGTACAAGTGTTCTCCCTGAGTATGCACCGTTGCGACAATTCGTCGTGCCGAGACACCACGTGATGATCGGGTGTGATAAGTTCTACGTTCAAATACAACAGGTGTAAGACAGTTTTGCACATGCATAATACTCGGGTTAAACTTGACGAGCCTAGCATGTACAGACATGGCCTTGGAACACTGTAGACTGAAATGTCGAGCGTGAATCATATAGTAGATATGATCAACATAAGATGTTCACCATTGAAAACTACTCCATCTCACGTGATGATCAAACATGGTATAGTTGATATGGATCACGTGATCATTTAGATGACTTGAGGGATGTCTATCTAAGTGGGAGTTCTTTAGTAATATGATTAATTGAACTTTAATTTATCATGAACTTAGTCCTGGTAGTATTTGCAAATTATGTTGGAGATCAATAGCTTGCGTTATAGCTCCCCTATGTTTTTTGATATATTCCTAGAGAAAACTAAAGTTGAAAGATGTTAGTAGCAATGATGCGGACTAGGTTCGTGATCTGAGGATTATCCTCACTTCTGCACAGAAGTATTATGTCCTTGATGCACCACTAGGTGACAAACCTATTGTAGGAGCAGATGCACACGTTATGAACATTTGACAAGCTCGGTGTGATGACTACTTGATAGTTTAGTGCACCATGCTTTACGGCTTATAACTGGGAATTCAAAAACGTTTTGAATGCCACAGAGCATATGAGATGTTCCAAGAGTTGAAAATAGTATTGCAGACTCATGACCGTGTCAAGAGGTATGAGACCTTTGACAAGTACTTTGCCTACAATGGAGGAGAATAGCTCAAGCAATGAGTATGTGCTCAGAATGTCTGAGTACTACAATCGCTCGAATCAAGTGGGAGTTAATCTTCGAGATAACATAATGATTGATAGAATTCTCTAGTCACTATCACCAAGTTACTGGAACTTCATGATGAACTATAATATGCAAGGGATGACGAAAATGATTCCTGAGCTCTTCGTGATGCTGAAATCAACGAAGGTACAAACCAAGAAAGAGCATCAATTGTTGATGGTTAACAAGACCACTAGTTTCAAGAAAAGGGCAAGGGGAAGAAAGGGAACTTCAAGAAGAATGGCAAGCAAGTTGTCACTCCTGTGAAGAAGCCCAAAGCTGGACCTAAGCCTGAAACTGAGTGCTTCTACTCCAAAGGAAATGGTCACTGGAAGTGGAAGTTCCCAGAATATTTGGTGGATAAGAAGGATGGCGAAGTGAACAAAGGTATACTTGATATACATATTGATAATGTGTACCTCACTAGTGTTCATAGTAGCCCCTGGGTATTTGATACTTGTTCGTTGCTAAGATTAGAAACTCGAAACAGGAGTTGCGGAATAAACGGAGACTAGTTGAGGGTGAGGTGACGATGTGTGTCGGAAGTAGTTCCAATATTGATATGATCATCATCGCACACTCCCTGTACTTTCGGTATTAGTGTTAAACCTACATAAATGTTATTTGGTGTTTGCGTTGAGCATGAACAAGATTGGATTGTGTTTATTGCAATACAGTTATTCATTTAAGTGAGAGAATAATTGTTATTATGTTTACATGAATAAAACTTCTATGGTCATACACCCAAGGTGAATGGTTTATTGAATCTCGATTATAGTAAATACACATATTCATAATATTGAAGCCAAAAGATGAAGAGTTGATAATGATAGTACAACATACTTGTGGCACTGCCGTTTAGGTTATATTGGTGTAAAGCGCATGATGAAACTCCATGCTAATGGACTTTTGGAATCACTTGATTATGAATCATTTGATGCTTGCGAACCATGCCTCGTGGGTAAGATGACTAAAACTCCGTTCTCCGGAACAATGGAGCGAGCAAGTGACTTATTGGAAATAATACATACTGATGTATGCGGACCAATGAGTGTTGATGCTCGCGGCGGGTATCGTTATTTTTTTACCTTCACTGATAATTTGAGCAGATATGGGTATATCTACTTGATGAAGCACAAGTCTAAAACATTTGAAAAGTTCAAAGAATTTCAGAGTGAAGTAGAGAATCGTCGTAACAAGAAAATAAAGTTTCTACGATCTAATTGTGGAGGCGAATATTTGAGTTATGATTTTGGTCTTCATTTGAAACAATGTGGAATAGTTTCACAGCTCACGCCACCTGGAACACCATAGCGTAATGGTGTGTCTGAACGTCGTAACTGTACTTTATTAGATATGGTGTGGTTTATGATGTCTCTTACCTATTTACCACTATCGTTTTGGGGTTATGCATTAGAGACAGCTGCATTCAGGTTAAATAGGGCACCATGTAAATCCGTTGAGACAACACCTTATGAACTGTGGTTTGGAAAGAAACCCAAGTTGTCATTTCTTAAAGTTTGGGGTTGTGATGCTTATGTGAAAAAGCTTCAGCCTGATAAGCTCGAACCCAAATCACACAAGTGCGTCATCATAGGATACCCAAAAGAAACTATTGGGTACACCTTCTACCACAGATCCGAAGGCAAGATTTTTGTTGCTAAGAATGGATCCTTTCTAGAGAAGGAGTTTCTCTCGAAAGAAGTGAGTGGGAGGAAAGTAGAACTTGATGAGGTAACTGTACCTTCTCCCGAATTGAAAAGTAGTACATCACAGAAATTAGTTCCAGTGATTCCAACACCAATTAGTGAGGAAGCTAATGATGGATCATGAAACTTCAGATCAAGTTACTACTGAACCTCGTAGGTCAACCAGAGTACATTCCGCACTAGAGAGGTACGGTAACCCTGTTCTGGAGGTCATGTTACTAGACCATGATGAACCTACGAACTATGAAGAAGCGATGATGAGCCCAGATTCCGCGAAATGGCTTGAAGCCATGAACTCTGAGATGGGATCCATGTATGAGAACAAAGTATGGGCTTTGGTTGACTTGCCCGATGATCAGCAAGCCATAGAAAATAAATGGAACTTTAAGTGGAAGACAGACGCCGGTGGTAATGTTACTGTCTACAAATCTCGACTTGTTGCGAAAGGTTTTCGACAAGTTCAAGGAGTTGACTACGATGAGACTTTCTCACCCGTAGTGATGCTTAAGTCTGTCCGAATCATGTTAGCAATTGCCGCATTTTATGATTATGAAATCTGGCAAATGGATGTCAAAACTACATTCCTTAATGGATATCTCAAAGAAGAGTTGTATATGATGCAACCAGAAGGTTTTGTCGATCCTAAAGGTGCTAACAAAGTGTGCAAACTCCAGCGATCCATCTATGGACTGGTGCAAGCATCTCAGAGTTGGAATATACGCTTTGATGAGGTGATCAAAGCATATGGTTTTATACAAACTTTTGGAGAAGCCTATATTTACAATAAAGTGAGTGGGAGCACTACAACATTTTTGATAAGTATATGTGAATGACATATTGTTGATCGGAAATGATGTAGAATTTTCTGGAAA
The DNA here is from genome assembly GCA_902687465.1 of Secale cereale. Classification (NCBI taxonomy): domain Eukaryota; kingdom Viridiplantae; phylum Streptophyta; class Magnoliopsida; order Poales; family Poaceae; genus Secale; species Secale cereale. The sequence goes on from LR738710.1 coordinate 573,120,758, forward strand.
ACATTAAAGGATTGTCTAAAAGGAATTTTTCAATAAAAGACCTCGGTGAAGCTCCTAACATATTGGGCACCAAGATCTATAGAGATAGATTAAGACGCTTGATAAGATTTTCAATGAGTACATACCTTAATAAGATTTTGAAGGAGTTCAAAAATGGATTAGTCAAAGAAGGAGTTCTTGCCTGAGTTGTAAGGTATGAAGTTGAGTAAGACTCAAAACCCGACCACGACAGAAGATAGAGAAAGAATGAAAGTCATTCCCTATGCCTCAGCCATAGGTTCTGTAAAGTATGTCATGTAGTACGAAACCTGTTGTGTACCTTGCCATGAGTTTGGCAAGGATGTACAATAGTGATCCAGGAGTAGATCACTTGACAACGGTCAAAATTATCCTTAGTTATTGGATGACTAAGGAAATATTTCTTAATTATGGAGGTGATAAAGAGTTCGTCGTAAAGAGTTATGCCGATACAAGCTTTGACACTAATCCATATGACTCTAAGTATCAATCTGGATGCATATTTAAAGTGGATCAATTAGCTAGAGTAGCTCCATGTAGAACATTGTAGACATAGAAATTTGCGAAATACATACGGATTGGAATGTGACAGACCCGTTGACTAAACTTATCTCACAAGCAAAACATGATCACACCTTAGTACTCTTTAGGTGTTAATCACATGGTGATGTGAACTAGATTGGTGACTCTAGTAAACCCATTAGGTGTTGGTCACATGGCAGTGTGAACTGTGGGTGTTAATCACATGGTGATGTGAACTATTGGTGTTAATCACATGGTGATGTGATCTAGATTATTGACTCTAGTGCAAGTGGGAGACTGAAAGAAATATGCCCTAGAGGCAATAATAAAGTTGTTATATATATTTCCTTATATCATGATAATTTTTTATTATTCATGCTAGAATGGTATTAACAGGAAACTTAGTACATGTGTGAATACATAGACAAACTAGAGTGTCCCTAGTATGCCTCTACTAGACTAGCTCGTTAATCAAAGATGGTTATGTTTCCTAACCATAGACATGTGTTGTCATTTGATGAACGAGATCACATCATTAGAAAATGATGTGATGGACAAGACCCATCTGTTAGCTTAGCATAATGATCGCATAGTTTTACTGCTATTGCTTTCTTCATGACTTATACGTGTTCCTCTGACTATGAGATTATACAACTCCTGAATACCAGAGGAACACCTTGTGTGCTATCAAATGTCACACCGTAACATGGTGATCATAAAGATGCTCTACAGGTGTTTTTGAAGGTGTTTGTGGTGTTGGCATATATCAAGATTAGGATTTGTCACTCCGAGTGTCGGAGAGGTATCTCTGGTCCCTCTCGGGAATACACATCATAATAAGCCTTGCAAGCAAATGACTAATGAGTTAGTCACGAGATGATGTATTACTGAACGAGTAAAGAGACTTGCTGGTAACGAGATTTAACTAGGTATGATGATACCAACGATCGAATCTCGGGCAAGTAACATACCGATGACAAAGGGAACAACGTATATTGTTATGCGGTTTGACCGATAAAGATCTTCGTAGAATATGTAGGAGCCAATATGAGCATCTATGTTCCGCTATTGGTTATTCACCGGAGATGTGTCTCGGTCATGTCTACATAGTTCTCGAACCCGTAGGGTCCGCATGTTTAACGTTCGATGACGATTAGTATTATGAGTTATGTGATTTTTATGACCGAAGTTTGTTCGGAGTCCTGGATGATATCATGGGCATGACGAGGAGTCTCGAAATGGTCGAGAGGTAAAGATTCATATATTGGAAGGCTATATTCGGACATCGGAAATGTTCCGAGTGATTCAAGTATTTTTTGGAGTACCGGGGAGTTACGGGAAATCACCGGGGGAAGTATTAGGCCTTAGTGGGATTTAGTGGAAAGGAGAGAAGGGCCACAAGGGAAGGCAGCGCCCCCCCCATGGGCTGGTCCGAATTGAACTTGGAGGGGGCGCCCCCCCCCCTCTTTCCTTCTCCCTCTCCTCCTCCTTCCCTCTCTCCACCTCTTAGAAAAGGAAGGGGACTCCAACTTGGATTGGGAATCCTAGTTGGACTCCCCCTATAGGCATGCCCCTACTAGGCCGGCCTCCTCCTCCTCCCTCCTTTATATACATGGGCAGGGGCACCCCAAAGGCACAACAGACAATCTCTTAGCCATTTGCGGTACCCCCCCCCTCTAAAGTTACACACCTCGGTCATATCGTTGCAGTGCTTAGGTGAAGCCCTGTGCTGGTAGCTTCATCATTACCGTCACCACGCCGTCGTGCTGACGAAACTCTCCCTCATCCTCAACTGGATCAAGAGCTCGAGGCACGTCATCGTGCTGAACGGTTGCTGAACACGGAGGTGCCATACGTTCGGTACTTGGATCGGTTGGATCATGAAGACGTTCGACTACATCAACCGTGTTACTAAACGCTTCCACTTTCGGTCTACGAGGATACGTGGACACACTCTCCCTCTCATTGCTATGCTTCTCCTAGATAGATCTTGCGTGATCGTAAGAATTTTTTGAAATACTACGTTCCCCAACAGCATCCTGACGTCCGTGACGCCAGTGGAGAGTGCGGAGATGATGGCCGCATCAGAGGCACACGGAACCTTGTTGAGCACCGGGCTGAAGTATTGTATGTACTTGTGGAGTGTCTCGTCGGGGCTCTTTCGCACGTGTCGCAGGTCATTGATGGTGAGGGGGCGGTCATGCGTTCCCTTGAAGTTAGTGACAAACTGGTCACAAAGGTCACTCCATGAAGAGGTTGACGCCTCCGGCAGGTTCATGATCTAGGAGCATGGTCCATCCTTGAGGGCCATGGGGAACCAGATTGCCATGACCTTGTCATCACCGTTCGCTGCCTCGATGCTCAACGCATAGAGTTGGATGAACTCCGTGGGGTTGGGAATGTCGTCGTAGCGTGGGGGCAGTTCCGGCTTGAACTTGGTGGGGCAAACTAGCTGCCACAACTCGCAGGGTGAAGGCCATGCAGCCCACACCGCTTGAGCGGATGTTGTTAGAAGAGAATAGAGGGTATTGGTGGAATATGGCGGATGTATTATTGAGCCACTGGGGCGAGTATATATTGAGTACAAGACTTGGAGGGTAAGAAGCCTCTCCGGGAGATAAGGTAGGAGACATATTACAAATCCTAGACTACCAAATACATGCATCCCGAATATATCTCTAATAGACGCCACCTGCAAGGGTGACATTTTTTGACGCCCGACCGCCGTGATCTCCTAGACTGCCCGGTCCCGGTGTTGGCATTGCCGCTCAAGGAGCACGCGTGCATCGGGCGGTGCGCGATGGATCATCTGGCAACTGGCCTCGTCCCGAGATGGTGGGGGTGCTCCACGGGCTAGGTCACGCGCCCACGCATCATGTCGTGGCTTGCCGAGGTCACTGTGCAGAGGAGGTGGCGGAGGAGCATCGTGCGCCACGTCCCCGACACAAGACGGCGAAGGGCGGAGCCAGTGAGAGGGCGTCGGGGTATCTCCGGCAGTGTTGACGAGCTCGGTGATGAGGCCAAGCCAAGTGTCGTAGCTGACGCCAGCTGGACATTAGTGGAGGAGCTGACGCGCCATGAGCAGTGCAGCCTGCATGTTTGGAAGCCGATGACGGGCAAGGGAGGACGACATCATGGCCGTGCGGCCGTCCGCAGGCACGGAGGGGTGCATGGAGGAGTCATGCTTCTCATGAGCGGCTGGGTTAGTGGCTGCGGTAGCTGCGGCGCCGACATAGTGGTGGCGATTGCCGCGGCCCGCGAGCTCAGTATGGGCGACACAATTTGCCCGGCGCTCGGCACGCACGCAACGAGCGTCAGCCATGGAGTCGGCAAAGCGGAAGTCAGAGCGGAGCGGAAGAACAGTGGCACACCCCTACCTGGCGTGCAAAATGTCTTAATCAGTGCTTCGGGGGCCCAAATGTTAAACTCTTGGGTGCGCTCATTCCTACCGCCCTACCCTTCTTCGCAGCTAACCACGGCAATGCTACAGTGAGTGGGAGCTAGTGGGAGCCAGCCGGTGATAGAGAAGTTACCCAGGTTCAGGCCACCTTGCAGTGTAAAACTCTACTCCTGCTTGGTTTTGGTATATCACTGGCTGGAGAGAACGAGTATACAACGGTTGAGGATCAAATGAACGACCCCCTCAATCACAGCACCCTGCCCTCCTTTTATATCTACATGGGTCCTCTTCCACCGAAAATGTCGGCGGGATGGGTTGCCACATAACGACAATTTTGAAGGGGGCAGGGGCACAGTCTATCCTGACAAAAGGTGGTCTTTGCCTGCAAAGTCGTCGTCCATGATGCGCCGGTGGTCTCGGTGATGACCTCCGCCCTGCGCTCTGACGACCCACAAGTGTAGGGGATCTATCGTAGTCCTTTCGATAAGTAAGATGTCGAACCCAACGAGGAGCAGAAGGAAATGATAGGCAGTTTTCAGTAAGGTATTTTCTGCAAGCACTGAAATTATAGGTAACAGATAGTTTTGTGATAAGGTAATTGGTAGCAAGTGACAAAAGGTAAAATTAAATAAGGTGTGGCAAGGTGGCCCAATCCTTTTTGTAGCAAAGGACAAGCCTAGACAAACTCTTATATAAAGGAAAGTGCTCCCGAGGACACATGGGAATTATCGTCAAGCTAGTTTTCATCACGATCGTCTGATTCGCGTTCGGTACTTTGATAATTTGGTATGTGGGTGGACCGGTGCTTGGGTGCTGCCCTTACTTGGACAAGCCTCCCACTTATGATTAACCTCTAATGCAAGCATCCACAACTACAAAAGAAGTATTAAGGTAAACCTAACCATAGCCTGAAACATATGGATCCAAATCAACCCCTTACGAAGCAACGCATAAACTAGGGTTTAAGCTTCTGTCACTCTAGCAACCCATCATCTACTTATTACTCCCCAATGCCTTCTTCTAGGCCCAAATAATGGTGAAGTGTCATGTAGTCGACGTTCACATGACACCACTAGAGGAGAGACAACATACATCTCATCAAAATATCGAACGAAGACCAAATTCACATGACTACTAATAGCAAGACTTCTCCCATGTCCTCAGGAACAAAGGTAACTACTCACAAGACATAATATTTTTCATGATCAGAGGGGTATTAATATGCATAATGGATCTGAACATATGATATTCCACCAAATAAACCAACTAGCATCAACTACAAGGAGTAATCAACACTACTAGCAACCCACATGTACCAATCTCAGGTTTGGGTACAAAGATTGGATACAAGAGATGAACTAGGGTTTGAGAGGAGATGGTGCTGGTGAAGATGTTGATGAAGATAGCCCTCCCCAAGATGGGAGAGTTGTTGGTGATGACGGTAGTGACGATTTCCCCCTCCTGGAGGGAAGTATGCCCGGCAGAACAGCTCTGTCGGAGCCCTAGATTGGTTTCCGCCTCGAGACGGCGGCGTCTGGTCCCGAAAGCCTCCTTATGATTTTTTCCAGGTCAAAACACTTCATATAGGAGAAGATGGGCACCGGGGGCCTGCCGGCTGGCCCACGAGGTAGGGGGCGCGCCCCCCACCCTCGAGGCCAGCCGGTGGCCCCTCTCGTGGGTTTCTTTCGCCAGATATTTTATATATTTTCCGAAACGATGTTCTGTGGAGTTTCGGGGCTTTTGGAGTTGTGCAAAATAGGTTTCCAGAGTTTGCTCCTTTTTCAGCCCAGAATTCCAGCTGCCGGCATTCTCCCTCTTCTTGTAAACCTTGCAAAATAAGAGAGAAAAGGCATAAGTATTGTGACAAAACAGGTATGAATAGGCCATAATGCAATAAATATCAACTTATAAGCATGATGCAAAATGGACGTATCAACTCCCCCGAGCTTAGACCTCGCTTGTCCTCAAGCGAAAGCCGATATCAAAAAATATGTCCACATGTTTGGAGATAGAGGTGTCCATAAAAACAGAATACGGACATGAGGGCATCATGATCATTCTCATAGCAGAAACTTATATAAATATATTCATATGATTCTTATGCAAAAGTAACAATTCATCCACAATATCAAGTATGCATCATAAACTTCATTGGAAACTAACAAACTTTGGTCTCGGTCATTGAAGCAATTGCAATTTATCGTAACATCGGAAAGAGTCAATATAAGAGCTTTTCAGCAAGTCTACATACTCAACCATCATATAGTCTTTCACAATTGCTCACACTCACGCAATACTTATGTTTATGGAGTTTTAATCGGACACAGAGAAAGATAGGGGCTTATGATGTTGCCTCCCAACCTTTTACCTCAAGGGTAATGTCAACAGTAATAGATCATGACAACTTACATCCAAGTGGGTATATATGTCAGGATCTTTCCAACACAATGTGCTTGCCAAAGGATAAATGTAAAAAGGAAAGGTGGGTTTCACCTTGACACTTATAAGACAAGAATAAAAGATAGGCCCTTCGTAGAGGGAAGCAGAGGTTGTCATGTGTTTTTATGGTTGGATGCACAAAGTCTTAGTATAGATGAACTTCGCTTTATATTGCCACTTGTGATAAGGACCTTTATTATGCAGTCTGTCGCTTTTATTACTTCCATATCACAAGATCGTATAAAGCTAATTTCTCCCACACCAATAAATCATACATATTTTAACGGATTTGCAACATGACAACTTACTTGGAAGGATCTTTCTCAATCCATAGGTAGGTATGGTGGACTCTCATGGCAAAACTGGGTTTAAGGATATATGGAAGCACAAGTAGTATCTCTACTTAGTGCGAGGAGTTTTGGCTAGCATGAGGGGGAAAGGCAAGCTCAACATGTTGGATGATCCATGACAATATACTTTATTTTCGATATAAGAAAACATAATCCATTATGTTCTCTTCCTTGTCCAACATCAACTCTTTAGCATGTCATATTTTAATGAGTGCTCACAATCATAAAAGATGTCCAAGATAGTATAATTGTATGTGAAGCCTCTTTTCTTTTATTACTTCCTGTTAATTGCAACGATGTCCAAAACTATGTTTGTCACCTCCCAACAACTTCTATTTATCATACTCTTGTATGTGAAGTCATTACTTCCCATAAGATCGATATGATCGCTTTGATGCTCTTTATGTTTTCTTTCTTTTTATCATGACCCAACTGAGCAAATCAAGCCTTTGACTCAACACTAATCTTTGTTATATAGCTCACGGACTCGATTACAAAGGGTAAAGCTCACAAAGCAAAATCTCACAACTAAATCATGCTAACTTTATTCTAATATATCAAGATACTACCAAAAGGATCGAACTAAGTAAAACGATAAAGATAGGAGTGATGGTGATACGATACCGGGGTCACTCCCCCAAGCTTGGCAGTTGCCAAGGGGAGTGCCCATACCCATATGATTATGTCTCCTTCTTCGGGGTTGGTGATGATGGAGTTGCAAGTAGTGACGGGGGATCCTCATATATCGAGCGTAGGAGATCTTCCAGCTTGCGGATAATACCTTTGAGAGAAGCTATGTAATCCTTCAACAAACGATTTTCACTTGTGAGATGCTTGTTGCGAATCTGAGCTAACTCAATCATCCTGAAAGCTTCTAGCTTAGTTGCGGTAAAGAGATTAGGAAGGGATTTAGAGGTGTCTTCTTCTCCCGCTGCCGGAGCCGGATCTTCCACCTCCATCTTGATCTTCTTCTCCTTGTGGATCTCCTCGGGTCCTTCCCTCTTCAGATATATCTTCATTAGCCAAGCATCATTGCCTTCGTTCATGGAGGAGGGAGACGACATGATGCCTGGCTTCGCAGACCTTAACAAAAAAACAGCTCGAAACGAGAACAGAGGATTTTCACGTGATACAGAGGTCAATACTTTCGGGAGTATATATAATGAATTTTTACCGATCAAAACGAGTAACCCACAAGAAAACGGAGTCCAGGGGACACACGGGGTGTCCTCGAGGCAAGGGGGCGCGCCCTCCACCCTCGAGGGCACCTCGTGTCTCTTCCGGACTGCGGTTTATTTTCTATTTTTCTAAATATTCCAAAACGGAGAAAAATTGCCTTTAGAACTGTTTTGGAGTCGGGTTACTTACCGTATCACATACCTCTTCCTTTTCGAAGGCTGAATCGTTCTGGAAAGTGTCCCTTATGTATTCCTCAGGGGTTATGGTTTCAATAACATTAGTTTCAACATTTATAGGATTATGTGAGATATAATGTTTGATCCTTTGACCATTCACCACCTTCGGATTTGTGCCTTCGAAGTTGTTGATTTTTATGGCACTGGAACGCTAGACCTCCTCGAAAATGTAAGGTCCTTCCCACTTGGAGGGAGGTTTTCCTGCAAAAAATCTTAAACGAGAGTTGTATAGCAAGACATAATCACCTACATTAAACTCAGCTTTTGTATTCTTTTGTCATGCCATCTTTTAACTTTTTCTTTAAACAGTTTCGCATTCTCGTAGGCTTGGGTTCTCCACTCATCAAGACAACTAATGTCAAATAGCCTCTTCTCACCGGCAAGTTTGAAATCGTAGTTGAGCTCTTTAACAGCCCAATATGCCTTATGTTCTAGTTCAAGAGGTAAGTGACATGCTTTTCCATATACCATCTTATATGGAGACATACCCATAGGATTTTTGTATGCAGTTCTGTAGGCCCATAATGCATCACCTATTGACTGTCTTTTGCAAGATTAATTTCAACTCCCTATTACTTAATTCAACTTGACCACTAGTCTGTGGGTGATAAGGTGATGCAATTCTATGGTTGACATCATACTTAGCAAGCATCTTACGAAAAGCACCATGAATAAAGTATGAACCACCATCAGTCATTAGATATCTAGGGACTCCAAACCTTGGAAATATAACTTCTTTAAGCATCTTAATAGAGGTGTTGTGATCAGCACTACTAGTTGGAATAACTTCTACCCACCTAGTAACATAATGAACAGCAACTAGAATATGTGTGTACCCATTAGAGGCAGGAAAAGGTCCCATATAATCAAAAAACCCAAACATCAAATGGTTCAATAACAAGTGAATAATTCATAGGCATTTCTTGACGTCTAATAATATTACCAATTCTTTGACATTTGTCACAAGATAAGACAAACTTACGGGCATCCTTCAAGAGGGTAGGCCAATAAAAACCGGATTGTAATACCTTGTGTGCAGTTCTATCTCCCGCATGGTGTCCTCCATAAGCTTCAGAGTGGCACTTGCGTAGGTTTTGTTCCTGTTCATCCTCGGGTACACAACGTCTAATAATACCATCTACTCCTTCTTTATAAAGATGTGGGTCATCCCAAAAGTAATGCCTTAAATCATAGAAGAACTTTTTCTTTTGCTGATACGTGAAGCTAGGAGGTATAAACTTAGCAACAATGTAATTAGCATAATCAGCATACCATGGAGCAATACGAGAAATACTTATGACAGCTAGTTGTTCGTCAGGAAAACTATCATCAATAGGTTGTGGGTCATCAAGTATATTCTCTAACCTAGACAAGTTATCTGCAACAGGGTTCTCAGCTCCCTTTCTATCAATAATATGCAAGTAAAATTCTTCTAGCAAGAGGACCCATCTGATAAGTCTAGGTTTAGCATCTTTCTTTTCCATAAAGTATTTGATAGCAGCATGATCAGTGTGAATAGTTACTTTAGAATCAACAATGTAGGGTCTAAACTTATCACAAGCAAACACAACTGCTAAAAATTATTTCTCACCGGTAGCATAATTTCTTTGGGCACTATCTAGAGTTTTACTAGCATACTGGATGACATTCAATTTCTTATCAACTCTTTGCCCTAAAACATCTCCTACAGCATAATCACTAGCATCGCACATAATCTCAAAGGGTAAATTCCAGTCAGGAGGCTGGACAATAGGTGCAGAGATTAATGCTTTCTTAAGTATTTCAAATGCTTCCAGACAATCGTCATCAAAGACAAAAGGAATATCTTTTTGTAAGAGATTAGTCAGAGGCCTGGAGATTTTGGAGAAGTCCTTTATGAACCTCCTATAAAACCCGGCATGACCAAGGAAACTTCGTATACCTTTGATATCCTTAGGGCATGGCATCTTTTCAAAAGCATCAACTTTAGCTTTGTCAACATCAATACCTCTTTCAAAAAATTTATGTCCCAAGACAATGTCTTCATTAACCATAAAGTGGCACTTCTCCCAATTCAAGACAAGATTAGTATCTTCACATCTCTACAAAACTCGATCAAGGTTGCTTAAGCAAACATCAAAAGAAGTTCCATAAACGGAGAAGTCATCCATGAAAACCTCAACAATCTTTTCACAAAAATCAGAGAATATAGCCATCATGCATCTTTGAAAGGTAGCAGCTGCATTACATAAACCAAAAGGCATACGTCTATAAGCAAAGGTACCGAAAGGACAAGTAAAGGTGGTCTTTTCTTGATCCCCTTTTGACACAGGTATTTGAGAGACACCAGAATAACCATCTAGAAAGCAGAAATGAGTATGTTTGGATAACCTTTCTAGCATTTGATCAATAAATGGCAAGGGGTAATGATCTTTCTTAGTAGCTTTGTTTAACTTACGGAAATCAATTACCATCCTATAGCCTGTAACTGTTCTTTGCGGAATCAATTCATCTTTATCATTAGGAATGACAGTCATACCTCCTTTCTTAGGAACACAATGGACAGGACTTACCCACTGGCTGTCAGCAACTGGATAGATAATACCTGCTTCTAGGAGCTTCAATATTTCCTTCCTTACCACTTCTTTCATCTTAGGATTTAACCGTCATTGATGATCAATAACTGGTTTAGCATTTTCTTCCGATTTTATCTTGTGTTGGCATATAGTGGGACTAATGCCCTTAAGATCATCTAGAGTATATCCAATAGCAGCTCGGTGCTTCTTCAGAGTTTTCAATAAATTTTCTTCTTCCTGCTCTGAAAGGTTAGCACTAATAATAATAAGATATATCTTATTTTCATCAAGATAAACATACTTAAGGTTATCAGGCAAAGGTTTAAGTTCAAACACGAGATCACCCTTGGGTGGAGGAGGATCCCCTAGGATTTCAACAGGCAAGTTGTTTTTCAATACGGGTCCCTGTTTAAAGAATATTTCATCTATTTTCCTTCTCTCATTCATTTGCATATCATTTTCATGGTCTAGCAAGTATTGTTCTAAATGATCATTAGGTGGCACGGCAATAGAGGCAAGACCAATAATTTCATCATTACTGGGTGGTGCCTTTTCAAGAGGTTGTCTACGGAATTTAGCAAAGTTAAAATCATGAGACGTATCCCCTAACCCAACAGTGACTATATCTTTCACGCACTCTATCTTGGCATTAACAGTATTCAAGAAGGGTCTACCAAATATAATGGGACATAATGCATCTTGTGGGGAACTAAGAACAAGACATTAACAGTATTCAAGAAGGGTCCTATCTTGACAGAGATAACCGGCAGGCCTACAACCGGTTTATGTTTATTCCTAGCATTGGGTTTGGCTATTCTAGCAGATTCTTTTTGGAGATAAATAACATGTCCATCTAAATCTTCTACCAAGAGATCTTTAACCATAGCAACACTAGGTTCAACTTTAATTTCCTCAGAAGGTGTAGGTGTCCTAGTATTACTCTTACAAACTACAGTTGAAGCTTGAGCATGATCCTTTATCCTAACATGGAAAGATAGTTTCTCAATATAAGCAGTAGCAATAACAGGATCAACATTATAAGTGATAGTCTTTTCTTCAACTTTTATAGGTTCAACTACTTTTACTTCAATAGGGGGATAATATTTAAACCACTTCTCCTTGGGGAGATCAACATGAGTAGCAAAGGATTCACAGAAAGAAGCTACTATCTCGGAGTCAAGTCCATATTTAGTGCTAAACTGACGGAAAACATCAGTATCCATAAAAGCTTTAACACAATCAAACTTAGGGGTCATACATGACTCCTTACCTTCGTCGAGATCCCAATCTTCGGAGTTGCGTTTAATTCTTTCCGATAAATCCCATTTGAACTCAACAGTCTTCATCATAAAAGAGCCAGAACAAGAATTATCGAGCATGGTGCGATTATTGAGAGAAAGTCGAGCATAATTTTTTTGGATGATCATCTTTCTTGAAAGCTCATGATTGGGGCATGAATATAACATTGACTTAAGCCTCCCCCAAGCTTGAGCGATGCTTTCTCCTTCACGAGGCCAGAAATTATAAATATAATTATGATCACGATGAACCTCGTGCATAGGGTAGAACTTCTGATGATATTCCAACTTCAGACGATTATAGTTCCATGATCCCATATCATCGCATAGCCTAAACCATGTCAATGCATCTCCCTTCAAAGATAAAGGGAAGACCTTCTTCTTGATAACATCCTCAGGCATACCTGCAAGCTTAAACAATCCACAAACTTCATCCACATAGATTAGATGTAGGTCGGGATGCAGTGTTCCGTCTCCTATAAAAGGATTTTCAAGCAGTTTCTCTATCATACCCGAAGGAATCTCAAAGCAAACATTTTCAATAGGTGCAGTAGGTTGAGGAGCAACTCTTTGCTCTTCTTCTCGGGGTGAAGATACCCCGAACAAGCCCCTAAAAGGATTTTGAGCCATAGTAACAAGTGACAACAAATTTCAGCACACTATATAAATTTTTCCTTACCAAAGGCACTTCACTCCCCGGCAACGGCGCCATAAAAGAGTCTTGATGACCCACAAGTGTAGGGGATCTATCATAGTCCTTTCGATAAGTAAGAGTGTCGAACCCAACGAGGAGCAGAAGGAAATGATAGGCAGTTTTCAGTAAGGTATTTTCTGAAAGCACTGAAATTATAGGTAACAGATAGTTTTGTGATAAGGTAATTGGTAGCAAGTGACAAAAGGTAAAAGTAAATAAGGTGCAGCAAGGTGGCCCAATCCTTTTTGTAGCAAAGGACAAGCCTGGACAAACTCTTATATAAAGGAAAGCGCTCCCGAGGACACATGGGAATTATCGTCAAGCTAGTTTTCATCACGATCGTCTGATTCGCGTTCGGTACTTTGATAATTTGGTATGTGGGTGGACCGGTGCTTGGGTGCTGCCCTTACTTGGACAAGCCTCCCACTTATGATTAACCTGTAATGCAAGCATCCGCAACTACAAAAGAAGTATTAAGGTAAACCTAACCATAGCCTGAAACATATGGATCCAAATCAGCCCCTTACGAAGCAACGCATAAACTAGGGTTTAAGCTTCTGTCACTCTAGCAACCCATCATCTATTGATTACTCCCCAATGCCTTCCTCGAGGCCCAAATAATGGTGAAGTGTCATGTAGTCGACATTCACATGACACCACTAGAGGAGAGACAACATACATCTCATGAAAATATCGAACGAAGACCAAATTCACATGACTACTAATAGCAAGACTTCTCCCATGTCCTCAGGAACAAAAGTAACTACTTACAAGACATAATATTGTTCATGATCAGAGGGGTATTAATATGCATAATGGATCTGAACATATGATCTTCCACCAAATAAACCAACTAGCATCAACTACAAGGAGTAATCAACACTACTAGCAACCCACAGGTACCAATCTAAGGTTTGGGTACAAAGATTGGATACAAGAGATGAACAAGGGTTTGAGAGGAGATGGTGCTGGTGAAGATGTTGATGAAGATAGCCCTCCCCAAGATGGGAGAGTTGTTGGTGATGACGGCGGTGACGATTTTCCCCTCCCGGAGGGAAGTATCCCCGGCAGAACAGCTCTGCCGGAGCCCTAGATTGGTTTCCGCCTCGGTTCCGCCTCGAGACGGCGGCGTCTGGTCCCGAAAGCCTCCTTATGAATTTTTTCAGGTCAAAACACTTCATATAGGAGAAGATGGGCACCGGGGGCCTGCCGGCTGGCCCATGAGGCAGGGGGCGCACCCTGGGAAGGGGGGCGCGCCCCCCACCCGCGAGGCCAGCCGGTGGCCCCTCTCGTGGGTTTCTTTCGCCATATATTTTTTATATTTTCCGAAACGATGTTCTGTGGATTTTTAGAGCTTTTGGAGTTGTGTAGAATAGGTTTCCAGAGTTTGCTCCTTTTTTAGCCCAGAATTCCAGCTGCCGGCATTCTCCTCTTCTTGTAAACCTTGCAAAATAATAGAGAAAAGGCATAAGTATTGTGACAAAACATGTATGAATAGCCCATAATGCAATAAATATCAACTTATAAGCATGATGCAAAATGGACGTATCACGCTCCTGCTGTCTTGGTCTTCTTGCAGCGATCGGGCAACCTTTGAGGGCTGCTTTGGGAACCGGCGTGCTAGCCTTGCTCCCTTAGCACAAAAGAGGCAATCCTGCTCATCCACGCCTGCTGGCACAACCTATGGCGCCGTTAGTCGCCGCCCGCGTTACCCATGTGACGGGCACGAGGTCGCGCGACCAAGCCGGGCGATGCCTGCCCCGAGCGCCTCAGGGGGGCGCCTTGGGAGGCCGCCTGGCGAAGATCTTGGTGGAGCCGCCTAGCCTGCCGAAGGTGCCCACCTCTAGAAGGGGAATCTTGCGAGGCTTGGTCCTGGCGAAGGGTCTTGCCAGCGAGGCTTGTTGCTGGGCCCCTTGTTGGGTCTTTGGCATGTGTCGCGTCCTAGGCCGAAGGCAGACTGGCCTAGGTACCCCCGGTCCCACGGGCCCAACAGGTACTTCTTGATATTGGCATACTACCCTTTATCGGAACATATTTATCTCCATTACCTCTTCCTCGAGAGCTTACTTGGCGGTAATAGTTTTGTTGTACATCTCTCGTATATCGTTGTGGTTTATGCAGAATTTTCCACCACTAGATCTCCTATAAACGTTATTTTGATATTTGTATTTGAGTGTTTCAAAATTTGGTGTGGTAACAGGATCTTGTCTTTCAATATAGCTCGTAACTAATTCTCGTCTGGCTACCCTATTTTTTAGAACTGGCAGGAGCACTTTGTTTTCACATAAACAAAAAAGAGGAATATTGTGTGCAGAGGGACACATATTTTTGAGGGGAACGTGACAAAACCACTGAAACTACGAAAAGCGTGAGACAAACTCAATCGACACCCATGGTGGGTGTGGTGCTGCCAAACGCCCTATGACACTGCTTAGTGTCTTCAGAACATGTTTAACAACGGCAGGGAAAGGGAATGTGAGTTTAGGGATAGAAGCTTGCTGAGGGATTAGACATGGGGAATTGATTTAAATCTCATTCCTTTGTTTGGCATGTGAAAACAATTAGAAATTGGAATTTAAGAGAGTTAACTACCCATATTTGGTCGGTAGGATTATACAAAGGAATAAAAAGCTTCCAACGATGCCTTCGCTTGCGCACGTACTATATCATTATATTTTTGTCAATTCCTAATCCCCACTTAAATTACTAGGGGTCCTATCAATAATATTTTAGATACTTTGGCCTCTTAATTCCCCTTTCCCCTGCTTCCTTAATTCTCATATTCATGAACAAATTAAAGGATTTTTGGTCTCACTTACTGTCGTGGAAATAACACGTTAGATGTCCGGTTTAGCGGACTTAGTCGTGAGGCCGCGCATCTATGTGGTAGCTTGAGAGGGGTTGAGCGGAATCGAGAGACACGATGCAAGACACAGATTTAGACAGCTTCGGGGCCCGGGAAACATCATCCGGTAACAACCCTACGTGCTGTTTGAGGCTATCTCTCATTATGATGGTGTCGCTGGTAAACCGGCTCTTGGTGTCTAGTCCTAGAAACTTGTCTGCTTATGGTTTGTCTAAAACTTGTCTAACTTGTCCCCTTTGGGGAGCCCTGCCCCTCCTAATATATGTTGAAGGGGCGGGTTACATGACTAGTCCTAGTAGGAATAGGATTGATCTATTACAAGGAGTCCTACTCTTGCTTCCTTTGTAAGAGAATATTCCTTATGCTTTCTTCGTAAACCGGCCCACTATTAATATGAACCGGCCTTCTGGGCCTTGGGCCTTGTTTATCCATGATCCGCCTGCTGGGTTACCAGTAACTTTGCCAAATGTAAACCGTCTTAAGTAAATTGCCAAGTCCGGCCGGGTCATAATTCCGGCCGGTTCATACCGCGGGGTATATCCCCGACATTAGCCCCCAAGTTTAGCTTGGATTTATCCATGGTAAACTTATGTTGTAAAACACAAGAACAAATCTGACAGGTTGTGCTCCGGGTTAAGAATTTTCTTGTAAACCGGCCTCTGACCATCCTTGAATTTTTTGTCCTTTCCTTCTTCTAGAAAATCCGAGTCAACAGACCAGCTTCATAATCAACTTGCTTGCATAAGAAATATTGAAAATCAAGAATCCATTTGAATCGTCCTTTCAATGCTCTGTCTTGACAAACATATTGATCTTCAAATATTCAATTGATATCCAGCCGGTTTGGAAATGTAGAACTTGCCGGTTTATGACTACCACCATTGTCGGGTTATAAAAACTGATAATTCTGGGTCATGACTGCTTATAAATGTCGGGTTATGATTGTTCCCAACGCCGGGTTATGATTAATCTTCCGGACTTACCAAAAACTGATAATTTGAAGATGTTCCTCCTTTATATGCATATTACCTGTAGCCCCCAAGTGTCGGGTCATTATGTAATAATGAGCAGGGACTTTGTATATTCTTCCTTGAAAATAGCATTGTATAATCTTGAAGAAATCCGGATTGTTCATCCCAATCACTATGAAACTGAATATTCCATATTATGTAGCCCCCAAGTGTCGGGTCATTATGCAATAATGAGCAGGGACTTTGTAGATATAATCATTGAAAATAACATTATATAATGTAACTTCCATCGTGGGGTTTGAATCCACGTCCATAAGGTTAAGAGCTTTGTGCTTTACCAACTAAGCAGTGGACCCTTCAATATAATGGATTAATACTTGTGTACCTTGAATTGTTGACAGGAGCGACTGGTAGCCCCCAAGGGCCGGCTTATTATAATATGATGAGTCGGGTCTTCAATAAGGCCAGTAAAAAATGACTTTGCATTAGCCCCCAAGTGTCATGGTGCATGCTTGCAGCGACATGAGACTTGTGTATTTGATGTAATCTCAATTTGAATAATGTAGCACCCAAGTGCCGGGTTGTAAGCCTGCAGCAACTCGGGACTATTCCTTTGTAAAATAAATCACTTCCATTGATGAAATAATATCCATTGCGCTTTAAAGCGACTTTGAACCCTTCAATCATAATATTGATTACCATAATAAGAATCCAGCCGTGTTGGCTATTGAAGAATATAATCCGGCTTGAAGACCGATTCCAGTGATATTTGATCACAACCAGGCCGGGTTAATAAACACCGGTCATTATTTCGTCTCATACTGGCGACTTATAGTCAAAGCCAGGCCGGTTTAATAAACACCGGTCATTATAACTGATCATGTACTGCCAATATGTAAAAAATACTTCATTCCTGCGATCAAGTATGCTTGATATTCTTAATCCGGCAAAATTTGCAGTTTTCTGAGGAAGCTCTTGGCTCCGTTGGGGCGTACCCAATTATTCCGGGTTTATAAGAACTGCCAGTTTAAATAATGCTGGAGCATTGTGTCCAGACTTTGAAGATATGTGGTCAACTGTGAAGTTGTCCCACTCCGGATCAAAGAACCATAAAACATAAACACCAGAAATGCAAGTTTGCAAATAAAACCATGTAGTCGAGGCTTTTTACGAGCTGCCAGGCTCAAAGCAAGGTTCAGCTAATCAATGGAATGGGCTTACCATCCAGAGGGCCGGTCGATGGATGCGGGTACCATCCATAGGAACCATAAGAAAAACTTTAGCCAATCACTGGAATGGGCTTACCATCCAGAGGGCCTCTATGATTCCATAGAACCATAGGAAAAACTTTAGCCAATCACTGGAATGGGCTTACCATCCAGAGGGCCTCTATGATTCCATAGAATCATAGGAAAAACTTTAGCCAATCACTGGAATGGGCTTACCATCCAGAGGGCCTCTATGATTCCATAGAATCATAGGAAAAACTTTAGCCAATCACTGGAATGGGCTTACCATCCAGAGGGCCTCTATGGTTCCCGTAGAACCATAGGAAAAACTTTAGCCAATCACTGGAATGGGCTTACCATCCAGAGGGCCTCTATGATTGCATAGAATCATAGGAAAACTTGAGCCAATCACTGGACGGTTGTCACCATCCAGAGGGCCTCCATGAAGTGTCCTCTTTGGTCCGAATACAACCTCTGTTTGAACAGGAATCCCTTCAGTGATCCCATCGGCAGAGTACATATACGGGAGTTGCCCTACACAACTAGATAGACTGATCAAAGCATCTTATTTTCTTAATGAAGAATGATATATAACAAGAGAAATAATACTGTAGATGGATATCACCTGAGTGAATTTGAACCTGTATGTTGAATAGATCGGATCACAGGGTGGACAGTAAAACGACCACAGCATCAGTGGCACCATAGATATATGAATCGGCCGTAGCTGTAAACCGGCGGAGATGAACAAGTTGTCCTCCTGGTGGTAAACCGGTGCGGATGTGTGAACCGGCCGTCCGTTCATCAAGTAATGTGACATAGATGAAAATGCCATTTGGAGAACGTTGCCAGTGTGTGTTTTATATCTGCAGTATAACAATGATTTTACCTGTATATAGAAAACACCAATGGGGCAGTATAATGGTGCTCATAGGAAATAAAATGATAAAATATATAGGAGGGATAACACCTGATTTGCTCGAATGGCTGATGGGTCGGCCGGCACCGACGGGCTAGTTGCCTTCCCCGTTGTAAACCGGCGTAATCGTGAGAGACGGCCAAGGCGTTATAAACCGGTGTGGTCGTGAGAGACGGCCACGGCATTGTAAACCGGCGCGGTCGCGAGAGACGGCCAAGGCGTTGTAAACCGGCGCTTGAATCCGTGGAATAACGACGATCAGTTGTGTCGAACAATGTTTGGCGTGCCTCCACCTCCGTGGTATAATACCATTTTACAATAAATAATTTTCCTGCATATAGAATACAACAGGGCGAGGAATTTTTGCCCGGACGAATTAATATGTATTAAAAATAAATAGGATAGATATCACCTGATTTGCCTGGAGAACAGATGAGTTGGCAGCGGCATTGTAAGCCGGCGCGTGCGGGTGAGTTAATCGTAGGCGCGGACAGCGTCGTGTTAATGTGGACCGGACCGTAAAAAACGGCGGCGTGCGCTCGTCCATTGGCGAGGGAGTCGGTCGTGGTGTTGGAAGCCAGCGCGCGTGGGCGCGGGCAGACGAACCGGCCGGCGCATTGATGTAAACTGGATCGCAACACGCATGCTTATGAAGCCACGACATACCCTGACGATGATCCGGCTACCGCTTTTAATAGTCGCCCTGTGTAAAACATATTACATGCGAGAGTAATTGTTGTCGGATGAATTAATATGGGCTTAAAATGAATAGGAAGGGATAACACCTGATTTGTTTAGCGGATGTTGATAGCAGCTCATCTGAACATCTCCAGCATCTACCCTTCTCAAACAATAGCCATACACGTGACCATACTATCAAAAACCGCCAACCACATATATGCCCTGATAGTATGGTTGACCTTTCAACTTGATCTTCCACGTGAATACTTGACGTTTACTATTAGATGTCCCAGATATATGCTGGGTTTGGTTACCCATGAATAAACTTGAGTTCAGCCATGGGAGTAGCACCCCGGTGATTTGTCTGACGCCTAAATCCTGGCAGCTCAGCAGCTTACATTCTCTAAAAGCAGAACTTGTACTTCGTATGTTGATATGGAGTCAAGCGACGGTGGGTCAGACCCTGCCTAGGCAAAGATGAACGACAAGGTGGGCCACAACAACGGCTCAAGGCACTGGCGAGGGCGGCTCAGACCATTACGGACCTGTTGTAGGAGCGGTTGGTCTACTGGCGTTAACCTCAAACGAGCAATGGCACTATGGCAGAAGTACGAGATGACGCCGGCGACTCGGAAATTGAAACGAGCGACGGCGCAGGCGGCTCAAGGTCGCAGCGGTTTGGCGGCGGCATAGGCGCGGTGACTCGGATCAGCTCGAGGCTGTAACGGCATCAGGGTGAGGCCGCGGGGCGGCTTGAAAGTGGATGACAGCAGCGGTGATCTTCCGGCGCAGGCAAGGCCGTGGCCACGAAGGTGGACCTGATAAGGCGGCAGAGGCCGGCGGCTTGGCCACGGCGACGGAGGCCAGGGCGGTTTTGACAGCGAAGCCTAACAGAAGTGGGACGAACCGCATCGGCAGACTGAGGCCGCAGCAATGAGGCTATGGTGAACGCGACAGCTCGTGCCCGCATCATGGCGGCTGGTGCGCTGGCAAAAAAAACCAGTAGATTACATCAGCCCGGTTTAGAGGTGGAGATTGCTCGGAGATGCGAAGGTGACTTGGAGTGGAGATGAGTCGGAATCGTCTCGATGCCGTGGCGGCCAATCGGATTGAGGCCGCGGGCGACTCGCGAGGAGTCGAGGCGAGGCCGACTCGGAGTTGGTTCAGCGGCGTCTTGGCAGCGGCTCAGGAGTCTCGACGACGTTTCAACATGGCCGGCGGTTCATAACGGCCACGGCATAACAGAGGCGGTAAACTCAGGCAGGCCGCGAGGGCAAACAAGGCACCGGTGATGAAAACCTTCGGCGGAGGTACGCTGTTGTAGCCAGGCAAACCAGGCGGCAGTGGCGGTTTGCGGCCGCGAGACGTGGGCCAAGACCAGCTTGAAGCCGAGGCGGAGTCAGGAACCACTCATCGCCGCGGTGGTAGCCGCTCGTCGTAGGAAACTGAGATACAGACGGAGGCAAGGGAAGGTGACTTGGTGCGGCAAGGCGGCTAGGAATCCATCTTGTGGCGCACTCTGTTTGACTGCCGCAGCGACGGCTTCGGGCAGCTCCAAAACGCGGCCAAAACGGTCGAGGCGACATGACGGTTGATGCAGCAAATCCCGTTCCCTTGACAGCTCTTGCTTCCCATATCGTAGCATCTTTCTTAATCTGTGCGTGAGTCAAATTAATGGAGATACCTTTGGCGTTAACTTGTCCTCCACGTCCGAAGAAAAAAGGAGCAGTAACAATTGATTCCCTCAGGACTCATCCACAAGGGGCTCAGGTATGGAGGCGTGCTGAGGCCGCAGTTTTGCGGCGGCTCAACGGCGATTTCAGAAGGGGCCCGGCCACATATGCCCGCAACAGAGACCCGCTAGATCAGCGTTAACCCGGCTCTTCTTCATCCGAGAATCGTGCACTTCTCGATCCTTGTAAAGATCCCTTCAAGAACTCATCACCACCCTGCGCAGGCCCCACGGTGGGCGCCAACTGTCGTGGAAATAACACGTCAGATGTCCGGTTTAGCGGACTTAGTCGTGAGGCCGCGCATATATGTGGTAGCTTGAGAGGGGTTGGGCGGAATCGAGAGACACGATGCAAGACACGGATTTAGACAGCTTCGGGCCCCGGGAAACATCATCCGGTAACAACCCTACGTGCTGTTTGAGGCTATCTCTCATTATGATGGTGTCGCTGGTAAACCGGCTCTTGGTGTCTAGTCCTAGAAACTTGTCTGCTTATGGTTTGTCTAAAACTTGTCTAACTTGTCCCCTTTGGGGAGCCCTGCCCCTCCTTATATATGTTGAAGGGGCGAGTTACATGACTAGTCCTAGTAGGACTAGGATTGATCTATTACAAGGAGTCCTACTCTTGCTTCCTTTGTAAGAGAATATTCCTTATGCTTTCTTCGTAAACCGGCCCACTATTAATATGAACTGGCCTTCTGGGCCTTGGGCCTTGTTTATCCATGATCCGCCTGCTGGGTTACCAGTAACTTTGCCAAATGTAAACTGTCTTAAGTAAATTGCCAAGTCCGGCCGGGTCATAATTCCGGCCGGTTCATACCGCGGGGTATATCCCCGACACTTACCTTAAACTCTCATTCCAATCTCCAACGCCCTCGAACCAAACACGATGTCAAGAGCTAACATGATCTTATATGACTTTGCTTTTTGTTGGTGTGTTTTTGTGTGTGCGCGCATTTGTGTTGGTTGTGTGTACCTTAACTATGCAAAATGCAGAGACGTGATGTGTGCTCAACGTGTTTGTATCCTTTCAATGCACTATTTTGAGCAAATTAAATCCATCCTTTGTTGTAAAAAAAGAGCTAACATGCATGCATGGGGCCTTCAGATTCAGTGGCTAAACCATGCATAACGAATTAAACATGCATAGAAATCTCCAATCTAAGGTTCATAAAGAAAATCCCCAATGAAATGGAGGGATGAGGCATGCACGGGATATTCCGTGTAAAACAATTGTAGCATTTATTTCCTATTTCCGATGGAGTATCACAGATTTACCGGTAGCTACATGCAATTGAGAACGAGGGAGGCACGGTAGTTGGACGGCGACAAAATTGCGTGGATGCCAGATAACTTAAGAAGCACCTAGGAATCATATTTTACTATGTATCATTCCACACATGCATATGAGTTTTTCACTAAATTGCATATTCCAGGATCATATCAGTTATAGCATAGAATATAAACTCTTAGTTATAAACATGAAAATATAATAATACGATAGTATTGCTTCTAGGGCATATTTCCAACACATCTCCGCCCATGCGCTGGCCCAACCCCCACCTATCGCTCCGAGATGTTTCTACTGACATCGCCATCCACTGCTTTGCAATGCCTTTATGGCCACCACCACCGCGAGGAATGTCCGAGAAGCCATTCTTCATTTTATTATTGCCCGCCGGATTATTTTTCACTTCAACAACCATGATGCTTAATTTTCATATTCTATGGCAAATTATTTAATTTTAAGAAACAAAATAGTTCTAATCAACAACAACTCTATCACCGTCATACATCAAATTTCATATTCGTCTGCCGCTGCCTCCGCGCACGCTCCTGCGACACATCAACAATAGAGTGTGGGGGAGCCGAGTCGAGCGGGTGTTGCAAGGCAGATGACTTTAAAGCATCAAGGGAGAGCGTGACTCCACAACTCCACCTCCATGTTACCGTCTGGTCCTCGAGCTACTGCAGAGCGGGCACACGTTACTACCGGGGATCACAGTTGCTCACCATGGCGGAAGAAGGGTGACATCCAAAGGTATGTGTGCATCGTGGTGTGCATGCACCTTGATATAGAAACCCTAGTCAAGGGGATAGGAGGAGTCGAGCAGCGGAGGCGCAACCCCATACTGTTGGAGGATCCCTACGTAGAGGGGAATCGACCTCTAGAGAGAGGGGGAGAGAGGCACGTGTGGTGCGGGCTGAAATGGGAATAAAAAAACTTCAGTAGCGATGGGTGGGGAACGATAAAAAAATTAGTGGGTATCCTTCGATCCGTAGGAGTCGTGGTTACCAACGAGGACTACTAGGGATTGCCATTTCATAATAACGAATAATAAAGAGAGAGATTATAGACATGTGACTGATTTCTTACATAAATGTTGACTAGTGTTATTGAAAGTGCAAGTTATCGACTAGAGGGGGGTGAATAGGCGATTTTTATGAAAGTCTTCAAAACACGATTTCTTTTGAAGACAAACGGATGAAATGAGCCTATATGATAAGCAGCAGAAGATAAACGTTTCCAGGCACACAATAGTCAAGTAAGCATCATAAGGATAATACGAAGACTATTGATAGCTAGATCACATGGATTGAGATGGAAGATATAAATGAAGCTAAACATGGGACAGTCTTCACACAGTGAAGTCAAACAGATCAGACAAACTAGCAATGAGTTCACGAGGACAGACTGGAATGTAAATGAGTTGTAAGATAGAACCGGTAGCTTGGAGATGCGGGGGATTCGGTAGACCAGTTTCAGTTGCTCTGACAACTGTACGTCTGGTTAGGGAGGCTGAGAGTGAACTCTGAAGATCGTGTCTTCACCTTATTCCCCTTGAGCTAAGGATACCCAGTCCTCGCCCAATCACTGTGGTTAGTCTTCAAGGTAGACTTCTGAACCTTCACAGACTTTGTTCACCGGCGATCCACAATGACTCCTGGATGCTCAGAATGTGACGCCTAACCGGCTGGAGATGCACAGTCCTCAAGTGTATCAAGTCTTTAGGTCACACAGATAGAAATATTTCAGTGATGCCTAACACTCTTTGGCTCTGGGTGTTTTGGGCTTTGTCCTCGCAAGAATATTTTCTCTCAAAGGCTTCGGAGGTGGGTTGCTCTCAAAGGACAAAAGCAGCGCACTAACTCTGAGCAGCCACCAATTTATGGTGTAGGGGGTGGGCTATTTATAGCCATTAGGCAACCCGACATGATATGTCCGAAATGATCCTTGGTCACTAAGGAACTGACACGTGTCCAACGGTCGGATTATGAACACACGTGGCAACTTTGCTTGAGCTCCATGTAAAGCTTACTTATCCAACTCTGGATAAGATTTGCTCTCATTGTCTTCATTCGAAGACATAGGCTTTTGGTTGAGCATCACTTCAGTCATCTGACTATGTTCACTTGGACCCCACTTAACAGTA
Source organism: Secale cereale (assembly GCA_902687465.1). Taxonomy (NCBI): domain Eukaryota; kingdom Viridiplantae; phylum Streptophyta; class Magnoliopsida; order Poales; family Poaceae; genus Secale; species Secale cereale. The sequence goes on from LR738710.1 coordinate 573,145,281, forward strand.
CGGTGGTTCCTATAACTCAAGAAAGAATAAAAATAACTATGAAAGAAACTACGTCTTCGCATTCTATAGTCTTTGATGAATGTCTTCATAGGTCATTATCTTCACGTGAATGTCTTCGTGAGCCACCATTGTCTTCAATGTCTTCACACATTTTTAGGGGTCATCTCTGGAAGGTAAACCGAATTAGTGCGGGACTATTACCTGTGTTATCCTGCAATTCTCACAAACACGTTAGTCCCTCAACCACATTAGTCATCAATACTCCAGAACCAACTAGGGGCCACTAGATGCACTTATAATATCCCCCTTTTTGGTGATTGATGACAAATAGGTTGAAGTTTTCAACGGGGATAAAATATGTGAAATTATAGATAACATGGTCATTGTCTTCATGAGATTGAGAGGGGTCCCCCTGAAGATGTGCATATAGGAAATTTGCTTTTGAATGCAAAGGCACATGACAGGTTTTTCTTTGTGGATATCTCCTTCAATCTTATGAAGAAAATCCATCATGCATACAAGGATGTAGTGAAGATAATGATATGCATAATGGGAAATGGGCGTCTACTGAATGACGTCATGCGCATAGGATAGATATTTAACCAAGCAGAAGAAACAACAGCAAATGTAGCAGAAGACCATCAAGTTTAAGTGTTACAACTCAAAAGCCAAATATTTCAAAACGAGAGTTGTAAGAACTTAGCAAAAAATAAGGCACCCGACCCATATATGGACCCGCTTGAAGACTATCAACTCGTATGCTTCTCCCCCTTTTGTCAGTAAGGACCAAAAAGGTGTGAAGACATAGAGTATCTATGTGTTCCGAGGCGGTGAAGATGCAGGTGCAGCCGGGTCGACGTTGGACTTGGGTGGTGCAGAAGGGCCTAACGCAGAGTCATGATGCAGTGAAGCGATTGCTGGATAAGTGGCGTCATCGTCTTCATCAATGACACGAGCAACAATAGTTGCAGCCGAAGATGAATACTCAGAATCTTCAATGGAGAGAGTTGGACACCAAGTCGCAGATTGTGGAGGCCCGGAGTCAAACTTGAAGCGCTCGGTGAAGCCATCTGCTTGAAGATCATCTTCAGAGCGGAGCAATGTGAGGCTCTTCCAGGACCGCCGACAGGCTTCATGAGCAACGAAGGAGTTTCTGGTGGCCAAGTTGCGAATGCGATTCACATCAGTGAGAAGACTTTGCATCTGCCGCTTCAACCAATCATGGTGCTTATCTTGCTTCTGGTGAAGTGAAACTAGAAGCTCTCGATCATTGAGGATACAGGGACGCTTCTTAGGCCTTTGAGCTATGGTGCTACCAGTGGCATCAGTGTTGGCACAATGCTGTAGGTGCAGATTTCCAGCCAGAGGATAAGCAGTGACATTTGCATTAGGCACATAAACACCTTCAACACGTTGTGTGAAGCTTTGGTGATCAGCATTGAGCAGTTGAAGGGGTTGCTTGGCAGGCTCGGGATAGATGGATTCATAAGACATATCAGCCTTAGGCAAAAATACAACATGATTGTGTGCAGAGGCTTGATAGTTGATAGTGGAGTGAAGCTTAATGAGCCGCATAATCCAGGGAGCACAGAACTTGAGGCCAAACAGATCAATACCAGACGCAGCAAGTTGACGAATGAAGAAGTCATGTGTATTGAATCATATGCCATTGAGAATGTAAAATACTAAAGTCTTCATGGCACCTTCCAGTTTGGCTTCAGACGAGTGTCCCTTAATAGGCCAGAGAGTACGCCTCAGAATATGATATATGGTGCGAGGCAGATACTCGAGGTCCTTGACAAAGAGTTCCTTTGGATAATCAGCTTCCAGGGGCAATGGCTTCATCATGCTGAGCATTTCACTCATGTTGGGCTCAGCCTTTTTGAAGATGCTTTCCATCTCCTTCTGATACAGGGAACAACCTGGTTCGTACAACTCACCAGGAGTGGGTAGGGAAGTATGATCAAGTAGAGTCTGAGCTTTGGCTTCATGATGAATGTCACATGTCATCCACTCAAGGACCCATGTCTTTGGATCCCTGTTGTAGCCTCTGATATGAAGAGTAGCATAGAATTGCAGGAGAATCTCTTCATTCTAGTGTTCCTTTGAATTGATGAATGGAAGCAATCCAACATCTCGGAAGCAGTCAAGGGCTTCCTCAAGTCATGGCAGTCCAACAATGGCATCACAATCAAGACATTGGTGAGGAAAGATCTGGTCCTGATTGTACATAATGCAAGAGTAATAGCTTCGTTTTTGAAAGCTCCAGAACCTATCAGAAGAGATCCTTGGCTTCTTGTATGGGTTCTTGTCAGAGTCAAAGAAGGTGTTGTTCGCTCTGAAGATGTGCACACTGAATGAACCTTGTGTCATTGCTGTGCTTGGAATCCTAGACAATCTGGGCTTGGGCTTCAGTGTCTGAGGCCTCCGCTCCACATGATATTCATATTGTGGGTCTGGGGCAGCAGGAGGCGTCAGTATTGGCCATCTGGCAGTTACAAGCTCATCTGCTTGATTGAAGGCTTGGGCCATGGTGTGAGGCACAGGGGGAGGAACAATCACTTCAGGGGCAGCAATGACTTCATGCGGCACATTATCTTCAGCCATGACAATGTCATTGGCTTCAGTATAAATTGGAGGGGCAGCCACATTTGCTTCACCTTCAGTGGCTTCAAGGAGAGGGGACTCATGCACAACAGAATCTTGGGGAGTGGGTTCTTGCATGACGGTCACTTCTTCTTGTTCAACTGGTTCTTGGGGAGGGGGAGTGACTTCACGTGTTTCTTCCTTTTCTTCATCGGCTGATGTAGCCGGAATACCTTCAGTCGCCTTGGCTTCAGATTCTCGAGTAGACGCTGAAGGAATGGCATCAGGAAACACTTGATGTGCTACTGAGCTTGAGTTTTGTACTTCATCTTCAGGAATGTTGGGCATGGAGGCTTGAGGCCTAAGACCTTTGCGAAGCCTACGAAACTTGGGCGACGCTATTGGTGAAGCATTGGTCTGCTCCATGTCTTCTTCTGGTGTTGCTGTGGAGGTCTCGAGTATCGGAGTGGTAACAAGAGACGGCGGAGTGTGAGGAGTGACTTCATGTAAGGGGGTGTTTGGGGGTTGCTCTTCCCAAACTTCATCTTGAGCAATTGGCGTTATGGGATGACCAATGCTTATGAGCTCACTGCTCGTTTGAGTAGGTGACTAAGCAGGTTGGGGTTCAAGCTGAGGAAAGACTTCAGCATCACCAACATTGTCATCATGACCAATGTCTTCAACTGCAGGAGAGTTAGCAGCTGGAATCTCTTCAGTCTAATGAGCCTCTGAGGTAGCAGGCTCATGGATAACGAGACGACGCTCACGGTTGGAGGAGGCAAGCAGGGCAACAGAAATGGGTTCAACAACCAGCGGTTCTGCGGAGGAGACACGAGGCTGATGTTAAGCCTTTGAAGCTTTTCTCTTCTGCTTCTTCTTGGAAGGAGCAGCATCAGAGGCATCAAGGTGCTTGCGTTTCTTAGCTTCAGCTTCAGCCTGCCTGGTCTTCTTTTGATCAGAAGCTGCTGATGGGACCTTTGGCTTCGAGCCAGTCATGCTGACAGGGAAGACAATGCTGGGTCTTTCCTTCCTTGGAGATTCAGTGTCTTCAGCAGCAGGCTACTTATTCTTCTTTGGCTTCTTGGGAGCCAGCTTGGGGTCAATGCCTGGACGACCAAGAGCTTTTCTCTTCACGGCTTCATTGTGGGCTTGAATGCATTTCTCAGCATAGTGCTTGAGACGTTCCCTGGAGCCCCTTGCAACTTCACAGCGCTTGGCGAATTCAGCCTTGAGGTCTGTCATCATTGTCTTGAAGTTTTGAACTTCTTGTGCACTGAGGCTTGCCATATGCTTCTTGAACAGAGCCTTCTCATGATCAATTTTGTTCTTTTGCTCGATAACCTTCTGTGCAACAGTCAGTTCTTGAGCAATATATCCTTTAAAGGTCACACTGATATCAATGGTAAGCTGAAGATCATCAAGTGATAGAGATGTATCCTCAAACCATTCATCGATGAAGTTATTGATGATATCAGCGTCAAAGAGAGGCAAATCATTGAAGATTTCTGCCTGTTTCTTGTTCTTAATTAGCATTTCAAGGGCATCATCAGCAAGATCTTCATCACTGGACAGATCTATGATGTCATCATCATTGCGCAGTATGCTGCCTAGAATGATTCCTTGACTAGATGGCTTCACTAGCTGCTTAGACCTCTGAGAGATGCGAGAGCGATCCTCAGACTGCACACTTGGTTCAGGAGGTACAGTTTTCAAGGGCTTCACACTTAAAGCTTTTGGGGAAGCAGTAGATTTAGAAGCCTTTGTCTTCTTCTTGGGCTTCACAGACTGAGGAACAGATTCAGGTTCCATGTCTTCAGCAACATCTTCCACAGTCGCCCTTTGAGCAGCGATGTGGGATAACAGTACATCAAGGCCATTGAATGGGCCAACGCGATTTTCATTGGCTTCGCGTGTTCCATCAGACCGGGGCCGAGATGGGCCAGGATTGAAGTTAATGCCAAGTTCCTTCCTGTTCTGGGTTGCAGAGTTCTTGGCAAATTTGTAGTTTTCTTCAAATAATTCATCCTCACAACACCATCGAAGACTAGATGGGTCAGCATCTAAAGGCATTTGTCCTCTGACCATGCATGGATAAAATTTCTTGGCAATGGCTTCAGACATAGTCTTGGGTTGAAGCTTCTTGTAGACGATATGACCCCATGGAGGGCGAATGTCGTTCTTGGAAGCGTACTCAAGAGTCACAAATCTGTACAGAAACCATTGTTGTGCCCAATATCTTCGTACACATTGGATTCGAGATTTGCGTTCTCCATAGGTCTCTTCTGGATCAGACTTGTACATGGTGAAGAGATCTGGAGGAAGATCTTTGGCAGTGTCAGTATGTCTCTGCCTGCCACCTTTATTGTACTGTTTTTCAGACACCATTGGATTCAGACAGAAAGACTTCACAAAGCAGTTTGTCTTCCGACGACTTTTCAGACAGGAACTGGCTTCAGGAGATTCAATGTGACGCTGTAAGAATTCTGCAAATGAATGCAGACTATGAGAACCAATGGATTCTCCCACGGACATGTACCCATGATAGCATTAGAGATGCGAGGGAAGGGGAAGAGGTCATATGCATTCTCAGAAGATTTTGAATATAAATACGGTTTGAAGACATTGACCTCATAGTGCGAAGACATTCACTTATATGGAGTGAGTTGGTTCCAGATTTGTACAAATCCAAGAATAGGTACAAGTGAGGAATCTAACTAGCAGTGAAGCATAAGTGAATATACTTGCATGATATGAGAGAAGGATACAGAAAGAAATAGCTCTCAGATGTACAGAAAACCACTTGTGGTGAAGTTGCATGATTTCAATGGATCAAAATGATGGTAAAAAGAGAGATCTATTTACCGCACTGAAGAACTGCTAGACGGGAAGAGATGGATGCCGAGCAGATCGATCTTCCGTGCCCTAACTTGGCGGCGGAAGACACCTGCAACGGCGGCGGAGAGATGAGGTCCGCGGCCGGCCGGAAGACGGCGTCGAAGAAGTCGCGGTAGCTAAGCGCTTCTTCTCCGGCGTCGACTGGAGCTACCAGAGGCACTAGGGTTGAGCGAGATGGCGAGAGGTGGGAGAAGAAATTATGACCGCGAGGGTGGAGTATTTATAAGGAGAGATGGCGGCGCGGTGCAATTACGCAGGTGCCCCTGGCGGTTCACATCTGAACGACATGTGGTTGGCATGCAACATATGGAGAGTTGAGCCACGATCACACGCACGCGTGGTTTGTCGGATGGTCGTTTCGGTTTCTCCGGTTTTCGGGCAAAAAGGATACGACATTGAAAACGGATTTAATTGAGTGTCTCCATATCTTCAGCTGACAAGGACATAGTGAAGACATTCAACAAGTGTCAACAAAATGCATATGAAGAGATAGAGAGAGTTGGAGAGATTAAGCATGGAGAGGGTTAGGGTCCGATCACATTCACTTTGATCAAAAGTTTGAAGACATATCTATAAGTGAATGTTGTAAAGGACATAACACTTGTATATGACTAATTTTCTGTACTCCTGGGAGTATGTATTCCCATCGTCAATATACCTCTTGTACGCATGGATTATATCCCTCTATTAATCTCAATATACTTCATTAAGTATTCTTAGATACCCCAATACAAGTTTCGTTGAAAAAAATATCATTTGTGACGTACTTTTGGTAATATACCTTTTTCACGTACGAACAAATAAGTGTATACGTAAATTTTCAAAAATATATAGACTCACATGATTTTTTTCATGAAACTCATTTTGGGCTATTTAGTAATATACTTCATTAATAATTACTAGATACCCCAAAATGAGTTTCATGAAAAAAAATCATGTGAGTCTACATATTTTTGAAGGTTTACATATATACTGATTTGTTCGTACGTGAAAAAAGTATATTACAAAAAGTACGTCATAAATGATATTTTTTTCAACCAAACTCGTATTGGGGTATCTAAGAATACTTAATGAAGTATATTGAGCATAATAGAGGGATATAATCCATGCGTACAAGAGGTATATTGATGATGGGAGTGCATACTCCCAGGAGTACAGAAAATTAGTCATACATATATATATATATATATATATATACCAAGCAAATCAACATTGAGAAGATGAGTCTTGAAGACAAACTATGTTGAAGACAAACCAAGTTAGAACATAATGCAGTCATGATGCCAAATGAAAATTTCAAGAAAGTTTGGTGGTGGCATTACCCACCGTATAGGAAGTATTAGACCAGGACACAACGCACAATTATCGTGGCACTCCAGAGTCGAATTCCACATTAATGTATTCACACTCACACTGTAAGTCTTCATGAGTTGAAGACATACATTACTTCGTGTGTTGCACATCTAAGTCATCAAGATGCATAAGCGTTAGGATGTGTGTCCAATCACATTACATTTGAGGATTCTAGGATATTTAGCTCACACCGCATCTTGCAAAACCTTTTCTCATCCAAGGGCTTAGTGAAGATATCTCCCAGTTGCTTTTCGGTGTTGACATGTATTATTTCATTGTTCTTCTTGATCACATGATCCCTGAGAAAGTGATGACGAATCTCAATGTGCTTTGTCTTCGAGTGTTGAACAGGATTGTGAGCAATCTTGATGGCGCTTTTGTTATCACAGAAGAGAGGCACCTTCACCATGTTGATGTCATAGTCCTTAAGAGTTTGCTTCATCCAGAGAAGCTGAGCGCAACAAGATCCATCAGCAATGTATTCAGCTTCATCGGTGGAGAGAAACACTGAGTTATGCTTCTTTGAAGACCAATAGACAAGAGTTTGTCCAAGAAAGTGACATGTGCCTGATGTGGACTTGCAATCAACTTTTTCACCATCATAGTCAGCATCTGAGAATCCAACAAGATCAAATATAGAGCCCTTAGGATACCATAATACTAGTGTTGGGGTGTGAGCCAAGTATCGAAGAATTCGCTTCAAAGCTAGGTGATGCGATTCCTTTGGTGCCGCTTGGAATCGGTCACACATGCAAACGCTAAGCATTATATCAGGCCTAGATGCACATAAGTAGAGTAAAGAACCAATCATGGAGTGGTATACCTTTTGATCGAACTCTTTACCATTGTCGTCGGAGCCCAATTGACCTTTGGTTGGCATTGGCGTCGTGTACCCTTTGCAATCTTGCATTCCAAACTTCTCCACGCAATCTTTGAGGTATTTCTCTTGAGATATGAAGATGCCATCCTTCTGTTAGCGAATTTGGAGACCAAGGAAGAACTTCAGCTCACCCATCATGGACATCTGATATTGCTCTTGCATCATGTATCCAAACTCGTCACTTTATGTTTTGTCAGTGCATTTGAAGATAATGTCATCCACATAGATCTGGCATACGAACAACTCTCCATCATATGTCTTCGTGAAGAGTGTGGGATCCAGTGATCCAGGTTTGAAGCCTTCGCTCCTCAAGAAGTCTTTGAGTGTGTCATAGCATGCACGAGGAGCTTGTTTGAGGCCATACAGTGCCTTGTTGAGCTTGTAAACCATCTAAGGACGCTTTGAGTCTTCAAAGCCTGGAGGTTGTGCAACATACACTTCTTCTTCAATTTTCCTATTCAGAAAGGCACTCTTCATATCCATTTGATACAGAAATATGTTATGATGGTTGGCATAGGCCAGCAGTATGCGAATGGCTTCAAGTCTAGCTACCGGAGCAAAGGTTTCATCAAAGTCAATTGCTTCTACTTGAGTATAGCCTTGAGCAATGAGACGACCCTTGTTTCTGACAACTTGAACATGCTCATCTTGTTTATTGCGATAAATCCATTTGGTGCCAATGATGTTATGCTTTCGTGGATCAGGACGCTTAACAAGCTCCCATACATTATTCAGCTCAAACTGTTGATGCTCTTCTTGCATTGCTTGAATCCATTCAGGTTCCATAAAAGCTTCATCAACTTTCTTGGGTTCAGATATTGAAACGAATGCAGAGTGACCACAGAAATTGGCTAGCAGAGTTGCTTTTGAGCGAGTAAGTGGACCAGTTGCATTGAGGCTATCAAGAATCTTTTCAACTTGGACTTCATTAGCTACCCGTGGATGAACTGGATGAAGACTTTGCTCATGTTGTTGATCATCTTCTTGTTCAAGATTGACTTCAGGCTGAGCATAGTCTTCAGGATGACTAGGTGGAGAGATAATGATTTCCTCCTCAGTTGGTTCCTCGGTGGGTATAATTTCTCCTGTACCCATTTGTCTGATAGATTCACTGGGAGAAGCTTCATCTGGCACATTTGACAGGTGCTCTCTTTGCGAGCCGTTAGATTCATCGAACCGCACATATATGGTTTCAACCAATTTATAGTGAAAGAGATTGAAGACCCGGTAGGTGTGCGAATCCTTTCTGTAACCAAGCATAAAACCTTCATGTGCTTTGGGTGCAAATTTGGAAGTGTGATGCGGATCTTTGATCCAGCACTTAGCACCAAAGACTTTGAAATAACTGACGTTTGGCTTCTTACCAGTCAGAAGTTCATATGATGTTGAACTTGTGAAGATAAACTCTGTTGATGATGTGGCATGCAGTATCAATGGCTTTAGGCCAGAACCCTCTTGGTGTCTTGTATTCATCAAGCATACTATGTGCCATCTCAATGAGAGTCCGGTTCTTGCGCTCAACGACGCCATTCTGTTCAGGTGTGTATGGAGCGGAGAACTCATGCATGATGCCCAATGTATCAAGATAGGTGTCGAGCCCAGTATTATTGAACTCAGTTCCATTGTCACTTCTGATGTGCTTGATCTTGATTCCATAGTTGTTCATGGCTCGATTGGCGAAATGTCTGAAGACATCATGCACTTCAGTCTTATAGAGGATTATATGCACCCAAGTATATCTAGAGTAGTCATCAACGATCACGAATCCATATAAGCAAGCAGTGGTAGTGAGAGAAGAGTAGTGAGTAGGGCCAAATAAGTCCATGTGAAGCAGCTCGAAGGGACGAGATGTAGTCATGATTTTCTTCGAGGGATGCTTGGCCCTAGTCATCTTCCCAGCTTCACAAGCACCACACACATGATCTTTCTTGAACTTGACACCCTCGATGCCTATGACGTGCTTCTTCTTGATGAGAGTGTGTAGGTTCCTCATGCCTGCATGACCTAGTCTTCGATGCCAAAGCCAGCACTCTGAAGCTTTTGCGAGAAGACAAACAACGAGTTGTGGCCCTACAGAGAAATCTACCATATACAGATCACCTTTTCGATGTCCTTCAAAGACTAGAGATTTTTTAGATTCCACAAGCACAAGGCAACGATATTTTCCAAATATCACAATCATGTTGATTTTTTTTTCAAAACTATAACTTTTTTTGTACCAATTTCGGAAACTATAGCAGTGAAAGGAAAAATGTCAAAACTATGACCCTGTCAGCCAAGGGTTGGCCGAAAAGGTTGTTTTCGGCCGGGCTTAGGCCGAAATGCTCTTTTCTGCCGCGCGGTGGCCGAAAACATGTGTAATTCGTCCGAAAAGGGGGTGTCGGTGGTGGCCCGGCCGAAAATAGTAGCTTCGGCCACCTGGCGGCCGAAATGGGCCTTTTCGGCCAGGCGGCGACCGAAGTGGGCCTTTTCGGCCTGGCGTCGGCCGAAGAGCTTTTCGGCCACCCATCGACCGAAAAGTAGCGGATAAGGACCGCCGTCCCCTTCCTCTCGCTCTCTCCTCTGTTCCTCCTTCCTCTCTCTCTTCTTCTTCTGTGTAGCTCACCACCCCGCGCCGATCTCCCCCATTTGCCACACATTTTCACATCTAACCCACAGAATCGGTAGATCCTATCAATCTTCACCGGCCCACGGTGTTATTTTTGGCTATGGGATAGTTTTTCATACATTTAGGGAGGAGGAACCATGGTGGGGAGGAGGAGCCATGGTGGAGCGGAGGATGGGCAGTAGGTGGTGGAGAGGAGGACGGACAGTTGCTGTGGAGGAGGAGGTGGTGAGGAGGAGGTGCAGCTTCGGGGCTGACCAGAATTGAACCTCCCGGCCGTCGAGTGGGCGGCACCGTCGTTGTCCGGTGGTGCAAGTACTCCGCGAGGTGGCCGGTGCCGCTGAGTTGAAGAGAGGAGCAAGAAGCCAAGGACACATGCTTTGAAGGTATAACCTTGTCGGCACCAATTTTTTGTAAATCATATAGTTCAGTTAGAGTAGATAAAACATATTTGTGGAGGGATTTTAGCGCATAGTAAGTGTCGCGGTTACTATTAGTGTTCGTTGTGATTAATAAGAAGATGACAATGTCTGACAGGTGAAAATGTCCGAATCAGTACAATTCAATGTTTACTACGGCGTTGGTAATGTTCGATATAATGAGTTGGGGGTTGATCTTAGCGAGTTTAAAAATGGCGTCCTGACACTAGCAGACCCGGACAGACTGGACATTAGACAGTTGAAGTACTGGTTGACAACTAGTTTCGGGCTGGATCCTGAAATATGTTCCATCAGTATTCATGCATTGTGGAACAAATCATGTAAAAATGTCAAGTGGGAGTTGATGCCGATAGATAGGAGCCAGCATTGGTTGACTCTGTTAAGACGTTGTCGAGACCGAAGAATCCAGCCATATGCCCTTGTGCAACCTGTGGCGAAGGAGGAGAATACCGTAGAACTCCACATGGGGTATGAACCTGGACAGGGCAGTCAAGTGGCTAACGATATTGATTTATCCGGGTCACAGCCACCCGATGTGGATGCTAGCCAACCGGAGAAAGAGTCAGACTATGTGCCACACAATGTTTGTGGTCCTGATACTGGGCAGAGCAGCCAGTCTATAATATTAGCCGGTTCTGGTTTTGCTGATGGTGATGAGGAAGGGGATGAAATGCAGAGGCTGATGGAGGAAGAGGATGGATTGGCGGAGGATCTGGATTCTGAAAATTCGGAGGATGAAGTGGAGGTCCCGATTCCTTCTGCATGGAATCAGGACATATCCACCGGCCTTACGATCAATGATGGCCATGAGACTGCATGGCAGTATAATGTGAACCAAGTGCAGATAGGGGCTATGTTTGATACAAAGAAAAAATTGAAGTATGCGGTGATAAAGTGGGCTATGTCTACACAGAGGGTTTTTCGGACACACATATCAAGTCCAACAAATTATACCGTGAAATGTGTTGAAACTAGTTATCCTGCGAAGGTGCACGGGCACGTGCCGAAGTATGACATCCACTGGGTCGTCACCAATGTTGTCCCACACAATTGTGTTAGGAAGAACCTGCTGGTGAAGCATCCTAACCTGACATCAACTCTCATTGCACAACTCATGTATACTGAGATAGTAGAGAAGAAAGATATGGAAGCAAAACACATCCAAACAGCAGTGAAGGTTAGATGGAATTATGTCATTCCTTATGGGAAGGCTTGGAGGGCTAAGCAGAAGGCTATGGAGGAAATGTTTGGAACGTTCTTCGACTCATATGATAATGTTGTCCGTCTCCTTGGCGTATTGAAGGAGAGGAATCCCGGCACGTATGTGAAAGTACAACACACGAGGTTGCCTAGTGTTCCAGATTTCAAGGTGTTGAAACGAGTATTCTTCTCTTTCGCTATGTGCATCGAAGATTTCCGGCATTGTCCTCCTGTTATGTTTGTGGATGGCACATTCCTGACCGGTCAGTACAGAGGGCAAATCCTGACTGCTATAGGTGTTGACGGGAACAATCAAATCATCCCACTTGCCATGGCATTTGTGGAGGGTGAGAACTTTCTGAGCTGGGTATGTCAAGAGCCTGACATCCCAGATATTCCACATTTACCAGAACACGTGCACAGGTAAGTAGTTATACTTTTTTACTTCTCAACTCTGCATTCAAAATATACCTAATCATGTAATGTGCATGTCAATCTCAGGGAGAGTCGCCTAGGAGGAAACAAGTCCATGGATTATTGGCTTCAGAGCATTACCCCTTATGTTGACGAATGGACTACCGCGCCGACAAATATCTGGGATGGGATTCGGCCCTTTAGCTAGGACAAGTTCGGGTTGTATCTGCAGCGTTACCGTCATACAATGAGGATCTACTTGGTACCATCATATGGTCCTGATAACATCGGAGCCCCTCTCACCAGCGATATGTACCCAACTGCTTCTATTGTGGGAACCAGACACCACGCGGTACGTGCCATGGTTCTCATATGTTAAGTCTTCTCTACCTACATATATTCGTGTTAACTGTCATACAACGAGAAAGTAATGGTTAACTCTTCGTGTACAACGTGACTTGACAAACGAGGCGCGAGAGGAGGTTTCTGCTTTAATGCAACGCTTTCAGAGGGGAGATAATATCCCACCGAGAGAGCACATCTCATGGTTGAGGCGTCTTGATGACAAGCTACGCGGGATTTATGCAGATGTTACGTGCAGGCGATCTTCCGATATTGCACTTCCTCCTCCAGCACATTGTCCACCACGTCCCTCTCTCCAGCATTCAGAACCACGACCCTCTGTGCACTGTTCAGAACCACGACCCTCTGTGCACCGTTCAGAACCTGATCCTTCGCAGCCAGGGAGATCCTCCTGGCATCAGCCAGCTCCATCACAACCAGGGAGCGCTTACTGGCATCAGCAGATGGAACTAGGTAACTATACTCACTACATTCTTTTCAACATTGTAGTAACCGTTCATGCATTCTGTGCAGTCACCGATGATTGGTTCATGCATTTCTATCAATTTTGCATGTTTTTCTTTACCGCAGGCGGCAACCAGTTGCAACCGTTCATGCATTCAGTGCAGTCGTCGATGCTTAGTGGTGGTGCTTCGTTCTTTGAGGGCGACGGCGAGGATGATGACCAAGATGCAAACACTTATGCATTCTCTCAGATAGTGTTTCACACTCCACCACCACCACCGACGCAGCAGACACAGACCATGACAGACGAGGTTAACTATGGTCGTGGTTATCGCGAGCCTCGTCCACCGCCTCCGTGCTTATCGCCTTCCGGTCATCGCCCGAGGAAGACCCAGACTCGTCGACGTCCCCCGCAGTGATATGTTTATCTATGTATGAGCCACTATATATGTTAGTTTCAGACTATTCACATCTGTGAGTCAGTATTTATGTATGACCAGGAGACATAACTTGTTTCATGTATGCGAGAGACATATTACTATGAATTCGTGGGAAGGAGTTGGCGGGAAAATAATGAACCAAAATTTAAAAAAAAAACTACTTTTCGGCCTAGTGTTGGCCGAAAAGTGTAGCCATGCAGCTTCGGTCATCTGTTGATGTAAAAAGGTGGGACCCAAGTACTTTTCGGCCTTGTGGTGGCCGAAAAGTACTTTTCGGCCTAGCAATGACCAAAAAGGTGTTTTCGGCCCTGATGAGGGTCTTTTCGTCCAATGCTAGGCCGAAATGCCCTCTTCGGCCTACCCCTGGCCGAAAACAACCTTTTCGGCCTACCCTTGGCCAACAGGGTCATACTTTTGAGATTTTTCCATTCACTGCTGTAGTTTCCGAAAATGGTACAAAAAAGTTATAGTTTTGAAAAAAAAATCAATCATGTTTAGATCACATAGCATAGATACTGACATTAAGTTGTATCCAAGGGATTCAACAAGCATCACTTAGTCCATGTGTTGATTCTTTGAGATAGCAACCCTTCTAAGTCCCAGTACCTTGCTTTTACCAGTGTCTGCAAATGTGATGTGGCTTTTTGGAGAAGGACGTAGAGTTGAGTCCATGAGAAGACGTCGATCACCAGTCATGTGGTTAGTGCATCCACTATCAATTATCCATTCAGTGGCTTCCGAAGCAGTACCCTACAGATCAGTTAGCGGCATAGTCTTCACAAAGAGAAGTGTGAAGCATAAACATTTGACGAACAAGCATGCTATCAAAGTTTAGGTCCTTGTTAGGCAAGATAGGAAGCTTGTCAAGAAACCATGGGATGAAATACATGGTTAGACCATTTGGACATTTAATCTTGTGTCCCACAAGATGTTTTAGGTCCCCAGCATTGGCGTCAGAAGATGATTTTTGGCTGGAGACCCTTCTCTGCAAGAGAAGTTAATTCTTCTTGTAAGTGCATCTAGTGCCACCCCTAGTTGGTTTTGGAGTATTGACGACAAACCTGGTTGAGGGACTAATGTGTTTGTGAGAATTGCAGGATAACACAGGTAGTAGTCCCTCATTGATTCGGTTTACCTACCGGAGATGACCCCTAAAAATGTATGAAGACATTGACATCAGCGGTGGTATATGAAGATAATCATATTGAAGACTATGACAAGAGAAGACATTGTGTGAAGACTATGGAGAACGAAGACTTAGATGTTTCGTTGTTTCCTTTTCTTCTTTGTTGAGTCGTAGGAACCACCGTACTGTTAAGTGGGGTCCAAGTGATCTAAGTCAGAGTGACTGAAGTGATGCTCAACCAAATCCTATGTCTTCGAGCAAAGACTATGATAGCAAATCTTATCCAGAGTTGGATGAGTCAGCCTTATGTAGCCCAAGTAAAGTTGCCGTGCGAGTGTTTGAAATCTGACCGTTGGAACACGTGTCAGTTCCTTAGTGACCCAGGGTCACTTCGGACAAATCAGGTCGGGTTGCCCAGTGGCTATAAATAGCCCACCCCTACACCATAAATTGGTGGCTGCTCAGAGTTATTGCACGGCTTTTGTCGTTTGAGAGCAACCCACCTCCGAAGCATTTGAGAGAGAAATCCTTGCGAGGACAAAGCCAAAACACCCAGAGCCAAAGTGTGTTAGGCATAACTGAAGTCTTTCTGTCTGTGTGACCTGAAGACTTATTATACTTGAGGACTGTGTTTCCTCTAGCCGGTTAGGCATCGCGTTCTGAGCATCCAAGAGTCATTGTGGATCGCCGGTGAATGAAGTCTGTGAAGGTTTGGAAGTCTACCTTGAAGACTTACCAGAGTGATTGGGCGAGGACTAGGTGTCCTTAGCTCAAGGGGAATAAGGTGAAGACGCGGTCTTTTGAGTTAAATCTCAGCCTCCCTAACCAGACGTACAGTTGTCACAGCAACTGGAACTGGTCTAACAAATCACTGTCCTCCCCGAGCTACTGGTTCTATCATTTCCTTCCCTTTACTTATCGTTTTATGTTGTGAAGTCATTGCCTACTTGCCCTATCTGATTGACTTCACTGAGTATCTACCTATTGCGATTGGCTTCATTCCTTCTTCCATCATGATCCCTATTGCCTAGCTGCTATTAGTCTTCGTGCTTTCACTTCATTGAATACTTGACTATGGCTTGTCTAGTGTAGTCTACTTTCCGCTGCATACTAATAGGATTGAGTTTATCTTTTGTCTTCAAAACTACCATGTTTTGAAGCATTTCATAAAAATCTCCTATTCACCCCCCCCCCTCTAGTCGATATACTGCACTTTCAATTGGTATCAGAGCAAGGTACTCCCTTGTTCTGTGTGATTCGGTTTAACCACCTGAAGTTGTAGCTATGTCGACTGCAGGGATAATCAAAGTCTCCGCTGCGTGCCCCGTCTTCGATGGCACCGAATATCCCTACTGGAAGAACAACATGCGCATGCACCTTGAAGCCATTGACGTGGACCTCTGGTTTGTCATCAAGAATGGCGTTCCCAAGACTGGTGAAGGTATCACCCCTGCTGATGTGAAGAGGCTCGTTCAACTGGATTCAACGGCCAAGAACATCATCTGTGGTCATCTGACCAAAGGACAGTATGGTCGTGTAAGTGATCTGGACACGTTAAAGGAAGTCTGGGACTGGCTCTCAAAGGTCAACGAAGGTGTTTCTACCCAGAGAGATCAAAGGATCAGCGTCCTTCGCAATCTCTTCAATTGCTTCAAGAGACATGACAATGAGAATGTCCAGCACACATTCGATCGTCTCACTGACATCACAAATGAGCTTCAAGCGCTTGGCGCCACTGAGATCACCAAGCATGAAATCGTCAAGACTCTTCTAAGATCACTCGACAGCTCATTTGACATCCTTGCCCTGATGATTCAAGAACGCCCTGACTTCAAGAATCTTGATCCGTCTGATATACTTGAGAGGCTCAACACACATGAGTTCCAGCTATGTGAGAAACGTGACATCTATGGTCCCAACTATGGCCGATCTCGCGCCTTAAAGGCAAAAGCTGGTTCTTCATCTGAAGAAGAATCTGACTGTAGTTCCGATGATCCTGAAGACATTGGAAAGGAGCTTTCCATCTTGTGAAGAAGTTCCAAAAATTCACTAGGAGAAAGGCTTCATAAAGTCTTCAAGATCTAGCTCAAGAAATGATGAAGCTTCTACCCATGACTACAAGAAGAGAACATGTCATAAGTGCAAGAAACCTGGTCACTACATCTTTGAGTGTCCTCAGTGGGACAATGAGAAGAAGAAGAAGAAGAAGAGCAAGGACTATGATTCTGATGACAAGAAAAAGAAGAAATACTCAAAGTCTTCATCAAAGTATTCATCACACAAGAAGAATTCATCTAGCAAGGCTCACGCATTTGTTGGCAAGGAGATGGATTCTGAGGAAGAGTCTGCTTCTGAAGAGGCGGAGGTGGAGTCGGAGGAGGAGTCTGATTCTGGTGCTACGAGTCTGGCTCTAGCCACTGCCTATGTGGCCAAGTCCATCTTCAACACTGAAGACAATGGCCCCGTCCCCAACATTGATGATGAGGACGACGACTCTGCTCCCACTTACTGCTTCATGGCACGCGGTGCCAAGGTAAAATCACGCGATGCTTACTTTCAAACATCCAGTGAAGATGACTCTGATTGTGAATCAAAACCTTGCTACAAAACACTTGCTAAAATTGCCACTGAACAGCAGAAAGCCATGGAACATATTCAAAAACTGTTAGACAAAAGCGATGACCTGTTGGACGCGGAAATGACCCGTTCTTAGTCCTTAATTGAAGACATAAAAAATCTTCATGTTAAGTACAAGGAACTTGAAGGTCTTTATGAATCGCTCTCGAAAACTCATGAAAAGCTTTCCCACGATTACATTCAAAGGAAACGAGAACTTGAGAAATTGAAAGCGGCTCATGATGATCTTCAAAAATAAAATGAGTCACTCCGCGCAGAACTGATCAGCTCCACTCACGAAGAGTTTGAACCACCATGTCTAAAATGCATTGAGCGTGATAATGCTACATCTGTTGCTGAATGTTCTACTGCTGCCACTGTTGCAATGTCTTCAACTACTGATGTGGTGACTAACCCCTCTACTGAGGATACCACTACTATTGCTGATGAAAATGCTAGGTTGAAGACTTTGCTTCAAACAGGGATGTACAAAAGCCTCAAAGGGCATCAAACTCTATGTGATGTCCTCAAAAAGCAGATACTGAACCGAAACCCTAGGAAAGAGGGTGTTGGTTCGACAGGAAAATGAATGTTGATGGTTCATACTGGAAGCCTGAGCGGTATCCCAAAACCACATGGGTTGCTGCAAAGGAACCTTCAGTGGATCCATCTACCCTATCTGGCTTCACTTGTGCTAATCCGGTTATCATTGATGAATCCTTTGATGCAAACTATAAACTGTTTAAGAATCAAAAGGGTGAAGTGTTTGCCAGGTATATTGGTACTAACTGCAGGAACGGTCCACCTATGAAGAAGATTTGGGTACCCAAAGGTTGTCTTGAGAAACTTCCAGCAAATGTTATCATGACACCTCCTGGGAAGAAGACAAACCCCAGACCAAAGGCTTCATATGGTCCTAAGGCTTCATACAGACAAAGGACTCACCTGAGTCACCCTAACGCGAATGTTTTGCAGGGAAACCATACTCAGACTCATGAATATGAGCGTGTTTCTTCAAACCGCTATGTTCATAAAACAAAGACTTTTTTTGCCTATTCTTATGAGTATTATTCTCCTCCTGCAAGACTATTTGCTACGGCTCCAAAGCCAAAATTCTCAGATGCTTCTCTTAGACTCATTGCTTCTAAGCCACCCCTGAAAATGTGGGTGGTTAAGAAGAACTAACTTTCTCTTGCAGGGAAAGGTCACCAACCGAAAATCAAAAGCTTGTGATGTTATTGCTGGGGACCTAAAACACTTGTAGGGCACAAGATCAAATGCCCAAATGACTTACTGCTCATACTGCTCATGAATCACTTGCTAAACATCTTATCAGTCCTAACCCTCGTCTGAGCTTTCATAATCCACTTATATGTCAAATGTTTATGCTTCATAATGGCTTGTGGTGAAGCCTATCCTCCTAACTGCATTGTAGGGAGTGACACCAAAGTCTTCAGAATGGATTATGGATAGCGGATGCACAAATCATATGACTGGTGATCGGAATCTTCTCATGGACTCAACCTTGCGTCCATCTAACAAGAGTCACATCACATTTGCTGATACTGGTAAAAGCAAAGTGTTGGGTCTAGGTAGAGTTGCAATCTCAAGAGATCAGCACATGGATAAAGTCATGCTTGTTGAATCTCTTGGCTTCAACTTAATGTCTGTCTCAATGCTTTGTGACTTAAACATGATTGTGATCTTTGGCAAATTTCGTTGCCTTGTACTAATGGAATCTGACAAGTCTTTAGTATTTGAAGGATACAGAAAATGTGATCTGTATATGGTAGATTTCTCAGCTGGACCACAGATGGCCGTATGTCTTCTAGCAAAAGCTTCAGAGTGTTTGCTCTGGCATCGGAGGCTAGGACATGCTGGCATGAGAAACTTGCACACTCTCGCAAAGAAGAAGCATGTCATAGGCATCGAGGAAGTCAAGTTCAAGAAAGATCATCTATGTGGTGCCTGTGAAGCTGGGAAGATGACTAGAGCCAAGCACCCCTCGAAGACAATCATGACCACATCCAAACCCTTCGAGCTGCTTCACATGGACTTATATGGCCCTACTCACTACTCCACATTCTCTACCACAGCCTGTCTCTATGGCTTCGTCATTGTTGATGAATATTCAAGATACACATGGGTGCACATAATACTCTACAAGATTGAAGTACAAGATGTCTTCAGACGCTTCACCAACCGTGCCATGAACAACTATGGCGTCAAGATCAAGCATATCAGAAGTGACAATGGCACTGAGTTCAAGAACACTGGCCTTGATCTTTATCTGGATGAAATGGGAATCACTCATGAATTCTCAGCCTCGTATACACCTCAGCAAAATGGGATCGGTGAGCGCAAAAACGAAACTCTAATTGAGATGGCTCGAACGATGCTTGATGAATACAAGACACCAAGAAGGTTCTGGCCCGAAGCTATTGATACTGCATGCCATATCATCAACCGTGTTTATCTTCACAAGCTCCTGAAGAAAACATCCTATGAACTCCTCACTGGAAAGAAGCCTAACGTAAGTTACTTCAGAGTATTTGGAGCTAAGTGCTGGATCAAGGATCCTCATCACAAGTCAAAATTTGCACCCAAAGCACATGAAGGCTTCATGCTCAGATATGGAAAGGACTCACACTCCTACAGAGTCTTCAACATCTTTCTCTATAAAACTGTTGAAACTGTGGATGTGCGGTTTGATGAGACAAATGGTTCACAAAGAGAGACCCTACCAACTATGCTAGATGAAGCTTCACCAAATGAATCTATCAAGCTAATGGGAAACGGTGACATCATGCCTTCTGAAGCACAACCTGATGAGGAACTCATCATCTCTGCTCCAAATCAACCTGACGACAGTGCTCAGCCTGAAGACAACACTCCTGACGATGACAATGTACAGCAAGAGCAAAATCTTCGTCCAGCTCATCCTCGTGTTGCAAATGAAGTACAAGTTGAGAAGATAATTGGTAGCATAAATGCTCCTTGTCCACTTACTCGCTCAAGAGTAACACAGCTTGCAAATTTCTATGGGCACTTTGCTTTTATCTCAATATTTGAACCCAAGAAAGTTGCTGAAGCTTTTATGGAACCTGAATGGATTCAAGAAATGCAAGTAGAGCTTCAACAGTTTGAGATGAACAATGTGTGGGAACTTGTCAAGCGTCCTGATCCTCGCAAGAACAACATAATAGGCACAAAATGGATCTATCGCAACAAGCAAGATGATCATGGTCAAGTGGTCAGAAACAAAGCTCGTCTCGTTGCTCAAGGATACACTCAAGTCGAAGGGATTGACTTCGATGAAACATTTGCTCCTGTGGCCAGACTTGAAGCTATTCGTATACTGCTAGCCTATGCAAATCATCACAACATACTTCTATATCAAATGGATGTAAAGAGTGCCTTTCTCAATGGAAGGATTGAAGAACAAGTGTATGTTGCACAACCACCTGGCTTTGAAGATCCAAACGTCCTGATATGATATACAAACTCAACAAGGCACTGTATGGCCTCAAACAAGCGCCTCATGCTTGGTATGACACACTCAAAGACTTCCTGAAGAGCAAAGGCTTCAAACCTAGATCCCTAGATCCCACACTCTTCACGAAGACATATGATGATGAACTATTTGTCTGCCAAATCTATGTGGACGACATTATCTTCGGCTGCACGGACAAAAAATACAGTGATGAGTTTGGTCACATGATGCAAGAGCAATATCAAATGTCCATGATGGGTGAGCTGAAGTTCTTCCTTGGTCTTCAAATTCATCAGCAAAGCAACGGCATCTTCATATCTCAAGAGAAGTACCTTAAAGACTGCCTGAAAAAGTTTGGAATGCAAGACTGCAAAGGGTACTCGACGCCAATGCCTGCTAAACATCATCTGGGTCCCGACGCCAATGGTAAAGAGTTTGATCAACAGGTATACCGCTCCATGATTGGTTCTTTGCTTTATTTATGTGCATCTAGGCCAGATATTATGCTTAGTGTTTGCATGTGTTCTCGATATCAAGCGGCACCAAAGGAGTCGCATCACTTAGCTGTGAAGCGAATACTTCGATATTTGGCTTACACCCCAACACTAGGATTATGGTATCCAAAGGGCTCCGAGTTTGATCTAGTTGGATTCTCAGATTCTGATTATGCTGGTGACAAAGTTGATCGCAAGTCTACATCAGGCACATGTCACTTTCTAGGACGATCTCTTGTCTGTTGGTCTTCAAAGAAGCAGAACTGTTTATCACTCTCCACTTCTGAATCTGAATACATTGCTGCTGGATCTTGCTGCGCTCAGCTTCTCTGGATGAAGCAAATGCTCAAGGACTATGGCGTCCATCTGAAGCATGTGCCACTCTACTGTGATAATGAAAGCGCTATCAAGATTGCCAACAACCCAGTTCAACACTCAAAGACAAAGCACATTGAAATTCGTCATCACTTTCTCAGAGATCATGTCATGAAGGAAGATATTGATATCATACACGTCAACACTGAAGAGCAACTGGCAGATATCTTCACAAAGCCCTTGGATGAGAAAAGGTTTTGCAAGTTGCGGTGTGAGCTAAATATCTTAGAATCCTCAAATGTCCTGTAATCAGGCACACATCCTAACACTTATGCATATTGATGACTTAGATGTGCAACACACGAGGTAAAGTATATATTCAATCAATGAGGACTTACATTCTAAGTGTGAAAACATTAACATGGAATTTGACTTCGGAGCGCCATGATAATTGTGCGCCGTGTCTGCGTCTAATACTTCCTATACAGTGGGTAATGCCACCACCAAATTCTTGTTTGAAGTTTTCTCGTGGCATTACATTTGCAAAGTCTTCGCACTATATATATATATATATATATATATATATATATATATATATATATATATATATATATATATATATATATATATATAGTTGTGTTCTATCCTCAACAGCATTCACTTATAGCTATGTCTTCGTATTTGAATCTTTTGAACTAAGTGAATGTGATCGGACCCTAACCTCTCTATGCTTTCACATCTCACACTCTGTTTGTCCAAATCATATGCATTCTCTTGAATCTGTCGAATATCTTCTCTGCATCCTTGTCAGCAGAAGATACGGAGACAAACTTTAAATCTGATTTTAATGCTCCATCCTTTATGCCTGAAACCTGGAGAAGCCGAAACGACCACTCCGACAGTCGTGGTGTACGTGGGAATGTGGGACAACTCCCAATGCATTACATGACCGCCACGTGTCCCTCGTATGTGAACCGCCAGGGGCACCTGCGTAATTGTGTTGCGCCGTCTCCCTTGCTTATAAATGCACGTCCCATCACGGTCAAAAGTTCTTCTACCACCTCACCACCTCGACCAACCCTAGCGCCTCCGCTAGCTCTCGACGACGCCGGCGACGAAGCGCTTCGCTGCCGCAACCTCGTCGACGCCGTCCTCACGCCAGCCGCGGACACCTTCTACTCTGCCGTCGCCGTAGCTATCATCCGTCGCCAAGTTAGGGCACAGAAGATCGAACGGCTGGGCATCCAACTCCTCTCCGTATAAGCAGTTCATCGTGTGGTAAATAAAACTTGCCTTTTACCATCTTCTTGATCCATAGGGATTTATCACTTTTACCACAAGAGGTTTTTGCCTACACAAATATATAGATCTATCCTGTCTGCATCTCATATCTTGCCTAGTACATTCACATAGGCTTCAAACATAGTTAGATTCCTCACTTGTACCTATTCGTGGATTCGTACAAATCTGGAACCAACTCTCATCATATGAGTGAATGTCTTCGCGCTATGAGGTCAAAGTCTTCAAAACTGTTTTATCTTCAAAAACTTCTGAGAATGCATATGACCTCTTCCCCTTCCCTCACATCTCTAATGCTGTCACAGGTACATATCTGTGGGAGAATCCCTTGGTTCTCATAGTCTGCATTCATTTGCAGAATTCTTGCAGCGTCACATTCACTCCCCTGAAGACAGTTCCTGTCTGACCAGCGGACCAAAGCATTTGCCAGTTTTGAAGCCATTCAGTTTGAAGCCCTTCAGGTTGAAGCCAATGTCAACTAACAAGACAGTTAGAAAGGGTGGCAGACAGCACCGTGGCAACACCTCCATAGATTTGCCTCCTGATCTCATTGAAATGTACAAGACTGATCCAGAGGAGGATTATAATCAGAGGAAGACACAAATCCAATGGATTCGAAGATATTGGGCTGAACAGTGGTTCAAGTACAGGTTCGTGACCCAAGAGTATGCTAAAAAGAACGCCATCAAGCAACCATGGGGAGATATCACCTATAAAAATCTTCCCCCCAAGACTCGTACTGAAGCCATTGCTCAAGGCTTCTACCCTTGCATGGTCAGAGGGTCTCAACCTACTGATGTTGATCCAAGTTCTCTGCTCTGGTGTCGCGATGACAATTTGTTCAAGCGCAACCTTCAATATGCCAAGAACTCAGCCAAAGAGGACAAGAAGAATTGGGGGTTGGACTTCAATCCTGGCCCCTCTGTGCCCCATGTTGAAGGCTCGCGTGAAGCTGAACCAAACCTGGTCGGGCCCTTCTACAACTTAGAAGGCCTCATCAGTCACATCAGGGTTCAAGGGGCAGATGTGGATCAACCTGCAGATGAAGCTGATTCTAAAGAAGCGCCTGCAACCCCGAAGCCCAAGAAGAAGAAATCCAAGGCTTCAAAGACAAATCCACCAATTGCTTCATGAGTGAAGCCTTTGGCCACTGCTCCGCCACCACCAAGTGTGCAATTTGAGGAACACTCTCGCATCTCCAAGAGCAGACAGCTGAGGAAGGAGCCATCACGCAACCCCAGTCCAACTCTCACTCCGGTTGCTGTTTTGAAGACTGCCAATGAAGCCCTTGATCTCTCAAGCAATGAGGATCTTGGTGACGATGCTCTGGAGCAACGGATCAAGAGCAAGCAAGATGCTCAAATCTTCAATGATTTGCTGCTCTTTGACGTGGAAGTGCTCAATAATTTCATTGATGAATGGTTTGACACCCCCAACCTCAGCTTCGACGATCTTCAACTTCCAGTTGGCCTCAGCGTCTCCTTCCATGGCTCATTTCTTTTGAGCTAGCTCTGGCTCAGAGAATTGTTGAGCTGAAGCAAAAGATCGATTATGAAAAGGCTCAGTTCAAGAAGCATATGGACAAGCTCAGCGTTCAAGAGATTCAAAACTTCAAAGTTATGATGCATGAGCTCAAGGAAGCCTTTCGCCAGAGGCGTGATGAAGCCAAAGGTTCTCGTGAGCGGATCAAGGACTTGGCTGCCAAATGTCTTCAAGCTTTCAATGAAGCTGAAAAGCGCAAGGCCCTTGGGCGTCCTGGCATTGACCCAAGGATGGCTGCCAAGAAGAAGAAGAAGCAACCTGTGCCCGAAGCTGGAGAATCAAGGCTGGAAATGCCTAGCACAGTCTTCCCTGCCAGCATGACCGACACGAATCCTAAGGCCACTCCAACTGCTTCAGAACTTAAGAAGACAAAGGTGGCTGAAGCAAGAGCTCGCAAGCGCAAGCAAACGACTGATGAAGCTCCATCCACCAAGAAGCACAAGACAAAGAAGGATAAGGCTGCTTCCAAAGAGCCTATCTTTGTCGAGCCCATCTCAGTTGCTCGCCCTGCATCTGCCCACAGAGAACGTCGCATGATAGTCCATGAGCCTGCTCCCACAGAGGCTGAAGACATTCCAGCTGCTGACCCCACCGCAGCTGAAGACATTGGTCCTCATGACAATGTTGAAGATGATGAAGTCCTTCCTCAGATCGAGTACAACGTTGAATCTTCGCCTGTTCCTACGAACAGCGAACGCATCAGCATTGGTCGTCCATTGACGCCAATTGCACAGGATGACTCGTGGGCTGATCACCCACAGGATACACCAGTCACACCTCAGCCAACTCAAGACACCAGTTCGGTGCTTGAAGATGAAGACTTTGAGGCCCAACAACCTCCATCCCCTCAGGCGTCGCCAGCTTTTCGCAGGCTTCGCAAAGGACCAAGGCCTCAAGTCGCCGCACCAAGTGTTCCAGAAGGAGTAGAGCAACCATATGTACCTGATGCTGCTCCTACTGTGAACCCCTCAGAATCTCAAGCCAAAACGGCTGAAGATATTCCGGCTGCATCAGCCGAAGAAGAACCACCCCAAGGAGAAGAACAACCCCAAGCGGAAGATGAATGTACTGCCACACCCCATGTTCTCGAGGAGAACGTTTCCGACCCTACAGCTCCTGAAGTGGAGGTTACAAACACAGAGGATGCCACCACCAACACTAAAGCCAATGACGTGGTCATGGCTGAAGCTTATGTGGCACCTGAAGACACAATGGTGCCCGAAGTGATGGCGCCTGAAGACAGTGCTGCACCTGAAGCAAATCTGTAGCCTGAAGCTAATGCCTTTGCTCCTGTTCCGCCTCCTAGGCCCCATACAATTGAGCAAGCATACAACTAGGATGGTCAGCTCATTTCTGTCCGGTGGCCCATTCTGACTCCACCACCTACTACTGGACCGCATGCTGCTGGTCCCCAGTTTGATCATCATGTTGAGCACAGGCCTCAAGTCCAGAAGCCTAAGCCAAGACTGCCAAGGTTTCCAGGTATTGCTACCTCTCAAGGGTCATTCAATGCCAATAGCTTCACTGCGCACAACACCTTCTTTGACAGCGCCAAGAACCCATATTCCAATCCAAGAATATTATCAGATAGGTTTTGGAGCCATCAGCAGCGCAGTTATTACTCAAGAGTACTCTATGATCAAGGGCGCATTTTCCCTCATATGCGTCTTGACACTAAAGCTATTGCTGGTCTGCCCTGTCTGGAGGAAGCTCTTGATTGTTTCCGTTATGCTGGCCTGCTAAATTTTGTAACTGACAAGGAGCATTGGAATGAAGAGTTGCTTCTGCAATTCTATGCAACCCTCCACATTCGAGGCTACAGCAGGGATCCGAAGACATGGGTCCTTGAGTGGATGACAGACAATGTCCATCATGAAGCCAAATCCTTTGATCTCATTGAGCTTACTGGCCTGCCCACTCCAGGAGATCTGTATGAACCTGGCTGTCAATTGCACAATGAAGCCTTGGAGAGCATCTTTCAGAAGCGCAAGCCCAACATGAGCAAATGCTAAGCATGATGAAGCCTCTGCCAAGTGATGCTGAATATCCTAAGGAATTCTTTGTTGAAGACCTAGAGTACCTGCCACGCACTATCTATCATATCATCAGGCGTACTCTATGGCCCGTCAAAGGATATTCTTTATCAGCCAAGCTTGAAGGCACCATGAAGACTTTGGTCTTCCAATGGCATCAGCTTCAATGCTCAAGATTTCTTCATAAGGCAATTGGCTATGTCTGGATCTGATCTGTTTGGTCTGAAATTCTATGCCCCATGGATTATGCGCCTCATCAAGCTGCATTCAGCTGTCACCTATCGGCCCTCTGCTCGCAACCATCATATATTCTTGCCTGAGGTTGATATGTCAGCTGAAGCTATATGCCAAGAGCCTAACAAAGAGCATGGTAGTCTTCACAATGTTGATCGCCAGAGCTTCACTCAGCAGATTGAAGGAGTTCTAGCAGTCTCACGCATTTATCCTCTGGCTGGCCGTACTCGTCTACCTCGACACGCTGAAACCGAAGCCACTGAGAGCACCATCGCCCAAAGGCCTCAGAAGCGATCTCGTGTTCTCAATAACCGAGAGCTTCTGGTTGCACTTCATCAGAAATAGGATAAGCATCACTACTGGCTAAAGCGTCAGATGCAAAGCCTCTTGGTGGATGTAAATCGCATTCGCAATCTTGCCACCAAGAATTCCTTTGTTGCTCATGAAACCTGTCAGAGGTCTTGGAAGAGTTTGACCTTGCTAAGTGCTGAAGCGGATCTTCAAGACGATGGCTTCACAGAGAGATTCAAGTTTGACCACACTCCTCCAAGGAATGATGTTATGCGTCGAACTCCATCTCTTGAAGATTCTGAATACTCCTACTCCGCTGCAACAATTGATGCCAGGGTGATCGATGATCAAGATGATGCTACCTCACCTCCTCCTACATCAGCGCGCGTCGACACTGCACCAACTACTTCTGCACCACCAAACACCAACGTCGACCCTGCATCCTCTCCTGCTCCAACTGGGAACGAGTAGAGGCTATATGTCTTCAAACCTTTTTGGTCCTTACTGACAAAAGGGGGAGAAGCATATGAGTTGATAGTCTTCAAGCGGGTCCATATGGGCGGGTGCTTTATATTTTGCCTAGTGTTTACAACTCTTTTTTCTGCTACATTTGGTTCTTTGAGTTGTAACACTTAAAATGATGGTCGTCTGCTACGTTTTTATGCTACTGTGTAATGCGATGATAAATTCCGCATCTGCTACCTTATATTCCGCACTTAGTCATTATTGCAGACGTCCATTTCTCATTATGCATGTCATTATCTTCGACATATCAATTATGCATGATGAATTGTCTTCATAAGTTGAAGAGGATCTCCACAAGTACAACCTGCCATGTGCATTTGCATTCAAAGGCAAATCAACTATATGCACATTGTAATGCCCAGGATACACCCGCCGGTGGTCGTTACTCCTGGCGGGATCTAGACTGGCCTCACATATCAATACTAGTCTTTTCTGCGCACTTTGTCCTCACTCGTGCACACCCGGGAGCAACTTCCTGGTCGGTCACCCATCCTGAAACTACTCCAAGCTGAGCACGCTTAACTTTGGAGTTCTATCCGAATGGGCTCCCGGAAAAGAAGGAATTCCTTATTGATATGAGTAGTCTATCATCCCTAATAAGCCAGGCCATCACACACATCTTCAGGGGGAGCCTTTTGCTACTTACGAAGACAATACCTTTATCCTTTACAATTTCACATATCTTTATCCCCGTTGAAAACTTCAACCAGTTTGTCATCAATCACCAAAAAGGGGGAGATTGTAAGTGCATCTACTGCCACCCCTAGTTGGTTTTGGAGTATTGATGACAAACCTGGTTGAGGGACTAATGTGTTTGTGAGAATTGTAGGATAACACAGGTAGTAGTCCCTCATTGATTCGGTTTACCTACCGGAGATGACCCCTAAAAATGTATGAAGACATTGACATCAGTGGTGGTATATGAAGATAATCATAATGAAGACTATGACAAGAGAAGACATTGTGTGAAGACTATGGAGAACGAAGACTTAGATGTTTCGTTGTTTCCTTTTCTTATTTGTTGAGTCGTAGGAACCACCATACTGTTAAGTGGGGTCCAAGTGATCTAAGTCAGAGTGACTGAAGTGATGCTCAACCAAATCCTATGTCTTCGAGCAAAGACTATGAGAGCAAATCTTATCCAGAGTTGGATGAGTCAGCCTTACTTGTAGCCCAAGTAAAGTTGTCGTGTGAGTGTTTGAAATATGACCGTTGGAACACGTGTTACTTCCTTAGTGACCCAGGGTCACTTCAGAAAAATCAGGTCGGGTTGCCCAGTGGCTATAAATAGCCCACCCCCTACACCATAAATTGGTGGCTGCTTAGAGTTATTGCACGGCTTTTGTCGTTTGAGAGCAACCCACCTCCGAAGCATTTGAGAGAGAAATCCTTGAGAGGACAAAGCCAAAACACCCAGAGCCAAAGAGTGTTAGGCATCACTGAAGTCTTTCTGTCTGTGTGACCTGAAGACTTATTACACTTGAGGACTTTGTTTCCTCCAGCCGGTTAGGCGTCGCGTTCTGAGCATCCAAGAGTCATTGTGGATCGCCGGTGAACGAAGTCTGTGAAGGTTTGGAAGTCTACCTTGAAGACTTACCAGAGTGATTGGGCGAGGACTAGGTGTCCTTAGCTCAAGGGGAATAAGGTGAAGACGCGGTCTTCTGAGTTAAATCTCAGCCTCCCTAACCAGACGTACAGTTGTCACAGCAACTGGAACTGGTCTAACAAATCATTGTCCTCCCCGAGCTACTAGTTCTATCCTTCCCTTCCCTTTACTTATCGTTTTATGTTGTGAAGTCATTGCCTGCTTGCCCTATCTGATTGACTTCACTGAGTATCTACCTATTGTGATTGGCTTCATTCCTTCTTCCATCATGATCCCTACTGCCTAGCTGCTATTAGTCTTCGTGCTTTCACTTCATTGAATGCTTGACTATGGCTTGTCCAGTGTAGTCTACTTTCCGCTGCATACTAATAGGATTGAGTTTATCTTTTGTCTTCAAAACTACCGTGTTTTGAACCATTTCATAAAAAATCGCCTATCCCCCCCCTCTAGTCGATATACTGCACTTTCACTTCTTAACCACCCACATCTATAGGGATGGCTGAGAAGCAATAAGTCTAAGTGCAGCATCTGAGAATTTTGGCTTAGGAGCCCTAGAAAATAGCTTAGCAGGAGATGAATAGTACCTATATGAATATGCAGAGAAGTTATTTGTCTTATGAACAAAGTGGTTAGATGAAACATGCTCATATTCATGAGTCTGATGATAAACTCCCTGCAAAACATTTGCGTTAGAGTGACCCAATGTGGTCCTTTTTCTATATGAAGTCTTTGGACCATATGAAGCTTTTGGTCCGGGGTTAATCTTCTTTCCTGGTGGCGTCATGATGACATTCACTAGAAGCTTTTCGATAAGACTTCTCGGAACCCAGATCTTCTTCATAGGTGATCCATTCCTACAGTTAGTTCCAATGAACTTGGAAAACACTTTGCCATTCTGATCCTTGAACAGTTTATAGTTTGAGTCAAATGACTCGTTAATGACAAGAGGGTTAGCACAAGTGAAGCCAGATAAAGTAGATGGATCTACTGGTGGACCCTTTCCAGTATCCCATGTGATTTTGGGATACTGCTCGGGCTTCCAGTAAGAACCATCAACATTGATTTTCCTTTCGAACCCAACACCCTCTTTCCTAGGGTTTCGGTTCAGAATCTGTTTCTTGAGAACATCGCACAGTGTCTAATGCCCTTTGAGGCTTTGGTACACACCTGTTTCAAGCAATGTCTTCAACCTAGCATTCCCATCAGCAATAGCAGTGGTTTCCTCAGTAGAGGGGTTAGTTACCACATCAATAGTTGAAGATATTGCAATTTCAGAAGCAGTAAAGCATTCAGCAATAGAGACAACATTTTCACGCTCAAGACATTTTAGACAGGGTGGCACAAAGTTTTCCTGAGTGGAACTAATCTGTTGGGTAAGTAGTGAATCGTTTTCCTTTTGAAGATCATCATGAGACGCTCTAAGTTTCTCAAGGTCTTGCTTCCTTTGAAGATAATCATAGGAAAGCTTCTCATGAGTAGCTGGGAGAGTTTCATAATGGCTTTCAAGTTCAGTGCACCTTACGTGAAGATTTTATGTCTTCAATTAAGGACTGAGTTCGATTCATTTCCGCGTCCAACAGATTATCACTCTTGTCTAGCAACTTTTGAATATGTTCCATAGCATTTTGTTGTTAAGTTGCAATTTTAGCAAGAGTTTTATAGGTGGGTTTGGATTCACATTCAGAGTCATCTTCGCCGGAGGTCTGAAAGTAGGCATCGCGTGAGTTTACCTTTGCACCATGTGCCATGAAGCAGTAGGTAGGTGAAGAGTAGTCCTCATCATTTGCTTTGGCGCCGATGGAGTGACCATCATCGTCAGTGTTGAAGATGGACTTGGCGACAAATGCGGAGGCTAGAGCTAGGCTAGCCACGCCAGAATCAGATTCCTCCTCAGATTCCACCTCTGCCTCCTCAGAAGCAGACTCCTCCTCTGAATCCATTTCCTTCCCAATGAACGCATGAGCCTTGCCAGATGATCTCTTCTTGTAAGACGAAGACTTTGATGAAGACTTGGAAGAGGACTTTGAGGATTTCCTCTTCGTTTTGTCATCAGAGTCATATTCCTTGCTCTTCTTCTTTTTCTTGGATTCATTGTCCCACTGAGGATATTCAAATATGTAGTGGCCAGGCTTTTTGCACTTGTGGCATGTTCTCTTCTTGTAATCATGATAGGAAGCCTCATCGTTTCTTGAGGTTGATCTTGAAGACTTTCCGAAGTTTTTCTTCCTTGAGAACCTTTGAAACTTCTTCACAAGCATAGCTAGTTATTTGCCAATGTCTTCATGATCGTCAGAGTAGCTGTCAAAGTCTTCTTCAGACGAGGACACAGCTTTAGCCTACAAGGCTCTGGATCGACCATAGTTGGGGCCATAGATATCTCTCTTCTCAGATAGCTAGAACTCATGTGTGTTGAGCCTCTCAAGTATGTCAGACGGATCAAGACGTTTGAAGTCAGGTCGTTCTTGAATCATCAATGCCAAGGTGTCAAACGAACTGTCAAGATACCGCAATAGCTTCTTCACAACTTTATGCTTGGTGATTTCAGTGGCGCCAAGAGCATGGAGCTCATTGGTGATATTAGTAAGGCGATCAAATGTAAGCTGTACATTCTCATTGTCGTTTCTCTTGAAGCGATTGAATAGATTGCGAAGAACGTCAATCCTTGAGTCTCTCTATGTTGAGACGCCTTCATTGACCTTGGATAACCAGTCCCATACTTTCTTGGCTGAATCCAACGCCCTCACACGTCCATACTGTCCTTTGGTCAGATGAACACAGATGATGTTCTTGGCGGTTGAGTCCAGTTGAGAAAATTTCTTGACATCAGCAGGGGTGACACCTTCACCAGCCTTGGGAACACCAGTCTTGACGACATACCAGAGGTCGTTGTCGATAGCTTCAAGATGCATGCGCATCTTATTCTTCCAGTAGGGGTAATCAGTCCCATCGAAGACAGGGCACGCAATGGAGACTTTGATTATCCCTGCAGTCGACATAACTAATACTCCAGGTGTGTTAGGGATATTACTACCAGGTATAAACCGGCCAGGAGGGTCCGGTTTGCGTTATCAAGATTGTATAATCAGAAGCCCAGTGGAGTATGGAGTAGAAGATTATAGCCCAAGAGGCTTAGAGCCCATGTGTTAGGGCCCATGATTTGTAGA
The DNA here is from genome assembly GCA_902687465.1 of Secale cereale. Classification (NCBI taxonomy): domain Eukaryota; kingdom Viridiplantae; phylum Streptophyta; class Magnoliopsida; order Poales; family Poaceae; genus Secale; species Secale cereale. The sequence goes on from LR738710.1 coordinate 573,177,639, forward strand.
CCTTCATACTATGTAACTTGGGATGTAAGATAGAAAGAGCAGAGACCGAGGCGGACATGTCTATGAGCCGGCCTCGCGACTCTGTAAACTGGACCGGGCGTCACCTCTTATATAAAGGGACGACCCGGCGACGGGTCAGGACAAGAAACAACAGCTCGAGACACGGGCAAAGCGGATTCGCTCCCTCGTCATTGAATCCCAAGCAATACCACACCAAACTAGACGTAGGCTTTTACCTTCATCGAAGGTGCCGAACTAGTATAAAATCCATGTGTCCTTCGTCCGCTTTAACCCCTTTAAGCTAACACGTAGAGATGGCCTCACGACTAAGTCCTTTTGCTAGGACATCTGCCGTGCTAAATCCACGACAGTTTGCGCCCACCGTGGGGCTATCGCACGATGGTTTCGAGTTCTTGAAGGGCAGCTTTGAAGGGCTCAGGGGCTATGCAGTGGGCCGGATGACTAAGAGTCGTCGCGGCTGGATCTACATCGACGATGCAGGCTCGGGCCCCGAGGCCGATTCAATCGAATACGGGTACCGGGTCCCCTTTGGTGGCATCCACGTCTTCATCGGTAAGATCGGCAAACCGGGCCCTGAGCCGGACACCTTCCCCAACATCATCGAGTCGGCTCAGTGTGCAAGACCTGCCCGGATTCAGCCCACCGAGAAGCACGTCTTCGTTGGAGCAGTGCATGGAGTACAAGCCGAGGACGGATCGGACTCCGGCGGCGAGACCATTATTTATTTCGGCGATGAATCTTCGTCCGAAGAGACCGAATCTCTGTATCTGCTGCAGGACGGCCAGTCTGGGGGTGTTCCGATGGTGACAGTATTCCGGACTCCCTCGATCCGCCAAACAGGGTGGCTGTTTTCATGGCCAGATCACAACCCATGCGGCAGCCCTCAACGACAGGGGCATTAACCTCAGAGGCAATGGGAGCTAGAGCTGGAGATCCTCCCCCATAACCCTCTGACGCTCTATCCATCTTAGTCGACACTTTGACATCACTTCCAACAGCAGAAGTAGCTCAGGCCGACAAGGAGCAGCATGATGCGGAGATCGCTCAGGTGAAGAGCCGGATTGAGCAAGCCAAGTTAGACCTGGCCGCTGAGAAAGCCAGGATGGCTACGAGGCAGGCGGAGCTGGATTCTCAAGATTATCGGCTTAGGTTAGATCAGAACGCCTCACAAGAGGTAATGTGGAGAAGACAACGATCTCGTTTGCCGCCGGTTTATGAGGCGAGGAATCTCTTTAGCACGCCAGGCGCAGGGACCAGTAATCATCTAGAGATAAACCGCGGAGGAGCACCAAGAACAGGCGCGTCGGTTCACCCACCGGCCGCAGAGACAAATCGATAAGTTGTGCCGACCCAGCATGTGCCTACCCCTCCGGGTCATTACTCTAATCCTTTGGACAACATAGTTGCTGCCGCTTCACGACTGGCCGCCCTCCCCATTGAGGGAATGTCCCCTATAGCAGTGGAGGCACGACGGGCCAAGGAGTTGCTCGATATGGTGCTAACTCAATAGCAAGCTTATTCATATAGCCGGGAAAGGATTCATTCAACCCCTCGCCCGAGCCGGAGTTATACGAGGCGTCTGGATGAACCGGCCGTATCAAGCAGCGCACGGAGACGGCATCGGCAGAGGCGGGATAATCCGGCAGGAGAAGAAGCACATGCGCAAGAGGTGGTGGATAAGGCCAGGCATACTGCCCAATACGACGCCCATCAGCCGACACCGGTTCATCCCACCGCCACAGTTAAACCGAGAGTCATGTCCAATTCCCTGGGAGTACAGTGTCTCATCCCCGCTTTACGGAACGTGAAACTACCGAAAGATTTCAAAGGCCCGCGCAAGGTGCCCAACTACACGGCGGATCTTGCTCCGGAGGCGTGGGTTGAGAGTTATGAAATGGCCATGGAGATGCTCGACGTGGACGAAGCGGCATGTGCTAAATACTTCACAATGATGCTCGAGGGCACGGCCCGGACATGGCTAAAGGGTTTGCCGCCTAATTCCATCGGATCATGGGGTGAATTGCGGAGCCTGTTTATCAATAATTTCAAGAACACGTGCAAACAGCCGATGTCTGTTGTCGATTTAGCGGCATGCGTTCAAGGAGAGCAAGAGTCCACGAGCAGTTGGGTGCGTCGAGTCTCCGAAATCTTGCACTCCTCCAATAGCATCAACCCAAGTACGGCAATAGTAACCTTGGAAGGCAATTGCCAGTTTGAACCTTTGAGGCAGAAGTTGGGACGACTCAAGCGTGATTGCAACGACATGGGAACACTCATGGGCGCTTTGGTGAAATACGGAGATTCTGATAACACCAAATATCCAGACGCGGATGGAGACAAGCAAGAACGGTAAACCACCGCAGACCAATCCGGCGGGTCAAGGATACAATGACAAGCGTAAAGCGGAAGGCAGCTCAGACTTTGTGGCCAATACCAACGCTCAGGACAGTGGGCAGCGCTGCAAGGGTAGACCGCCCCCACGCAACGGGAGGCCGCCTATTAATCTAGAGCGCCCGTTGAACGTGCCTTGCCCAAAGCATGGTACAGCGGAAAACCCGGCTACGCATCTCTGGAAAGTCTGTTTCATTATGCAAGAATTTATGAAACAGACTAAGTATGATCACGGGCCCCCCGGCAGATCAGGCCCCGGTTTTCAAGGTCCGGGTTATCAAGGTGGCGGGTCCAGTTCAGGATACCACGGCGGTAACGGCAACCACAATGGCAACAATCAGCATCAGCATAACCAGCAACATGGTCAGGGCGGATACAACAACCAAGGAAATCAACAGCGTCAGCAATAGTAGCAATCCGGATATCAGAATAATTCGAAGGAGCTGAGCAGTGGGCAGTATCACGTTTTCACCACGAGCTTGTGCAAACGGGATCAAAAGGTTTTGAAGAGTGCAGTGCATTCTGTTGAACCGGCGATACCATGATTTTTGCGTTGGTCAGAGCAACCCAATGTGTGGAGAGAGAGGATCACCCACCCCGGGTTGATAATCCGGGTCAGTTGGCCCTGGTAGTGGCACCACAGGTGGGTGATTACAAGGTCACCAAGGTGCTTATGGATGGAGGCAGCAGCATCAACATCTTATATTATGAGACGTTTTGGCGCATGGGGATGACAGATAAAAAGCTTCGACAGTCCAATACAGTGTTCCATGGGGTGGTACCCGGAAAATCGGCTTATCCAGTTGGCAAGATTGATTTGGTGGTCACCTTTGGAGATGAGCATGACTCTAGATCAGAGACTGTGACCTTTGAGGTTGTAAAGATCAGGAGCCCATACCACGCATTGTTTGGGCGGCCGGTTTACGCCAAGTTCATGGCTAGGCCGTGTTATGTCTATTTACAGCTTAAGATGCTAGGCCAAAAGGGGACTATTACGGTTCATGGGAGCCGCAAAATTTCATTGGAGTGCGATGAAGGAGATGCAGCTTATGCTAAGGCGGTTTGTGCTACGGACGAGCTGAAGTTCTATAAGGACAATGTTGATCCGGTGGATATGTCCCCGCTGAAGAAGCCAACTACAGAGCATGATCCGGCGTTGAAGTTCAAATCAGCTGAGGAGACTAACAGGTGGACTTTTTTCCGGGCGATTCATCCAAACAGTTCACTATCAGCGCTAACCTAGACCCCAAATAGGAAAGCGCGCTCATCAAGTTCATCCGTGAGAACTGGGATATCTTTGCGTGGAAACCTTCTGACATGCTAGGTATACCGAGGGAACTCGCTGAGCACAATCTTAATATTGATCCTAAGTTTAAACCGGTCAAGCCATACCTGCACCGCTTCAATGAGGAGAGGCGTAAGGCTATAGGAGAAGAAGTGGCTAGGCTTTTGGTTGCAGGCTTCATAGTTGAAGTGTTTCATCCAGAGTGGTTGGCTAATCCAGTGCTGGTACTTAAGAAAAATGGAACTTGGAGAATGTGTGTGGATTACACGGATTTGAATAAGGCTTGCCCAACTAATCCTTTTGCTCTCCCCCGTATTGATCAGATCATTGATGCTACGGCAGGATGTGAGCGGCTAAGTTTTTTGGATGCATATTCAGGTTATCACCAGATTAAGATGGCAGTTAAGGACCAGGAGAAAACAGCTTTTATAACTCCCTTTGGAGCCTTCTGTTATGTATCTATGCCATTTGGGCTCAAGAGCGCCCAGGCAACCTACCAGCGTTGTGTGCAGAACTGCCTACAAGGGCAGATTGGGAGAAATGTCCATGCATATGTTGATGACATTGTGGTGAAATCCAGGAAGGAGGAGACACTGATAGAGGATCTGAAGGAAACCTTTGACAACCTCCGAGTTTACAAAATGATGCTTAATCCAGAGAAGTGCATTTTCGGTGTTTCGGCAGGCAAACTCCTGGGGTTCTTAGTGTCAAACAGAGGGATTGAAGCTAATCCGGAGAAGATCAAGGCGATCACGTCCCTGGCTAAACCGGCGTGCATCAACGATGTCCAACGCGTGGCAGGCCGTATTGCAGCACTGAGCCGGTTTATCAGCCGTTTGGGGGAGAAGGCAATCCCGCTTTATCAGATGATGAAGAAGACAGACCGCTTCATCTGGAGCGATGCTGCTGATGCTGCATTCGAGGATTTAAAGAGGCAATTGGTAGAGCCGCCGGTCCTTGCTGCCCCGATTGATAATGAGCCGCTGCTGTTATATGTGGCCGCCAATGCCCACGCAGTAAGTGTTGCCATTGTGGTAAAGTGCAAGGAAGCAGGCAAAGAATATCCGGTTCAGAGGCCGGTTTACTACATCAATGAGGTGCTCATTGAGTCAAAACAGAGATATCCACACTGGCAAAAACTGGTGTATGGAGTGTTCATGGCAAACCGGAAGCTGAAGCATTATTTTCAGGGCCACCCAATCACTGTTGTCAGTTCATCTCCGTTAGGGGATATAATCCAGAACAGAGAAGCTACCGGTCGGGTTGCAAAATTGGCCATTGAGCTTAGCCCGCACGGATTAAAGTACTGCTATAAAATCCCAAGCACTAGTGGGTTTCATTAATGATTGGACAGAGTTGCAAGCACCTGAGGAGAAGCCGGATCATACGTACTGGACTATTCACTTTGACAGTTCAAGGCAGTTGGAGGGCTCGGGGGCTGGAGTCGTGTTAACTTCCCCATGAGGTGATAAGTTCTGCTATGTCCTCTGTTTAATGTTCCCTTGTACTAACAATGCTGCTGAGTATGAAGCTCTTCTCCATGTTTTGCGGATGGCTAAGGAGATGAACTTGAGCCGGGTTAAGTGCTTGGGCGATTCAAATCTGGTAGCACATCAAGTATCTGGCAAGTGGGACTCCAAGGATCCGCTTATGGCAGCATATCGACGAGAGGTGGACGCTGCCGCTGGACACTTCAAAGGATATCAGGTGGATCATATAGACCGACGAAAAAATGAAGCATCCGATGCGTTAAGCCGACTGGGTTCCCAGCGTAAACCGGTTCCACCTAATACTTTCTTGGATGAATTGCATAATCCGTCGGTGCAGATACCTTCAGAGGAGGACTTGGCTGTTCCTGATCCGGAGGCACAATTGGTTGCAGCACTTCATGTCATTCCGGATTGGACACTCCCTTACTTGGCATACATGAACCGAGGTGAGTTACCAGAGGACGAAGTCGAGGCCCGGCAGATAATCCGGCGGTCTAAATCTATGACTATTGTCAATGGAGAACTTCATCATCGTAGCGTTTCTGGAGCGTTTCAACGGTGTGTATCATCAGAACAAGGCTGTGATATTCTTAGAGAGATCCATGAAGGGGACTGTGGTCATCATGCCGGTTCAAAATCCTTGGTGGCTAAAGCTTTTCGTCATGGGTTCTACTGGTTGACGGCTCACGCCGACGCATAGGACTTGGTCAGAAAATGTGATGCTTGCCAGAAATTCTCACGGCGTGCTCATATACCGGTGCAGGAGCTGAGGATGATCCCAATTACTTGGCCGTTTACGACTTGGGGGCTCGATATGGTTGTACCCTTCAAGAGATCCCAAGACTAGAAAACCCACTTGTCGGTAGCAGTGGATAAGTTTACAAAATGGGTTGAAGCGGAGCCTGACAGTAAGTGCGATGCAGCAACAGCGGTTCAGTTCATCAAAAAGATGATTTTCCGGTTTGGCTTTCCGCACAGTATTATAACTGATAATGGCACCAATCAGTCCAAGGGAGCTATGGAGGAATTCTGTCAACGAGAGCATATTCGTCTTGATGTGTCATCAGTAGCTCACCCTTAGTCCAATGGCCAAGCTGAAAGAGCCAATCAAGAGATCTTGAGAGGCATCAAACCCCGGCTTATGGTTCCTTTACAGAGAACACCGGGTTGTTGGGTGGAGGAATTGCCTTTTGTCTTATGGAGCATCAACACTACACCTAATAGATCCACAGGATACACGCCTTTCTTCATGGTATATGGAGCAGAAGCGGTCCTCCCTAGTGATATCCGGCACGACTCGCCGCGGGTGGTGGCTTATGTTGAAGCGGATAATGAACAAGCAAGACAAGACGGTTTGGACCGGCTGGACAAGGAACGGGACACGGCAGCAGCGCGCTCAGCGATTTATCAACAAGACCTGTGCCGGTACCACAACCGCCGGGTTAAGACCAGTACGTTTCAGGAAGGAGATCTGGTGCTCCAGCTCATCCAGGACCAGACAGATATGCACAAGTTATCCCCACCTTGGGAAGGACCCTTTGTGGTCAGCAAGAACCTGCACAACGGATCATACTACCTCGTCGACGTTCGAGAACATAAGGACTCACGCACGGCGGAGGAGGAGACCAAGCGGCCGTGGAACATCGCTCTTCTTCGACCTTACTATACTTGAGCCATCGGCTCCGCTTTATGTACAATGTATATATTATTATAAATAAAATAAACTGGCGCCCCCGGTAAACCAGGGAATCAGCCATCCTTTTTTACAAAAGAGTATCACATGGGGGCTTCTGTGCAAGGAAGTTTTCCATGACCTCTTAAACCGGTGCCCTTGGTAAAATCAAGGAATCAGCCGTCCTTTCTATACAAACAAGAATCACATGGGGGCTTCCGCGGGCAAGGAAGTTTCCCATGGCCTCTTGAACCGGCGGCCATATGAAGCCCATCATAAGAGCACTGCGCCGGTTGCTTCGGTAATTTCCACATGATGATGAAGGGGCAAAAGAGGGTTTGATGCCTAGCACGACTCAAACATATGCCCCGACGAGCAATGCTCACACGCTACCTGGGGGCTCCTGGTGCAAGTTCATCAGCGAGTTGAAAACTCTTGTAGTGAACACGGCTTGGAAGCCCGGTGTATACACCTAAAACGCCGGATTAACCTGCCTGCATCAAGTAAATTGCGCCGTCCAGGTAAACCTGGTATGACCCGTCGAACGTATCACAAGTCAATCCTTCGGGACCCTGAACTTGGTCATGTTAAATTGACGATCATCAAGTGATTACCCAAGCCAAAATCTTTATGAGATTTTGAACATTGGGTAGCTGTTGACATTGGTGATTTGGTTAAAGATTGCGGATCATCTTAACAGGCTTTGCTAAAATGGTTAATGACAGTAGCCTGGCAGCTCATAAAAAGCCTCGAATTTGGAGCCTGGCAGCTCGTAAAAAGCCTCGACTACATGGTCTTATTTGCCCAAAAACTTTATTTTCCATTTTTTATGTTTTCACAAATCTTTATCTTCAAGGTCATTGGTTTTTCAACCAAGTCCATTGACGCAAGACCAGACAAGTACAAAGTTGTCACTACATTTGTGTCTACAGAGCTATAGTCTGGGTCATGAACACCAGCACTAGTTTACCGTTAAACCGGCGTTCATTGTAACTCGGATCAGCTTCATAAGCCAAATAGAGAGCCAAGGGAGTCATCAACACTTGCGTCTTGGATTACTCGTGCTGGATTAAGGTTTGCAGATACACTTAATCACAGGTATGATATCTGATGGTATCTTATACACAGTTCAAAGCTATTAATTTAGATCATGTGCTTGGGTAGTATAACCCGTCCGGTGGTAAACCGCCAAGACATTCTTAGCATTGTTTATGCAGATACAGGTAAACATAAATTGTTGACACATTGCAAGGAGGAGATAATTTAGGAATTACCAATCAAAATAATGCCATGAAGGATAAGAGTGGGACCAAGACAGTATCTCAACTATTCTATTACAAGGCACTTGCAGGCCCAAAAGAATATCAGTTTCTTGCAAAGTATTCAAAACATAAGATTAAACCGGAGCCGGTTTAGGATTCTTCTTCGGCTCGCTGTGAAGACTGAGGGTCAGCTTGCTCCGGGTCTTCGACGACTTCTGGCAGCTGCTGGAAATCAGGGGTGCTCCAGTCAATCTTGGCAAGGGCACGGAAATATACTTCATCGTTTATAAGTTCTGACGGTTCAATATCAGGGGCGAAGGTATGCTTACGAACGCGTGGAATTAGATTTTCGACATCATAAGTCGGCCGCTCCACCCGCGAGTTCTCTAGATCATAACCCAGATGATACCTTGTTAAGTTCGCTTCATCAGCGAGCTTACTAGCAAGAGGGCACATGTCTTTGGTCAAAGCGCGAAGATCTTTAGCAGAGAAGGCTGACCCATCTTCTTTCATACTGGGATAGCCATTCATGGCCTCTGCCGGATCAAAATCGGGAACCCATGCCTTGGCCCGGGTTAGCGCCATGAGGGAACCAGCTCTTGCAGAAGATTTCTTCACTTCAACAAGTCGGGTAGGCAAGATGGATAATTTCTCCAGAGTACCTTGGATGGTGGACGGTGCCGGTTTATTGTGCGAAATAGCACGGATGGCCCTTTGAGCACCGGCATAGAGTTGTTCCACCAAGGTATAAGCAGCTTTCAGCTTCCTCCGGACATCATCCCCAAGATGAATCACGCGCCTCCCTGTGTACAAGTGATGAGTCAAGCCGGAGCAGTATCAAATAGCAAGGATAAAACGTATGAAAACAAGTACTTACCAAAGATGGCAGATGTCATATCGTCTATATGCTGTCTTAACCCGGATAACTCCTCCGTCACCGGGTTAAGGGCAACCTCAACATCCTTGGCTCTTTTTTCTAGGGATATTTAAATTAGTGCCCCTGGTTCCTTAGTTGTGCTCACTTTTCCCTACGCTCCAAACTTTTGCTCACTTTTCCCCTCTTCCTTAGCTGAAACTCTCACAAATGCTCATAGCGGTCGTTTGCCGTCTTGACCGTCCATTGACCATTAATTGCTGACGAGTGGGGCCGAGTCTTCGTCTGACTGTTGCTTGCTGACGGGTGGGACCGCAAGGAGACACATTTGTCTGAATCTGAAACATGCCCTATCTAGACAGGCCGCACTGCACCGCGCCGCCCCGCCCCCTCCGCCGGCGTCGTGCCGCGTCCACCGCAGTTGTTTCTTCCAACCTATGCCCCTATTCCGTTCGTCAGCGACGCCGCATCTCCGCCAGATATAGCCCACCTCCCCATCTAGGATTACATAGCGATGTTGATTGAGGACACCCGGAATGCAGTCGACCATGGAGAGGATTGGGTCGAATCGGCGGCAGATAATTCATGGATTAAACCTGGGTAAGCATTGTTTCCTCTCGAATTGACGTTCTAAGTCGTATTGTAGGCCGTATTTGACTTCTGTTTGCTTGAATCGTTCGAATTTGTGCTCGATTTTACCTGGCTAACTGAAGCCTTTATTTCCCTCAACAAAATAGGATTGATCCCGCGCTGGCTTTCCGGCTGGCGATTAGAATGGAAACTAGTGTGATTCGTGGTACTAAACTGCATTTGATTTCATCATTTTCCTATCCCAAAGTGGTAGAAACCAGCATATCTTTCAAAGATTTGCAAGCTGAGCTCAGAAACACCTATCCCTGGAGTGATGCCGATGCTGTTGAACTGAATTACTTTAGCAGTGACGAGCAAAGATTTCTCCCACTAACTTGCGACGACCATATGTCGTTGCTTTTTGCTGGGATTGCTGGCTGCCGATTCGGTAAACTCCAAACCGATGTGCTTTAGCCACGCGCAGAACGGGTGAAGGGGAAGGGAGTTCAGACATCATCTGTCTGTGCTAACAGCCAGCACCCCGACACTCCTTGTAGGTGGACACCAAGTAAAGCAAGTGGTTCATGGAGCCACAACATGCCTGCTGCCAATTGTGGTTCTGTCAGCTGCTGCCTCTCGTGTACCTTCTGCAGTTGGTGTAGAAGAGGATGCAGAACCTGACGAGGCAGTGCCTACAAATGATGATGAAGACGAGATGATGTTTCCTGAACTGGTCGATGTAGCCAGTCAGCAAGCAGTGGATGACGAATATATGGAGGAGCCCATCAGCCAAGCTAGGTTTGATGACACTGACGATGAAGAGAAGGTGGAGAACATGGACAGCTTAATCGAGGATGAATACGATGGTGATGACATGCCAACAATTAAGTGGAACAGGGAAAAACCTGAGCTTAGTGTAGGTACCATTTTCCAATCAATGGTGGACTGTCATAATGCAGTGACAACATGGTGCATTATATCTGAAAACACCTATAAGATTAAAAGGAGTGAGCCATCAAGGTTCACAGTTTTTTGTCCATATCCTAGGTGTAGGTGGAAATTGCATGCATCTCGTATGAGAAAGAGCAAATATATTCAGGTAATCCAAGTTTAGTTAGTAATTTAGTTTCAGATTGTTGAGTAAGGTTTCTTAACTGTTTTTTACCCTTTTATTTTGTTTCAGATAAAGAAAAACCCACACAAGCACAGCTGTCCACCTGGAGGGGGAGGGGGGAAGGCCAAAACCCTAGCAAAAACTAGGTGGGTGGCAGATGCTATATTGGATTGGCTGAGAGAAGAACCTGGACTTGGTCCAACAGCACTCCATGGGAAGTTTTTTGAGAAGTACAAGATAGAAATTCCTTACATGAGAATTTTCAATGCTAGGGAAAAGGCTCTTGACAGAATTAATGGTCAATGGAATGATAGTTTTCAGCTGCTTTAAACTTTCAAAGCTGAAGTGGAGATGGCAAATCCAGGGAGTGTTGTAGAGATTGACAAGCATACAGTTCAATTCAAAATAAAAGGGAATTCGTTTTAGAAGGAGTGCTTCAGAAGGGCTTTTGTTTGTTTCAAGGCTTGCTGGCAGGGGTTTCTAAATGGTTGCAGGCCCTATTTGGCTGTAGATGCTACACATTTGACTGGAAGATGGAGAGGACAGCTAGTAGCAGCTTCCGCAGTTGATGGACACAACTGGCTATTCCCAGTTGCATTTGGTGTGGTGGAGGCAGAGTCTGAGGAAAGTTGGGTCTGGTTTCTGCAGCAGTTGCGCAACATTATAGGCACACCCCCAGGTTTAGCTATACACACAGATGCTTGCAAGGGTTTAGAGAGTGCAATGGAAATTGTATTCCCTGGAGTGGAGCATAGGGAATGTATGCGACACCTAGCGCATAATTTCAAAAAGAAGTTCAAAGGTAAAGTTTATGATGAGAACTTCTGGCCAGCATCATACACATGCAGCAAAAGGAAGCATGAACACCATTTGAGAGTGTTGTATGCTCAAAATCCTCTTGTGAAGGAGTACATGGATGCACATCATGGTAAGGTGTGGTCAAGAAGCAATTTCAACGAAATCTGCAAAGTAGATTATGTGACCAGTAACCTTGCAGAATGCTTCAATTCAAAGTTCAAGTCAGTGAAAGGGCTCTTGTTGTGGCAAGCATTTGACAAGATGAGGCAAATGATCATGATAAAGATGGCGCTTTGCAAAAGAATTGCAGAAACACAATATGTTGGTCATCAAATGCTCCCATCACTGATTAAGGCATTGCACTTGAAGGCAAGAGGACTGAAGATGAAATGTATTCGATCTGGTACATATGAGGGAGAGGTTACCTATACTGACACTAAAAATAGGGTATGGAGGTATCCTGTGAACCTAAGTACTAGAGAATGTACTTGTAGGCAATGGCAGATCCATGGGAAGCCATGCATACATGCCCTACATCTGATGACCATTATCGGGGGTGCAGATGGTGAAGTTGATCAATATTGCTCTGAGTATTTCTCTGTTGCCAAATTTATGGCTGCTTATGCTGACAATGTGCCTGCACTATTGGGGAAAGATCAATGGAACATAGTAGATCCAGGGTTCAAACTCCACGCTCCTGTCATTACTAGACCACCAGGAAGACCAAGGAACCAGAGGATTAGAGCAGGTGAGGAGGGTCGTCTACCAAAGAAGCGTGCTTGCAAAAAATGTGGAGTTCTGGGGCATATTGCTAGGCTTTGTACCAATCCAGTGGATGCATCATTTGGAGAGGAGGAAAGATGGACAGCAGCCAATGCTGAGGATGCAGTGGAGAATGCAGCAGCAATCATTTGGTATGTGTTTGCACCCTTTGTAGAATGCAGCTACCCTTTTGTTTGCATTTGTTCTCTTTTTTTCCTGTGGCTTATAATTTTATTTACCAGCTCTAGGGAGAAAAGGCCAAGAGATGGTGAAGCAGAAGATTTTGAAACCATGGCCTTTGATGGTTTTGAAGTTGTAAGAGAGGAAGAGGAGGGGGTAATTATTCCAATTGTGCCTTTAAAGATTACTGAACCCATAGATGACCGTCAAATGGTCGTCAAGTGCTCGGCGAGTGGAACTACTCCATCAGCACCTTCACGGGGAAAACACCAAGTAAAGCCCAAGATCAAAAGGAACAAGAGTCTGAAAGAAAAGTGCATCTCAACTAGGGAAACTAGGAGCAAGACGGTGAAGCCAGCTGCAAACACAAGGAGCAAGTCAAAAAAATTGAATTAAGTTGTTGGGAAATGTTTGTGTTGTAAATTTGAGGGCGAGTCGATCGCTTAAAACTTGGTAGATTTGTATTAAGATGTTAGCATCTTAAAACTTGGTAGATTTGAGCTACTGTAATAATGTTGGCATCAGTTGTAATAATGTTGGCATCATTTGTAATAATGTTGCTTCTACTTTGGTTCCTTATTTGAGTCAGAATTCAAATTTCCATCAAAATTTGAATTTAAATCAGTATTTGAATTTGGGCCAAAATTTGGATTCAAGCCAAAGTTGAAGTTGAACATTGGAGGTTCATTGCTCTGTGCGGTGTATTTGATCGAGCATTTGAAGTCCAATATTCCTAGGTGAACAGTCCGATTGAGAAATGTGCTAGAAACGAGCTCGAAAGCTAGGGTAAACAACCCTATTTGAAAACATTTTTTTACCTTCCCTAAATGAGACATATATATTTTTATTAACACTTGTTCCATATATATAGGGTAAAAACGAAGTCTCACTATTTATTGATTAATATTCATATTACTGCATTTTTTGAAAAACTATGCTTTTAATTCAAAATCATCAAATAACACGTTTTAGATATGAAAATGAAAAAGTAAGTTCAGATCCTTCTTATTCACTCCAAAATGAAGCTATGGAGATTTTTCTGATTTTTTTTGAATTATTTTGTTTTTTTTTCAAACCCTAAACCCTCTCTTCGTATTCTACGAACTCTGAACATGTTCATAGGTGATAGCAAATTTGTGTGAAGCCTTCTTTCATGAAAATGACCTACACCAAGTTTATATTTTTTCTCATAACCTTGTTACATATGACGGCTATGTGCGCAAGAATTACATCATTTTGATTTTTTTGTATTTTTTAAAAACATTTGAACTTGATTTCGACAAATCACTTCAAAAAATGATTTTTCAAAAAAACACCCCTATACCGAGTTTATATTTTTTTATGGTAACTAGGTCTCATAAACGGACGAACTACGTTTGTTTTATATTTTTGCGATTTTATCTAATTTAGTTATGCCCATTTGAAATCTGGTCAAACCCTAATAACCCCGTTAACTCGCTCATAACCCCTCCAAACCCTAGCGTCGATCGTCCGCCGTCGGATCCTACCAAGCGCCAAACACCACCCATCAGATGTGGGGCAGGCATGCGCGATCTGCGTGATGCATCCTGATTGGCTTCCCCTTCTCCTCTTCTCCATCTAACAGACAAAGGCATCGAGCAGATCGAGCAATTCCTCTGTTTCTTTCCCCATCTTCTCGTTCTTCTTCCTCTCGACCAATTCCTCTTTTTCTTCCTCTCGGGCGATATGTCGACCTCCTCGTCAGCCCCCCGTTCCACGTGGCCGGTGTATGGTCCAGTGCCGATGACTCGATGCACTGACTACCCACGGACTGCGCCACTGAAGCGGTTGACTTCGAAAGAGGAGAAGAATGGGAACTTTGGGCGCGAGTTCGTCAAATGCGAGAGCAAGCTGGAGGGGCAGGTTAGATCCTCGCATCCTTTATCTCTAATTTCTCAAAAAATCTGTCAGATTTGGATTTAGGTTACATGATTTCGTTTTCAGATCGTGAAGAAATGCTATCATTTCGAGTGGATGGATGATTACATCCAGAGGCTTCAAGGGTTGGGCTTGATGGATTCGAGGGGGAATGCAATCGACGAGTTCAATCTGCCCCATGACAGTGCCGCTCCGGCAGCAGCAGCGCGTCTGGAATACCCGACGGTGGTAGATGTCGAACTGTAGGCGGAATTGAAGAAGATGAACAAGAACTTCAAGCGGCTGATTGAGTTGAAGAAGCAATCCAATCTGATAGCTTTAGGAATACTTGCTATAGGAATTTTTTACTTGATGGCCATCTCTCGTTAGAGATGTTTGTCTACTGTTGTTGCCACTATTTAGCAATCCTCGTCTATTTATCTCAAATGCAACTCTGTTTAGTGCAACTGTCGATCTCTGAATGTATGCAGTTTACTGTTAAGTTTCGACACTTTCAGTTTCGACAGAAGACAACTACCAGTTTCGACAGAAGACAACTACCAGTTCAGTTTTGACACTTTCAGTTTCGTCAGTTCTGCTAGAAAAAAAACCTAGTTCGCGGGCCCAAAGAGAATCAAGCTGCAATAGGCCCACAAAGGATAAATGAGGCCCAGAAACAAGCGATGTTTCTTTTTTGTTTAGGAACGATTGCTTTGTTCTTTTTTGTTTCTGGTTGCTTTTTTCAATAATTTGATTGCCCAATCTCTTCTATCTCATTGAGGAATTTTTTTGGCTTTCCTTTATGGGTCCCTTCATTTATCCTTTTGACTAAAGCCAAACGTCTCAAAGTGTAGTTTTCTACATAGTGTAGTTTTCTACATAGTGTAATTTACACTTCATGATTGGAAAAAGAGGTCCAACCCTCTTTTTTATATACTTCAAACATAGTGTAGTTTTCTGACTAAAGCCAAACATCTCAAAGTATTTGATACTTCAATATTTCTGAAAACCAAATTATTCTTGGATTTTTTTTTGAAATGAAAGGGGTTTTCCCCCCTGCCCCATTTTATTGAAGCAGAACGATCCAGGACAGTATTCTTGGAATACCTAAAAAATACAGAGCTCTCAGCAAACCAAAGCCGTGTACAAATGTACAATATGTTCTTATTTTTAGAAGGCATCTATATTTTTTGAGGGGTAAATGCTTTGCTTTATTGACCAATAACACGAAGTACAGGAATTACATGTAAATCGAAGGGTTGTAGGAGCCACATATGGCGTCCTTCCCCCAAATGCAAAGCATGTTTATCTAGGAGATGAGCTTCCCTATTAGAAACTCTCCCTTCATGAACAAAAGAAATATGTTGAAAATCTGAATTTCCATCCTTAACTTCCTCCACTATTGGGCCTGTGACTCCTTGTGCACCCAAGTACTTCCCCTGGTCATCCCGGCAAACTGCACTAACCGCGCCAATAGGAGGGGTTTTGCAGACTGCCCCATCGACGTTGATCTTTGCAAACCCCAACGGTGGTGGTCTCCAACTTGCTGTTGTTGCCTGGGTCGCTCTAGCATGCGATAACGGCCGAATAGGTCTTGTCTCCCTCAGCTCATCAATGAATCTGGTGACGAAAGAATAGTTTGCTGCTGGACTCTGGTGCTCTTCCTCATGAATGAGCTTTCTTCGTGCGTACCAGATTGCCCACAAGGTGACTATCATGCACGTCAATTCTTCCTGAGTGACAGAGGCAAACATACTGAATAACCAGGAGCGAGCAGACGGTTCCGCAGTAGCTAGCATGTGTTCAACCAGCTGTTGATCATGTAGCGCCCATAAGGCATCTATAAACACATCATTTTTAGTTAGTTTGGTTAATTTTTCCCACGCCAATTAGCCGTGTCTAAACTTGGGCCAAAAAAAATACAAACATAACAAAGCATTAAGGGAGCCCAAGCATTAATATAACACACATAACTTAACTTAGATAGGGTTGCTAGGGCAACATAAGTTCTTACATATTACATAGATAATAATAATTAGAGTAGCTAGGTCGGGCAACACACACACCAAACTCAAACTACATAGTAGATAGGGTAGCTAGGGCAACACCGCCATGTCTTCACCGTTGTCTTCACCTTAACCGCCGGCTTCACCGTCTTCTTCGCCGCCGGCTTCACTCCTCCTCAAGGCCGTTATCGCCGAGGTAGTACGAGAGGCTGTGCATGCGGTTGGGAGCGGGGAAGATGCTCTCGAAGTCGGTGAAGATGTTATAGGTGGTGAATGCGATGAACTCGCACCCACAACAATACACCTTGCCGAGCAGGTAGTAGGCATCGAACCTGTTGGTGAAGTGGACGATGAGCCCTACCGCTGGAGCGTTGGCGTGGGGCACTGCTCCACGAGGTTGAACATGGGCGGCGAGCCCGCTGGGAGGTGGTGGAAGCCCGCACGGAGGAACCCCCGTGCAAGCTCAGTGCTACCCCTCCAGCGTGAGAACGCCCATACGCGGAGCGATTCCTCGACGACGACGTTGGCGGGGTACCTCCGTTCCGGCATGGTGGGAGGCTCCTGGAACGTCGGCCCGTAGAACTGCATCTTGAACGCTTCGCTGAGTGGAACTGCTTTGGCTTTTGGGGGAAGAAGAGAAGTGGGAGGCGCAGATGGATCTGTAGAAGAAGAGGCAATGAAGGGCAGTTTAAATAGCCGGGGGAGACGAAGTGTGTACACGCACAAACGGCGTAGATCGTGACTCAGCGCGTGCGTGAATCGATGCCTCATCAATGTGTGAACGTGAATCGAAGTGATGCCTCATCAGTGCATGCTCTGTGTTGGCGGCTGTGTGCTCTGCGTTGGCGGCTCTTCTGCGTGCTCTGCCCCTTCTGCAACTGGCACAATTGAATCGAGCAGCAGCCGTGCACTGATGCCTCGACATATGGAGTTATGGACGCGAGCGTGCGTGCAGCCTGCCCCTTCTGCCACCGGCACGTATGCCTGCGACGCGTGAAACGACTGAATCCACTGGCAACCGTGCGGCACGGATCGATGCGTGCGTGTCGGCGTGCATGCATGCACGGATCAATGTGTGTGTGTCGGCGTGTCACTAGATGTGTGCGTGGCGGTGTTCGCATGCATAGCAGGCTACATCGATGCCAAAGCCGGGCCGGGCATGCATAGCAGGCTGCATCCATCGATACTAGGCTATGAACACAAACACGACCCAACCAGCGAAGCCACAGCCACAGTCAACAGAGTCCAACATGGCCCCACAAGTCAGTTAACAGCCAAGACGGCAAACGCCTGTTATGAACATTTGAGTGAGTTTCAGCTAAGGGAGTGGGGAAAAGTGAGCAAAAGTTTGAAGCGTGGGGAAAACTGAGCACAACTAAGGAATTGGGGGCACAGATGGAATAAGCCCTTTTTTCTAAGGCAGCCCTTTGCACCTCCCAAGTAGACCGCTCCGCTTCAAAATCTTTTTTGAGCGTTTCCATACTGGCTAAAGCAAGGGTAAGTTCCTCCTTAACTTTAGTCGAAGCAGATTCCTGGAAGGTCAGGTTATTCCGGAGCTCAGTTATTTCGGAAGCTCTCCGGTTCAAATCAGTCTGCAGAGGATAAGGAAGACCAGATGTTTATGGAGACAACTTAATCGAAAGTCTCAAGCACATAACAAGTTATGCACTCGACACTTGGGGACTAATGTACAATTTAAGTGAAGGAAATCAATTTTTTCAAACAAGTCCCAAGCACATAACAAAGTTATATCCTTGGCACTTGGGGCTAATGTAAGGTCATTCCCAAACATGGAAGAAGTCCCGATTCACCCGCAATGGAGTAAACCGGCCCTTGGGGGCTACACATGCAAATCAAGCTATTTCAGTTAATCTATCAAAGTCCCGGTTCATTCTAAAGGTTAAACCGGCACTTGGGGGCTACAATGGCTTAATTGTACAGTTACAAAGATACAAGCAGAAATGAAAGGCAAAGGGAAAGAAGTTACCTCATATTTTTCCTTCATCATGTTTACCAAACCGGCCTCGTGGTCGCGGCTGGTGAAGACCCGGTTTAGATACCCAGAGTGGAGCTCCTGGGCACTAAGCTGGGCATAACTAGACAAGTCAGTACTCCATTTGCCCTTGTCTTTCTGGAGAACTTCCTCCTTGGCAGTATGTCTGGCCAAGATAACAGGCTATGCGGGAGCAGTAAAACCTGTCCCGGTAATCTCAACATCTTTTGTCGAGGCAGCAGTTGGCCTGGGGGGATCATCAGTCACAGCGGGATCGGTGCGTACCAGACTAACAGGAGCCGGACTAACCCGGGCAGGGCTGGCCGATTCAGCAGCGTTCTCCGTAGCATCACCCTCCGGAGCAGCAAGATCTTCGTGGTCCATTGGGGAAGGATCATCGAGCAGAACTTCAGCATTCTCTTCTAGAGGATTGGTAGCTTCAAGATCCTTTGCCGGTTCAGAAGCATTTCCGGCTGCCGGCTTATTCAATTTTGCCTTCTTGCTAGGCTTGGGCATACTGAAAAGATTAAAGGAAGAATGAAAATCACAAGTCAAAAAGGAAAGATAAACCAGACATACTGAAAGATGACTTACCCAGGAACGGTCTTAAGCACCGGGACTTGAGTGGCAGTTGACTCGCCGGAAGAGGACAGAGGAGTTTCCTGATAGTTTGGATCAAACGGTTCAAGAGGTTTGCGAATAAGACCTGCTTTTGGATGAAGAGTGGTTGGAGTAAGCAAAACCTCTGAGCGACATCTTTGAGGCGGCGTGTGGGGTAATCCGGATGATTCAAGCACGTGCCCACTATGGCGTGTGGTCCGGCGAGCCTCATGATGCTGCTTCTTCAAAAGAAAATTGGGATCCAATTGAGCATAAGGGTGAGAAAATGGATACTTCCGGGCTACCCGACGAATTTTGGGTGGCAACAGTTCTGAATCAGAGGAAAGAGAGATTACCTCAACTTTATCCACTTTACTCCCTTCTGCCGGATCCTGGGAAAGGACATCGTTAATATAAATACAGACAAAGGAAAGTTAAAGGTGTAAGAACCAAGCAGTACCTCAGAAGCCGGATCATCTTCTTCGGGGTTTGAACTGGAAGCGGCGGCAGGTTTCTTCTTATGTTTCTTTACGGCCAAGCTCTTCTTGCGAGTTGGCTTCGCCGGTTTGTCTTGAGCCTTCTTCTTCCAGAAGGGGTCATTGACCTGTGTAAAGGAGTAAAAACATATAAAAGACAAGCAATATGGACGGATTAAAGCAAAAAGAAAGGGACAGAAGAATCTTACGGATGGTGGTTTATTGTTCGTGCAGAAAGGGGCTAAACCGGTTCGGCTGCACTCCTCCAGAGGAATATTCAACATCTTTTCGGCAGACTCAGTAACTTCATTGTCGGGAAGCACTATGTTTGTGTGACGCTGAGGGTCCTTCGGATTGCCGGTATACTCGTACATTAAACCAGAGTGCCGGCTTAACGGGAGGATGCTCCGGGAGACCCAGCAGCGAACAAAGTCAACACCAGTTAACCCGTTGGCCACAAAAGCCCTGAGTTTGGAAAGTTGGGGGGCATATCGAGCCCGGTCTTGGGCACTCAGACGCTGCAGGAAAGGGTGATCCGCTGTCAGGCGATAAGGGCGGTAACCCGACAGTGGATTTTCTCCCTCTGGTGAAGTGTCCTTGCAGTAGAACCAAGTATGATTCCACTCCTTGGGGTGGCTGTGAAGAGTGGCGTGAGGGAAGCTGACATCTTTCCTCTTCTGGATGCTCATACCGCCGAGTTCAGTATGAGGCCCGTCGGAGAATTCAGTCCGGCGATTCAGATGGAAGAAGTCCCGGAATAGCTCTACGGATGGCTCCTCTTGCAGATATGCTTCTGAGAAGACTTGGAAGTTGCAGATGTTTGATATGGAATTAGGACCTATGTCTTGTGGATGGAGTTGAAAATCGGCTAAAACGTCGCGGAAGAATTTTGAACCGGGAGGGCTAAAGCCCCGGGCCAGATGATCGAAAAAGACAATGGTCTCTCCCTCCTTAGGCTTAGGAGGACACTCTTTCCCAGGGGCTCGCTAGTGCAGAACCTCCTTCGGACCCAGAACGCCAATTGAGGCCGCCTTTACTAAATCATCCTCGGTAATCGGGATGGGACCCAGTTGCAAGCGATGAACTGTTTAGTCGCAGAAGTCATCTTTTTCAAGGAGGGAATGCTGAAAAATACAATACAAGATCCGGTTTACAATCCATTAGACATAAGCCAGCATGTTCTATGAAGATATTGACTTAATTGACGGTTTAAGCAAGGGGCTAATGGTACCTACTGATCCGGGCCTAGCATGAACGAGACAACTACCGGTTTATGAAGCTTAGAAGTGAAAGGTTAAACCGTCAATTACAGGATGCAGGTCTAAATCTAAACCGTCAGCACAGGCATATAAGGTGCAGGTTACAATTGAACCGGTGACATAAGCAGATAAGTTGCAGATCTAAAGTATGAGAAACAACTTTCACATGAGCAGTGATAAAATATGGATCTACAGCACAGGGAAAAATCTAGATAATCCAAGTCATATTCATTGAAGACGGCGAAGGTTTTTACAGATCCAGTTTTACTAGCAGTATTGGGGGAACTAAGACTGTAAAGATAGAGCGGAGTCGCGCATACAAGAGTTGACCTAAAAAGATTTAACATCTACAGCCAAGAACCACCTATGGTGATGAACAGCGAGGAGCGGAGGTTTATCTGCAAGCTCCCGAGAAACCCTAGAACTAAGATCTATGGAGAAGAAGAAGTAACGCACCCGAGGAAGCGGAAGGACGGCGACGAGTATCTGGACGCGCTCAGGTTGATGCAGCGGCCGGGCTTGGTGACGACGACGAGCTCGAAGGACGGCGGCGGAGCTTGAGCGCTGGAGGATAGAGGAAGACGAAGCAGAGGGGATAAAGAGATGGCCCTCGGCCCTATTTATAGGCTGAGGAGATAAAACGGCAGGCGCGGGAATCGAGGAGACCAAAAATCGGATATGGATTGAGTTGTCGCCTCGATCTTCGGAGCTTTAATAAGTAAAGGTAAAAACAGGTGCAGGCATTGAATGCACGGATGATGTCATGACGGTTTAAGGTGACACACAGGGATGACGTCATGCTGGTTTACCAAACATACTAGAGCTGCAGAAATAAAAAGTTGTACAAGACTTTGGAGATTGACATGAACAGGTTCAAATCAATCTGGGGCCTAATGTCAGGGATATTACTACTAGGTATAAACCGGCCAGGAGGGTCCAGTTTGCGTTATCAAGATTGTATAATCAGAAGCCCAGCGGAGTATGGAGTAGAAGATTATAGCCCAAGAGGCTTAGAGCCCATGTGTTAGGGCCCATGATTTGTAAACCGTCATACTATGTAACTTGGGATGTAAGGTAGAAAGAGCAGAGACCGAGGCGGACACGTTTATGAGCCGGCCTTGGGACTCTATAAACCGGACCGGGCGTCACCTCTTATATAAAGGGACGACTCGGCGACGGGTCAGGACAAGAAACAACAGCTCGAGACAGAGGCAAAGCGGATTTGCTCCCTGGTCATCGAAGCCCAAGCAATACCACACCAAACTAGACGTAGGCTTTTACCTTCATCGAAGGGGCCGAACTAGTATAAAATCCCTGTGTCCTTCATCCGCTTTAACCCCTTTAAGCTAACCCGTAGCGATGGCCTCACGACTAAGTCCTTTTGCTAGGACATCAGCTGTGCTAAATCCATGACAAGGTGGTTAAACCGAATCACACAGAACAAGGGAGCACCTTGCTCTGATACCAATTGAAAGTGCAAGTTATCGAATAGAGGGGGGGTGAATAGGCGATTTTTATGAAAGTCTTCAAAACACGATTTCTTTTGAAGACAAACTGATGAAATGAACCTATATCATAAGCAGCGGAAGATAAACGTTTCCAGGCACACAATAGTCAAGTAAGCATCATAAGGATAATATGAAGACTATTGATAGCTAGATAACATGGATCGAGATGGAAGATATAAATGAAGCTAAACAGGGGACAGTCTTCACACAACAAAGTCAAACAGATCAGACAAACTAGCAATGACTTCACGAGGATAGACTCGAATGTAAATGAGTTGTAAGATAGAACGGGTAGATTGGAGACGCAGGGGATTTGGTAGACCAGTTCCAGTTGCTGTGACAACTGTACGTCTGGTTAGGGAGGCTGAGACTGAACTCTGAAGACTGTGTCTTCACCTTATTCCGCTTGAGATAAGGACACCTAGTCCTCGCCCAATCACTCTGGTAAGTCTTCAAGGTAGACTTCCAAACCTTCACAGAATTCGTTCATCGGCGATCCACAATTAATTTTGGATGCTCAGAACGTGACGCCTAACCGGCTGGAGGATGCATAGTCCTCAAGTGTAACAAGTCTTCAGGTCACATAGACAGAAAGACTTCAGTGATGCTTAACACTTTTTGGCTCTGGGTGTTTTGGGCTTTGTCCTCGCAAGGATCTTTTCTCTCAAAGGCTTCGGAGGTGGGTTGCTCTCAAACGACAAAAGCCGTGCACTAACTCTGAGCAGTCACCAATTTATGGTGTAGGGGGTGGGCTATTTATATCCATGAGGCAACCCGACATGATATGTCAGGCCCAAGATGCGATTCTATCCCGATCACGTGACACATTCGTGATTGGGGCACAACCGCATTTCGGGCGCTTAGCAAGATGTATATCATTACATCGTACCATTACACAATACATGGGGATACAACAATTCATGCAAGTCACATGAATACAACAACATCAATACAAGGCATCCGACTATGCATGCAAACATGAAAAGCACAACGACATCTATCTGCTATCCCAGGTTGCCAACCAGGAACCTAACCCAAGACTGACGAAGCAGAAGAAGAAAGAACTCCAACACAAGTACATCGCTCTCACGTCGAGTCATCGGAAAACTGCACCTGCAACTGTCGTTGTAGTATCTGTGAGCCACGAGGACTCAGCAATCCCATAACCATGGGTATCAAGACTAGCAAAGCTTAAGGGGTAGGAAGAGGTTAAGTGGTGAGGTTGCAGAAGCGGATAAGCATAATATGGTGGCTAACTTACGAGTACAAGACTAAGATGAGCATCTACGCAAACGGTCGCAAACTAGTAATGATCGCTAAAGATCCTGAACTACTTATAAGCCAACCATAACCCCACCGTGTTCTCTTCTCAAAGTGAAAAGAGATGGTCACGGTTACTCACGCGGTTCGTGTATTTTATTTCGGATCCTCTGTCAAGTTTTCTATACCGGACATTACCAAATTCCAATCTGCCATATAACCGCGGGCACGGCTTTCGAAAGATCATAACCCTCCAGGGGTATCCCAACTTAGCCCATCACAAGCCCTCACGATCAGCAGAGATAATAATAATATTATCCCTTATCTTAGGGACAACCCGATCAGACTCGGCAATCCCGGTGCACAAGACATTTCGACAATGGTAAAACAAGTCCAGCAAGACCTCCCAGCGTGCCGAAATCCTCATAGTAGTTGCGCGTATCTCGTCTCAGGCCACGACCGGATAGGTGATCCTACGGGAGCCAGATACCTCGAGTTTCCTCGTGGCGGCCCCGCAGTCTCCCCGTCTGGGACCAACACCATCAGCACTGACCCCCTGTATGTAGAAGAATTCTCGGGTAGCGCTAACTCATTGGACGGCCCAAAAACAGACTAAAAACCCTAGTCCTAGCCCCCTACCCTATTTATAAACACCCTCATGCCAATTTTGGCCACCTCCCACCTCTCTCTTCCTCAATTTACGCGCCTGCCCGTCCCACCGCCGCCCAGTATCGTAGCCTCCTTCCTCAGCCGCCACCTTCACCGCCGGCTGCGGCAAATCGCAAGGCGCCATGTGCCCTGGAGTTCCTCCCACCGCCGCGGCCCAGCGCGCCCACGGGGAGCCCGACCCGGGCCGCGCCGGGCCCCGACCGGCCCGCTCCCCGCTCCGCGCCAGGCCGCGTGCCTCCGTCAGCCTCGCCTCTCGCTCTCCCCCCGTGTTGACCTCGTCGGGCCTCAACCTCGCCGCCGGTCGCCGTCCCCCGCCGCCGGTCGAACCCCGCCACCTCGTCGTCGACGCACGTGCCACCGCCGCGTCTGCCTCCAGGCGCCGGACCTCCTGCCTCGGCCTCGCCCTCGAGGTAGCCGCCGCCCTGCCGTCTTTAGCTCGCCCACCGGCTGCCTCCGGCCAGATCCCGGCGAGGTGCACCCGGGATCCGCCGGATCCGCGACTCCGGTGCCTGGATCCGCCCGGCCCGGTCCTTCCCCGACCTCCTCCGCCCTTTTTCCCCGCTGCGCCCGCTTCACCAAGTCCCCTCGCCACCGTTCCGTCGTTCGCCGTCGCCGGTGAGCCGCCTCTCCGTTCCTGCCTCGGGCTGGAACTTGAGGGCGACCCCGGGCCCACACGCCAGCATGCCAGCCTCCGGACATGTCCGCACCCATGGACAATGTCCGGCCTTCTCCTCCCTATGTCCCTGCCAGGTGGGCCCAAGGGGCCGCACCGATGGACATGTCCACCTGATCCCGGACATGTCCACCCCAAGAGGTTGTTTTTCCTTCTAAGTCCCCAGTTCTGTTGTAAAATGTGTGCATGTTTGCATAGTGATAACTTTGTGCATGTGGCTCCGTTTTGAGTGAATAATATGTCCAAATGTTCGTTGTGATATGCTCTTCATATTGTTGTATAGTGGCATGCTTGTTTGAGTTCATCGTGATGCCCTAATCATCGTTGCAAGAGTGCTATATGTTTTAAATTGCTGAAAACTATTAATATGTTAGCATGTTTGTGAGGTGATAACTTTGTGCATGTTGGTCCAAATGGAGTGTATGATATGTCAAAATGTTCATTGTGAAGTGCTCTACATGATGGTTGCTTTAGCATTCATGTTAGGAGCTTTATTGCCATGTTTATCTCTGTTGCAAAAGTGCATGTGGCTGTTAAGTGCGGAAACTTGTTATGAGATGCTGTTTTGTCTTGTTCATAGCTATTGGTGTGATTGTCTTTTATGCCACATGTCAATATGTTTTAGAAGCACAATCATGTCCTCTTTGCTGTGGTGCAATCCACTTTTCATGATATGCCTTGTGGTGTTTGCAACAGGCTTGAAAAGTAGCCTACTCGCTATTGTTGTTTTCTGAGACTTGTTGAAAAACTGCTTAGTCTGAAACTGTTAAACCTGATGCTATATTTGCTTGATGCCTCACTCAAATCCATGCTTGTTTTGGGTTGGCTAATGATCATGTCTTGTTGTCCATGTTATGCTCTATCCATCCATGCCCTTATTTGCATATATGGCTTGTTGTAGCTTATTTATTTCTTACTCTCAAGTTGCTATAAATGTACCTGTCAGACTGTTATCAGCATGATCAATTTGGTGAAGCTTGTTGTTATTGATCCATGCCTCCTATGGAGTTGTTTGATGTATGCTATGTCTATTACGTGTCCATGATCCTTATATACTTAGTAGAGTGGATATGCTTGTTGTTTTGTGCCTCCGAAGGTAGCATCGTGATGATGTTTTTGCCTTCCTAGATTTTGGCTAAGTCCGAGAAATATGTAAACTTATTGAATCTTGCCATGCATGTTTAATTGTGTTCCAGCAAGTTTTTGGGTGTGCTCTAAGTTCATGCTTGTTAAGTATCATGCCTATTTCACATACATGCCTCATGTTATCATGTTTGGGTGTTGTAGCATATATATACCTTGCTCCAAAGTTGCTATGTTGTTGTTTTTGGACAGCTTGTTGTTATATCTTGTTTCATGTGTATGTGTTGAACCGTTGCTCCGTTTTGAGCGTGTCCTATATAAAACTTGTGTGTTTTTGTGTGTAGATGCATAATATCATGTTGTTTACATGTTTTGAGTGTGTTTGATTGTGGTTTGGATGCATCTTGCATATGTGCCATGCTTGTCTTGTTTTGCTCATATCTTCTAGGCCGTAGCTCCGAATTGAATAAACTTTATATGAAACTTGACTAGAATCTTGAGTAGATCATCATGGTGCATGTTAAATTTCTGTTTAACAACTTGAACTTAAGGTTTGTTCAGATCTGGACCCATTTCGAAATGTGCATATGAGGACTTACCGGAGTCGTTATGTGTTGATTCCGGCCTCATTTAAACTTGTTGGTTTGCGTTGTTCTTGTATGCATTATCCCTTGCCATATTTTGCATAATATAGACTTTTCTTGCATCATACTTGGTTGAGCATCTTGTCATGTTCTTAAGTGGTGTGTTTACCTTGTTGTGGCTTCTTCTCGCTAGTTCATGTTTCGTTGCGATCGTGAGGATTCGTTCGACTACAATTCGTTCATCTTCGTGGTTTCTTCTTTGTCTACTTCATGGACTCATTCTTCTTCCTAGCAGGATCTCAGGCAAGATGACCATCCCCTTGGATACCTTTACTAACAATGCCATGCTAGTTGTCTCGATGATATCGTTATATGTCGCGCTACCTGATGGCTTCTCGCCCCTCGTTGGTTACCCCAAGTGGAAGGTTTGAGATGCAGTGTAGCGGAAGTTTTCCCTTGGCAAAGATACCAAGGATCGATTTCCCTGAGACTCCCAGTTTCAACAAGAAGGTGTCAACTGCTAACGGCGCCAGATATTAGCAATCAACGTGGACATGCACACAGATACAAATAACTTTGCTCCCAACGAGTACAGAGATGGTGTCAATCCCTCCGGCCTTGTAGTTTACAAAGGATCAAACGCAAGTGATAGTAGTGATAGGTATTGCTGCAAATAGTAAGTAAAAGCGGAAAGTAAATAGCGGATGTGATCAGTGATGGTAATATGGACCGGGGTCTCATGATGTTCACTAGTGATGTCTCTCTCCCAAAAGACGATAAAACAGCTATGTGAGGTAAACGAATTACAGCTGGGCAATTGACAGAATTATGTGCGCAAACCAATGCTAATTATATTGCAAGAAAGGTAGAGGTTCAAAGCATGGGCGGTACGCAAACGCAAGTAGACCGAAATCCATCAATATCTACTACTAATCATCCACCTTGAGATATCTATCCAGAACATCTCGCTGGTATTAAGTTGCGAGTCCCACCCATAGAGTAAACTCAAAGCAACAGACAACTGCATTAAAAGAACTTTGCGTAAAGTAAACAATCCTTGCACCCGCGGGCACAAGCACCGTTGTTTTCCCCCTTGTGGCAACATCACATCCCCTAGACTCATGTTTCTGTCACTCAAGCTAGTCATCGAGGGGCATGAACCCACAATCAAGCCTAACGTTCCCTCTTGGAGTCACTACCTACTACTTGGCCAAAGCAATAAATAACAACAGAGAACATGCAAGAATTACTTACGAACATAAATATAAAAGAGGTAGATCAAATATATTACTCAAACACAATCTGAACATAATCTCACAATCCATCGGATCCCAGCAAACTCATCATAGCAACAGCATAAGGATTACATATGTGCCTCGATCATGTAGGGCAGCTCACGAGGTCTAATTAGTGAAGCACAAGAAGGGGAGGAGAACATCACATAGCTACTGGTCATGGACCCATGGTCCAAGGGAGACTACTCACAACTCATCTGGGAGGCGTCCATGGTGGTGGAGAGGCTCCCGGTGGTGATCCTCCCCTCCGGCAGGGTGCCGGGAAGAGTTCTCCTGGTGCTCCCGATCTTGGAAGCGCAGCGGCGGCGGAACAGAGATGAGATCGCGAAAAAGGGTTCCCGTCTCGAGGGTTTCGAGACACGTCTTAAATATATGCCAAAGGGGGGCATCAACGGAGGCTCGGGGGGCCCAGGCGCC
>LR738710.1:573212717-573254393 GCA_902687465.1 Secale cereale
CCCCCCGGCTGTACTTTGGCTACCGGGAAGCTTCTGGAACGCTGATTTTTTATATAATTTTTCCGGGATTTTTCGGGCAGTTCTCGTAACGTGAAAACCTGAAATACAAAAACAGCAGAAAACAGAAACTGGCACTGGGGTGCACTGAGTTAATAGGTTAGTCCAAATATGATCAAAAGTGTATGGAAGTGTATAAATATCATAGCAATATCACCCAAAAGAGGCATGGAGCAAGCAGAAATTATAGATACGTTTTGGACGTATCACTACCCATCATTATTGTCAGCCCCTCTCCTTGTTGCCATGAAACCTCTAACCTTTGACACCTTCCCAGCAAACCGTTGTTTGGCTATGTTACCCGCTCGCTTAGCCCCTCTTATAGCGTTGTTAGTTGCAGGTGAAGATGAAGATTGCTCCATGTTGGAGCTGGACGTTGTTGGAATATCACAATATATCTTATATATATTAACACACCTATATACTTGGCAATGGGTGGAAGGCTTGGCCTTTTGCGCAGTGTTTTGTTCCACTCATGCCACCTTAGGAGCCGATAAACCGGTGTTATATTCCTTGATTTTGCATTCCTAACGCGGTTGGGTATATGGGGACCCCTTGACAGTTCGTCTTTGAATAAAACTCCTCCGGCAAGGCCCAACATTGGTTTTAATTTGCAACATAATAAAAACTTAATTAATTAATTAATTAATTGCATAGGGAGTTAGCGCTACCCGAGGATTCTTCTACATACAGGGGGGCAGTGCTGATGGTGTTGGTACCAAACGGGGAGACTGTGGGGCCGCCACGGGGAAACTCGAGGTATCTGGCTCCCGTAGGATCACCAATCCGGTCGTGGCCTGAGACGAGATACGCGCGGCTACTATCAGGGTGTCGTCACGCCGGGAGGTCTTGTTGGACTTGTTTTACCATTGTCGAAATGTCTTGTGCACCGGGATTTCCGAGTCTGATCGGGCTGTCCCTCAGATAAGGGATAATATTATTATTATCTCTGCTGATCGTGAGAGCTTCTGATGGGCTAAGTTCGGACAACCCTACAGGGTTATGATCTTTCGAAAGCCGTGCCCGTGGTTATGTGGCAGATTGGAATTTTTTAATGTCCGATTGTAGAAAACTTGACAGAGGATCCGAAATAAAATAGACGAACCGCGTGAGTAACCGTGACCGTCTCTTTTCACTTTGAGAAGAGAACACGGTGGGGTTATGGTTGACTCGTAGGCAGTTCAGGATCTTTAAAGATCATTACTAGTTTGTGACCGTTTGCATAGATGCTCATCTTATTCTTGTACTCGTAAGTTAGCCACCATATTATGCTTAGCCGCTGTTGCAACCTCACCACTTAACCTCTTCCTACCCCTTAAGCTTTGCTAGTCTTGATACCCATGGTTATGGGATTGTTGAGTCCTCGTGGCTCACAGATACTACAACGACAGCTGTAGGTGTTGGTTTCCGATGACTCGACATGAGAGCGATGTACTTGTGTTGGAGTTCTTTCTTCTTCTGCTTCGTCGGTCTTGGGTTAGGTTCCTGGTCGGCAGCCTGGGATAGCAGATGGATGTCGTTGTGTAGGATCGAAAGTATGTCTAGAGGGGGGGTGATTAGACTACTTGTAAATATAAAAATTCTGCCTTTAGACAAAGAACAGTTTTTGGCAGATTCACAATTATGATCAAGTCAAGCATCACCCTACACATGCAATTCTAGAGTATAGGCAGCGGAAAGTAAATTGCACATGTAGTAAAGAGAGGTGGAGAAGAGCAAACGCAATTTGGAGACGCAATGATTTTTCCCGTGGTTCCGATAGGTGGTGCTATCATACATCCACGTTGATGGAGACTTCAACCCACGGAGGGTAACGGCTGCGCGAGTCCACGGAGGGCTCCACCCACGAAGGGTCCACGAAGAAGCAACCTTGTCTATTCCATCATGGCCTACGCCCACGGAGGGCTAGCCTTACTCGGGGTAGATCTTCACGAAGTAGGCGATCTCCTTGCCCTTACAAACTTCTTGGTTCAACTCCACATCTCGATGACGGAGGCTCCCAAGCGACACCTAACCAATCTAGGAGGCACCACCCTCCAAAAGGTAATAGATGTTGTAGATGATGATGAACTCCTTGCTCTTGTGCTTCAAATGATAATCTCCCCAACACTCAACTCTCCTCACTGATTTGGCTGTGGTGGAAGAAAGGATTGAGTGGAAAGTAACTTGCACATGTAGTAAAGAGAGGTGGAGAAGAGCAAACGCAATTTTGGAGACGCGGTGATTTTTCCCGTGGTTCCGATAGGTGGTGCTATCGTACATCCACGTTGATGGAGACTTCAACCCACGGAGGGTAACGGCTGCGCGAGTCCACGGAGGGCTCCACCCACGAAGGGTCCACGAAGAAGCAACCTTGTCTATTCCATCATGGCCTACGCCCACGGAGGGCTAGCCTTACTCGGGGTAGATCTTCACGAAGTAGGCGATCTCATTGCCCTTACAAACTTCTTGGTTCAACTCCACATCTCGATGACGGAGGCTCCCAAGCGACACCTAACCAATCTAGGAGGCACCACCCTCCAAAAGGTAATAGATGTTGTAGATGATGATGAACTCCTTGCTCTTGTGCTTCAAATGATAATCTCCCCAACACTCAACTCTCCTCACTGATTTGGCTGTGGTGGAAGAAAGGATTGAGTGGAAAGCAACTTGGGAAGGTTAGAGATCAAGTTTCATATGGTGGGAGTGGAGCAACTTGATCTCAACACAAGGGTAGGTAGTTCTCTTCTCAGAAATGTAAGGTAGGAGTGGTAGTTCTTTCTGATGGCTCTCTCCACGAATGAAGAGGGGGTGGAGGGGTATAAATAGCCTCCACACAAAATCCAACCGTTACACACACTTTTGAGCAATCTCGGTGGGACCGAAGTGGACAACTCGGTGAGACCGAAAGTTCAAATAATGTGATCGTTGGGGTTTTTGGTGGGACCGAAAATACAATCTCGGTTAGTCCGATTCATGCAAAGACAAGAGCATGCCAGTTTCGGTGGGACCGACTTCATCATCTCGGTGACACCGATTTGATGACAGAAGGTTACAGAAGCTTGGCAACTCATGTTTCGGTGAAACCGATATCAGAATCGGAAAATCCGATTTTGCTAGGGTTTGGCTTATGGCTGAGGTGGTTCATCTCGGTGTGACTGAGTTTGTATTATCGGTGGGACCGAGATTACTTATGAGTGTATATTGTAGTGAAAGTTGCTGATAGTTTAAGGAGATACATCACTAAGCACTTGAGCAACCAGATCATCAACATAACCTCATCCCCTTTTAATAGTATTGGCTTTTCCTATGGACTCAATGTGATCTTGGATCACTAAACCAAAAATGGAGTCTTGAGCTTTTGCCAATGCTTGCCTTAGCATTTTGAGGGGTCCACTTCTTCAGTCCTTGCCATACCCATATCACTGAACTTCTCTGAAATGATTCTCAAGTAACTATTAGTTCAATGATATATATGTTGTTATTAATTGCCAAAACCACCCGGGGATTAGTTGCACTTTCAATCTCCCCCTTTTTGGTAATTGATGACAACATATAGATCAAAGCTTCGACAAGAGATATAATCAATGAATAATATCGTCGCTTTGAGAAGTATGTGATAAGCAAGAGCTCCCCCTAAATTTGTGCATTATTTAAGATTTGCGTTTGAATGCAAATGCACAATCGATTAGGATCATGGGTCACTCTTCCATGTCACATACATCTTGGTGGAGCGCACAAAATGATAAGAATGAACAGCATGCACCCAATCACCAAGACATGAGTAAATAGTCATACAAGATAGGAATAGCATATGATAAGCATTAAGCACACATTAAAGCATAGTACGACCAAGCACTCATTAAAGTAGCATCAAACGGAGTATCAAGCACACTGAATGTCTCGAAAACCAAAAGTATCTCAAAGAAACCGCAAAAGAACGAAAGAGCACTCTCTCTCTCGAAGCCCTATGATCTATACAATTTCTCCCCCTTTGGCAACAAGTTACCAAAAAGTTCGAAAAAGCATAGAGCTAAACGTCACTGTGGGCTCTGCTCGCGGCTCCCGTCTGGGTTGATGTCGGAGTAGATATGACGGCATCGGCGAAGACTTCAGCTGATGTCTGTGCTGGAGGAGTGGACACTGGAGCTGTAGCTGGAGTAACTGCTGGAACTGTGGGAGGTGCTGAAGCTGTAGTCCTGGTGTCAGTCACTGGAATAGCAGCTGATCGGGATCCTTTGGGAACCGGAGCAGTCTGTCGATGAGAATCCTGGACTAAGTCATCCTGCAACTCATGCATAAGCTCTGCCTTGTCCTACTTTGCTTCCTCAATGTCTGCCTCAAGCTTGTTGATGATCACTTGTATTTCAGTCAGCTTCACGTCCAGAGCGTGGATCTTCTCGTCAACAATCTTCTCTAAGCTCTCCTGAGATTGTTCAATGCTGGCCAGGTGTTGTTCAATCCTTTGGGTAGCTTCAAGAATTTGCTCTCCGAAACTCTTTGGTTTAGCTGCTGCTGCTGCTGCTTCTTTGTCAGCTTTGGCTTTCTTAGCAGCTTCGATCTTGGCTTGACCTTCAACAGATGTCGGATCCTCCTCATCCATCACAACAACATTGTCTTCATGCTCTGGCTGCAGGGGTAAATGTTTTCTATCCAACAAGAATTTGCTCGTGCCAAACTTGGCATTGATAAGCATCTGAATCTGTGGGGCAAATCCACATGACCTTTTCTGGTCAGCTGCAGTCCTCTTAATGGTCTCTACCATTAAGTCCATCACCTTGAAAGGTGCTTTCTCATCAAGTATATGCAGCATGTTGATAGAATATCCTATGATCATGCGATGATCTCCAGACTTGGGCATCAAGGTATGCCTCAAAATAGTATTAGTGGTAGGTAAACCTGCCTGGAGATGGTAGACTGAGCCGAGCTTCCAAATTTCCAACTCCTCTGCTGGAATCTCTTTGTACATGTTCTTCATGGATTCATGATTCTTCTGTGGAATCCCATATACATCAATATCATCTTCTCGCTGCACTGGAGCATTCAGAATTTCTGCCCATTCTTCAACAGAAGAAGAATACCTTTGACCTTCAGTCATCCATGTGATCTTTCCATCAGGATAGAAGTGAGCTGTGGCATAGAATTGCATTATCATCTCATCGTTCCAACTGGTCAGTTTCTGACCCACAAACTCTGCAACTCCACATGCAGTGAAACTTTCATGCACATGTGGAAAGAAATATCTGTGCTCTTCGCTGTCAATGTACTCCCAGTCAACATATCTGGTGTCTGCGACTATTGGCTTCTTGTCCATCAGCACGGTCTCATAGAAGTCCTGCTGCTCTCTGGTGTGAAATCTGGGATCTACAGCAGTTCTTCTTCTCACGGCATATGGGTCAGCTTGTCTCCATAGCCTGAGACCTCTATCTTTCCTTGCCTTCATATCCTCAGCTTGAGGATGAGCATCATTGTGAAGTGGCAGTTTTGGACGAAGTTTCAGCAAAACTTGTCCTTCCTCGTCAGACTCAGCTGGTGGCACATCATCCTTGTTCTTTTCAGACGCTGGAATATTTCTGGTAGTCCTCTTGGGCTTGGCAGCAGGCTTTGCTGGAGCTGCCCTAGCTGGAGCAGATTTCTTGAGCTTTGATGTGGCTCCAGCCTTAATGGCATCACCCATGAGCTTCTGCTTCTGAGGTGCAGGCTGGGGTGCTTCCTCATCTTCATCCTCGACTGCTGCATCTGCATGAGAATCTGACACATGCACTACCCTCTTTCTCTTGGTGGTTTTCTTCACTTTGCTTGGAGCTGCCTCTCCCAAATTCAGCTTCTTAGCAACAGTTGACTGCTTGACTTTGCTGGTGCCCTTCTTAGATTGCTGACCTTGTTGCTCTTTGGAAACAACCTTCCTCTTAGGCTTGGAGGTCACTTCTTCCTCAACAACGAAGTCTGAATCCTCATCATCAGAATTCTTCTCCTTTCTAGCTCTGGTGGCTGCAGGAGGCATGCCACTTGGTGTACTCCTCTCACCATCATCAAATGGGCTACTAGGATCAGGACTAGTGTCTGCCTCAGGAATGTCTGCAATGGGTGTCTCTGACCTGTTCTGACTGTCACTAGTATCTGACATGGCTGACAACCTGTGAATAGATAAGGTATAGGCAGAGAAGAAGAGTTATCACAAACTGCAGAAGTTTTTGCAAAAAAAATGAGTTCAAATTCTAGTTTCAAGTTTTCACAGAAGACATTTCGGTCAGACCGAGTTTGAGTTTCGGTGAATCCGAAGTGTTAAACAGGAGCTTGGCACACCACTTTCGGTTTGACCGAAGTGGGTTTCGGTCCTGCCGAAAACACTAGGGTTTCACAAAAACTACATTTCGGTCACACCGATTTGCACAGCTCGGTTGGACCGAATGGTGCAGTGCAATGGCCAGAGGCCAAATCGGTCACACCGAAATTATAAAATCGGTTTTACCGAGATGTGTTCCGTGGAAACCTAACCCTAAAATTTTTACTCGAATCTAGTTCAAACGAACTAATCTGGTGTACAGGAAGATTTCAATCGTGGCAAGATACTAGGCAATCCAAACGTGCATTGAATCGGAGATGGGAGCACGAGTGGGATCAAAACTCACCCTAACTTGGTGGAGTTTCTCTACGGCGGCAACGGCGCGGAGGAGATGTCCGTTGACGGCGATGGAGACCTGCGGCGAGGGCGCACAGGCGACGACGGCGACGATCCGGAGATCAAGGCGACGGTAGCAGGGGATGTGGGGGCGAAAACGTTTGAAGGAGGAATCAACGCGCGCGACCCTTGGTATATATACCCCTTTGCTGTCGGTGGGACCGAGTTGTAAAACTCGGTGGCACCGAGATGGATAACTGCTAGGCAGTTATGCACTTCGGTCACGCCAAAAATCACAACTCGGTTTCACCGAGATGAAAACCTAGATCAGTCTAAATGCTTTCGGTTTGACCGAGTTTGAGTGAGTTGGTCTGACCGAAATCAATTAGAAGGTTTTGGAGATTAGCCCTAGACGGATCGGTGGCTCCGATTGCTCCTCACCCGGAGGGTCCGAAAATGACTTGTTCAAAGTTTGTGATTTAAGCATGAATAGAATTTGAGACAAGAAAGCATAGATAGCTAGGGGAGGTACTTAGGCATTCTTGTCCATCCATTTGGTCAGAAAAATCAAAACAACCAAAACAACAAATGGATGTCCTCGAATGGATAAAATCATGCATCCAACATGCTCACACAATAAGATAGCAAATTAAATATGTGTCAAACATGCACAACCAAAACTCTAGCAATTAACACACAATTTGTCGATGACTAGGTCATCTTTATATGAGTATTTTGACTTAGGAGTCAAATGAGAACATTTGATCATAGGTCATACTCATCGTTTAAGCACAAGTGGGGTTACCACTTTTACATAAAGCATTGATGTGTTCACATCATTTGAAGATGCTTTAGCTCAATTTTTAGAGCAAAGCTCCCCCTAGATGTGAGAACCCCTTTTAAAGGGTCAAACTAACCTTGGGTTGTCGTAGAAGACTTCATGTAGATGTTGAAGATGTGGATGCTCAATGTTGATGGAGATCATCAAGAGTTGGGAGCTATCCTTTGGATTCAGGCACTTTCAATACCTACATGGGTTAGTCCCACAAGGAACAAACACGGATATCCATGGACATAGATTGAAGTTCACAATAGATGATGTCCATGAAAGCAATGATTACCTTGTCCCTTGACTTACCAACAAGAGGGTTTGCGACTCCATGAACTAGTGCACGATATGGAAGTTGATTGCACAAGTTCTTTGCCAAGATGAATGTGAGTGAAGTATGTTGGCGGATTCACCCTCAAGAACTTTCTAGTTCTTCTTCTTCGGGATCCACATCATCTTGATGGGAATCCTTGGGGTTGTAGTTGAGCTCGACGAAGTAGAACTTGACATTTCCTTGGGAACCCACTTGACCATGGCTTGAGGTGCTTCAATGAATGCATCAATCTCCTCTTGAAGCTTGTCCTTGGATTTTAGCTTGTGGTCTTGTGGTGGAAGGTCATCTTGAGCTTGTTCCACATTGGAAGAAGTAGGATCATACTTCTCCTTTTGAGAAACAAACTGTGGAGTAGGATATTGACCTTCTTCCCACTCAACACCTTTGGCGTTGAACTTTCGCTCAAAACCAATTCCTTGATTCTTCCGGTGCCTTCCTTGCTTGCGAACAATTTCCTCAAAGTTCTTGCTTCCGGCAAGGCTCTTGTAGACACCTTTCTCTATGATCCCTTTCAATAAACTATTCTCTTGCTCAAGTGTAACTTGGCTTGAAACATTGTTAGTGGAATCAAAAGAACTACTAGAAGCAACAACATTGGATTTAGCATGGTTATTGTTACTACTAGAGGAAGAATTTTTCTTATGCTTGTCATGCTTAGTCTTAATGGGTGGCAAGAAATTAGACAAGAGAAGTCGTTTGGCAAGATATGAAGAACTCTTCTTTCGAAGATCGTCATTGATCGCTTTTAGAAACTCATGTTCTTGCTCTAGAGTGAGCTTCTCGAAGCGTAGCTTCTCATGAGATCTTAGGAGCTCTCTATGATCTTCTTGAGTTGTTTCATGAGCTAACTTAAGAGTGTTTAGTTCTTTAGTTAGACGCTCAATCTCCTTCATAGCATTGTCATTCGACTCTTCTCGACTATAAAGACTACTAGCATTTTCATCGTTACTAGGCTCACTAGATTTATCATGCAAGAGTTCATCTTC
Organism: Secale cereale; assembly: GCA_902687465.1. Taxonomy (NCBI): domain Eukaryota; kingdom Viridiplantae; phylum Streptophyta; class Magnoliopsida; order Poales; family Poaceae; genus Secale; species Secale cereale. The sequence continues at coordinate 573,221,525 of LR738710.1, forward strand.
ACCAAGCAAGTCATCCTCATCACTATTGAAGTCAAAGAATTCTGGGTATGATACCTTGGGGCCTTTAGCCATGAAGCATCTTCCAATTCCCTCATTTGGTGAATCAAATAAGTCGTAGGAGTTGGAGTTGGAGGATACGAGAGCAAGACCGGCAACACCTTCATCTTGACTGTAGTCGGAGTCGGAGTGATAGCTTCCATCGGATTGATTGTCGGAGTCGGAGCCGGAGACCCATTCACCTACATGAGCTTGATGTTTTCTTCTTGTATAGCTCCTTGATGACTTGTCTTTCCTCTCCGAATCCTTGCTTCTCTGAGAGGGTCTTCGTTCATAACGATCATCTCTACTCCTTCTCTCTTTCCGAGGTGACTCATCTCTTGAACTTCTTCTTCTTGGAGATTCTTCTCTTCTCTTGTGGGGAGCCGTACACTCATTTGAGTAGTGTCCGGGTCTTCCACAATTGTAGCAGTTTCGATCACGACTAGAAGATCGCTTTTCATCATATGATCTAGACTTTGAGCTTCTCTCTTTGCCTCTATACTTGTAGAATTTGTTGAAGTTCTTAACCATTAGGCTTATCTCTTCATTGGAAACTAACTTGTCACTTGAGGTTGTGGGAGCATCACTCGTAGCTTTGTAAGCACCACTCGATTTGTTGTGAAGCTCTTCCTTATCCTTAAGTGTCATCTCATGAGCAACACTTCTTCCAATGACTTCAGTTGGCTTGAGAGTCTTGTAGTTTGGCATCATTTGGATCAAAGTGCACACGGTGTCATACTTTCCATCCAAAGCTTTGAGAATCTTCTTGATGATGAATCGGTCGGTCATTTCTTCGCTTCCTAAGCCGGCAATCTCATTTGTGATGAGAGCAAGCCTAGAGTACATTTCAGCGACTCCTTCACCATCCTTCATCTTGAACTTGTCAAGTTGACCTTGAAGAATATCTAGCTTTGATTCCTTCACAGACTCGGTACCTTCGTGCATTTCAACCAAAGTATCCCAAATCTCTTTTGCATTTTAAAGACGGATGATTTTGTTGAACTCCTCGGGACACAAAGCATTGAAGAGAATGTCACAAGCTTGAGCATTGTTTTGCAACATCCGCAATTCTTCCGGTGTAGCTTCGCGATCCGGAACTTTTCCTTCCTCGAAGAATTCACCTTGCATACCAACACAAATAATGCCCCATGCGGCTGGGTTATGACCAAGAATATGCATTTTCATTTTATGCTTCCAACTAGCAAAATTTGTACCATCAAAGTAAGGACCTCTACGAAAATTACCCTCACTAGACGCCATACTCTCCTAGGTTGTGAAACCAAGCTTATGGAGTCCAATGCAATGGAAACCAATACAATGGAGACCAAAGCTCTGATACCACTTGTAGGATCGAAAGTATGTCTAGAGGGGGGGGTGATTAGACTACTTGTAAATATAAAAATTCTGCCTTTAGACAAAGAACAGTTTTTGGCAGATTCACAATTATGATCAAGTCAAGCATCACCCTACACATGCAATTCTAGAGTATAGGCAGCGGAAAGTAAATTGCACATGTAGTAAAGAGACGTGGAGAAGAGCAAACGCAATTTGGAGACGCAATGATTTTTCCCGTGGTTCCGATAGGTGGTGCTATCGTACATCCACGTTGATGGAGACTTCAACCCACGGAGGGTAACGGCTGCGCGAGTCCACGGAGGGCTCCACCCACGAAGGGTCCACGAAGAAGCAACCTTGTCTATTCCATCATGGCCTACGCCCACGGAGGGCTAGCCTTACTCGGGGTAGATCTTCACGAAGTAGGCGATCTCCTTGCCCTTACAAACTTCTTGGTTCAACTCCACATCTCGATGACGGAGGCTCCCAAGCGACACCTAACCAATATAGGAGGCACCACCCTCCAAAAGGTAATAGATGTTGTAGATGATGATGAACTCCTTGCTCTTGTGCTTCAAATGATAATCTCCCCAACACTCAACTCTCCTCACTGATTTGGCTGTGGTGGAAGAAAGGATTGAGTGGAAAGCAACTTGGGAAGGTTAGAGATCAAGTTTCATATGGTGGGAGTGGAGCAACTTGATCTCAACACAAGGGTAGGTAGTTCTCTTCTTAGAAATGTAAGGTAGGAGTGGTAGTTCTTTCTGATGGCTCTCTCCACGAATGAAGAGGGGGTGGAGGGGTATAAATAGCCTCCACACAAAATCCAACCGTTACACACACTTTTGAGCAATCTCGGTGGGACCGAAGTGGACAACTCGGTGAGACCGAAAGTTCAAATAATGTGAACGTTGGGGTTTTCGGTGGGACCAAAAATACAATCTCGGTTAGTCCGATTCATGCAAAGACAAGAGCATGCCAGTTTCGGTGGGACCGACTTCATCATCTCGGTGACACCGATTTGATGACAGAAGGTTACAGAAGCTTGGCAACTCATGTTTCGGTGAAACCGATATTAGAATCGGAAAATCCGATTTTGCTAGGGTTTGGCTTATGGCTGAGGTGGTTCATCTCGGTGTGACTGAGTTTGGATTATCGGTGGGACCGAGATTACTTATGAGTGTATATTGTAGTGAAAGTTGCTGATAGTTTAAGGAGATACATCACTAAGCACTTGAGCAACCAGATCATCAACATAACCTCATCCCCTTTTAATAGTATTGGCTTTTCCTATGGACTCAATGTGATCTTGGATCACTAAACCAAAAATGGAGTCTTGAGCTTTTGCCAATGCTTGCCTTAGCATTTTGAGGGGTCCACTTCTTCAGTCCTTGCCATACCCATATCACTGAACTTCTCTGAAATGATTCTCAAGTAACTATTAGTTCAATGATATATATGTTGTTATTAATTGCCAAAACCACCCGGGGATTAGTTGCACTTTCACGTTGTGCTTTTCATGTTTGCATCCATAGTCGGATGCCTTATATTGATGTTGTTGTATTCATGTGACTTGTATGAATTGTTGTATCCCAATGTATTGTGTAATGGTACGATGTAATGATATCCATCTTGCTAAGCGCCTGAAATGCGGTTGTGCCTCAATCACGAATGTGTCACATGATCGATATGTCCGAAATGACCCTTGGTCACTAAGGAACTGACATGTGTCCAACGGACGGATTATGAACACACGCGACAACTTTGCTTGAGCTCCAAGTAAAGCTGACTTATCCAACTCTGGATAAGATTTGCTCTCATTGTCTTCATTCGAAGACATAGGCTTTTGGTTGAGCATCACTTCAGTCATCTAACTATGTTCACTTGGACCCCACTTAACAATACAGTGGTTCCTATGACTCAAGAAAGAATAAAAAGAACTACGAAAGAAACTATGTCTTCGCATTCTATAGTCTTCGATGAATGTCTTCATAGGTCATTATCTTCACGTGAATGTCTTCACGAGCCACCATTGTCTTCAATGTCTTCACACATTTTTAGGGGTCATCTCTGGAAGGTAAACCGAATTAGTGAGGGACTATTACATGTGTTATCCTGCAATTCTCACAAACACGTTAGTCCCTCAACCATGTTTGTCGTCAATACTCCAAAACCAACTAGGGGCACTAGATGCACTTACAGTTATGAAACATTGATTTATTTTCATAGATTTGGTCTTTTAAGGTTGATTAGAGATCATTGTGATTGACTCCTTATCGCAGTGACGTTACGAAATATACCAAAGATCAGTCTACATGATTTGTATATAACATATTTCAGAGTGTAGATTCACTCATTTTGCTTCGTATATAGTCCATATTGGAATCTTTAAAAAGACTTGTAGTTAGGAACAGAGGGAGTATATGCATTTATGCTCTTTGTGTATATGTTGTCAAATTACATTTTTAATACATTGCAAGTAAAAAGAAATAATAGAGATGCACTGATGCAAGTGAAGTGGGAAAATGTAAATACATTGCATCAAGTATATTTGTCGACTGTTACTGGAAATCTTTTCTACACATGTGAAATTTGAAGTGCATTATGTTTCAACATGCAACCAACAAAAATATTAGAAGGCATGTGGCAACGCACAGGCATTCTACTAGTTTGGGTAGGTTTGGCAGTTAAAAACCGGATTAAGTAGATCAGTGGGCTAAACACCAGTTAAAATAAATTGTGTGATAGAAGAAAAAAATCGACGGCCGATTCTAATAGTATCCGAGCATGTCTCTGCCGATTCTAATAGTATGCCGAGCACAAAATATTAGGTTGCTCATAAATTGAATCATAAATAAATAAAACAAAAAAAGAATGTTATCATAAAATGCGTGCACACCCCAAATGGGCCGGCCAAATTTGATTATAGTTGATATTTTGGTAAGATTTGATTTGATTTGGATATGAGTAGTGTAATGTAAGGAAAGATTGGATTTAGTTAAGATTTTGTTAAGATTTGATTTGAATGAGTTAATGCATGACGTAATTTTGGGGAAATGTTGATTTGATTGAGTTAATGCACGCATCAAATGGGCCTGCCAATTATGATTATAGTTAATGTTTTGGTAAGATTTGATTTGATTTTGATATGGGTAGTATAAGGCAATGAAAGTTCGGATTCAGTTAAGATTTTGTTAAGATTTGATTTGAATGAGTTAATGCATGACGTTATTTTGGGAAAATGCCGAATCGATTGAGTTAATGCACGCATCAAATGGGCCAGCGAAATTTGATTAGAGTTGATGTTTTGGTAAGATTTGATTTGATATTGATATGGGTAGTGTAAGGTAAGGAAGTTTGGATTTAGTTAATATTTTGTTTTTTTAATTTGAATGAGTTAATGCATGACGTTATTTTGGTGAAATACTGATTTGATTGAGTTAATGCACGTGTCAAATGGGCCAGCCAAATTTGATTATAGTTGATGTTTTGGTAAGATTTGATTTGGATGAGTTAATGCATGAGATTATTTTGGGAAAATGCGGATTTGATTGAGTTAATGCATGCGTCAAATGGGCCTGCCAAATTTGATTATAGTTGATGTTTTTGTAAGATTTGATTTGATTTTGATATGGGTAGTGTAAGGCAAGGAAAGTTTGGATTTAGTCAACATTTTGTTAAGATTTGATTTGAATGACTTAATGTATGACGTTGTTTGGGAAAATACTGATTTGATTGAGTTAATGCATGTGTCAAATGGGCCGGCCAAATTTAATTATAATTGATGTTTTGGTAAGATTTGATTTGAATGAGTTAATGCATAAGGTTTTGGGAAAATGCCGATTTGATTGAGTTAATGCACGCATCAAATGGGCCTGCCAAATTTCATTATAGTTGATGTTTTGGTAAGATTTGATTTGATTTTGATATGGATAGTGTAAGGCAAGGAAAGTTTGGATTTAGTTAAGATTTGATTTGAATGAGTTAATGCATGGCGTTGTTTTGGAAAAGTGTCAATTTGATTGAGATAATGCACGCGTCAAATGGGTCGGTCCACTTAGTTGCGTTTTAGCGAAAGGTCGACTGTATGATGCACGTGGGCGTGATATAGGGTTTGTCAAGTCGTTGGTGGGAGGCGAGGCGAGACTACCAACTCCCTCTTTAGTAGTAAAATTGAATATAGTTGATGTTTTAGTAAGATTTGATTTGATTTTGATATGGGTAGTGCAAGGAAAGTTTGTAGTTGGTTAAGGTTTAATTTGAATGAGTTAATGCATGATGTTATTTTGGGAAAATACTGATTTGATTGAGTTAATGCACGCGTCAAATGGGCCGGCCAAATTTGATTATAGTTGATGTTTTCGTAAGATTTGATTTGAATAAGTTAATGCATGACATTATTTTACGAAAATGCTGATTTGATTGAGTTAATTCGCGCGTCAAATGGGCCTGCCAAATTTGATTATAGTTGATGTTTTGGTAAGATTTGATTTGATTTTGATATGGGTAGTGTAAGGCAAGAAAATTTTGTTAAGATTTAATTTGAATGAGTTAATGCATGACAATGTTTTGGGAAAATGCTAATTTGATTGAGTTAATGCATGCTTCAAATGGGCCGGCCAAATTTGATTATACTTGATGTTTTGGTAAGATTTGATTTGAATGAGTTAATGCATGATGTTGTTTTGGAAAAATGCTGATTTGATTGAGTTAATACAGGCGTCAAATGGGCCTGCCAAATTTGATTATAGTTGATGTTTTGGTAAGATTTGATTTGATTATGGTATGGGTAGTGTAAGGCAAGGAAAGTTTTGATTTAGTTAAGATTTCATTTGATTTGAATGAGTTAATGCATGGCGTTGTTTTGGAAAAGTGTCGATTTGATTGAGGTAATGTACGCGTCGAATGGGCCGGTCCACTTAGTTGTGTTTTAGCGAAAGGTCGGTTGTATGATACTCGTGGGCGTAATATAGGGTTTGTCGAGTCACTGATGGGAGGTGAGGCGAGACTACCAACTTCCTCTTTAGTATTAGAAATTAATGCACGTGTCAAATGGGCCGGACCAACTTGACTGCAACTTAGCAAAAAGTTGTTTGTATGACGCTCGTGGGCCAATATAAGGTTTTGTCTACTCTTTGGTAGAAGGTGAAGCGAGACTATCTACTTCCTCTTCAGTTGTAGAGACTGATAGATTTGATTGAGTTAGGGGGTGTTCTGATCTCCTTCACCTTAACAAAACTTCACAAATCCAGCTTCCCTAGCCAGCTTCTTGCTTCACCTGGCAATTCTCAAGTGTTCTGCGTCATGCGTAGCTTCTCCCATCGCTAAATCCCAGCTGGGAGATTGTTGGCCTTGTTGGGCTCTAGTTTGGGCCGTTGGAGGCAGCCCAGTTTGGGCTAGACGTCGAGGGAACCAGCCCTTGTACCGATTCGATCGAGGGAACAACCAGCGATCTGTTTTGGCGAGCGTACCAATTCGCTTCGCTTCACTTGGCGGTGGCAGTTCCATCGTAATACTGGCTAACTCCAGCTTTTCGTATCGGTGGAGCTGGGCCGACCGTGCTTCACATTTTTATACTGCGATCGGTTGCAACTTTCTGAAGCTAGCTTCTTGTTGATATTTCGTTCGGCTCAAATCTGCGTCAGAAATTTGTGAAGCGTGGAGCGGAAGGAGATCAGAACACGCCTCAAATCTACTTCAGAAATTTGTGAAGCGTGGAGCGGAAGGAGATCACAACACGCCCTTAATGCACATGTCAAATGAACCGGACCATCTTGGCTGGGCTTCAGTGAAAGGTCGTCTGTATGATGTTTCTGGCTGTAAAATGAAAGATGTGTAGAGTCGCTTGTGTCAGGTGAGGCGAGACTACAGCTCTCTTTAAAAGTAGAGATGCACCTACTGGGCTAACAGAACTACACGATGCAGCAGTGCGTACTGAGTGCAGGCTTGTGGCTTGAGCTCTGCGGCAAGGAGCTGCTGCCTGTGGGCTCGACCGCCGTGGTAGTTAACCGGCCGGCCGGCCCATGGGACGAACACGCGCCACGTATCGCTGCAGTGGCAATGGGTGTAGGTAGGTATGAGGGCGCGCACCGGAGCAGAGCCCGTCGCCTCCTGCCACGAGCCAGCTTGGCTGGCCGGCTGCTGAGCTTTCGGGCAGCGACCTGACCCCGCACGGGTGTCTCGACCGGCCGCCTCTCCGACGTGCATTAAAGTAGCTCCGACCTCCCAGTCCCAGTATGATTGCTGAGCCCTTCGTATGCGGCGACCGCTCTGTTCCTGCTCGGTCGGTCGTTGGATCGTGTCACATGGTTTTGTGCGTTCTCATTGGCACCCGGCTCAGTGGCTCCACTCGACGTCCAAGGACGAAGATAAAAACTTCACCTCTCTGATTCTCGACCTGGATAGCGGTCGGGTAAGTTTTCATTTTAATGTTGCGGTCAGGCATGTTTTTGAACACGCGAGCCCTGTTCTCGCGGGGAACGCAATCAGTCGTGGCATGCGGGAAAAAGTTGGGGAATGAGCGACGTGATCGTTTGATGTCGTGGCTGGTGGAAAATCTCGCCAGTGGACGGCTTGATCACTACTCGTGCAGTGCCACCGTGGCCTGCAGTACCATCCGCTTGCTGGACAGAACTAAAAAATTCATTCGAAAGGAGACTAAGCTAGGAGTAGTATGAAAACAATCACACACTTTTACCATGCTCAGTACCCATATTCGCCGTGTTTTCCTGGAAGACACACGTGCGCTGAGCTAGGCAGTTTATGTGATCCTCCAGTAACCCCTTAAAAGAAAAGAAAAAGTGATCCTCCACTTGTGATGTTTTCGTCAACTACACATGCTAGAAAAACCCTAAAGTCCCGTGAAGCATACACACCTCCCTCTTTCAACACCAAACAGAGCAATGTCATTTCCAAACTTTTTTTTTCTTCTTCAAAACGAAGGCAAAAATTTTGCCTCATCTATTAATTAAGCAGAAAAGAGTTGCCCGGTTAATTAATGAGAAACCGGGCTAAAATCGTCACAACCGCTGAGCGGCACACATAAGATATCCCACACACGGCGCTTTAAAGAGGGCATCATCGACACATCACGCATGTGTCATCGTTAGCACTCCTCCCCTAGAAGGCATCTTCGCCATCCCTACTCTAAGCAAACGACTCCGACTTCGCCGGCTCAACCCACTATGAAGAGGCCTTGTGGAGTTGCATGAAGATCCGTGTCAGAACTCAGCCACCTGCGACCAAACAACGCAACCCCGACTCTGATAGAGACTACAAAGAACAAAACCAGACACGGCTGGCGCCACGAAAGATCACCGAACGGCCCATCTGCAGCTAGTCATCATACACCGCCGGGCCACCGCAGCTTCGACTCCACAACAACAACCAAACCGAGGCAATCCCGTGGACACGTCGGAGAAGAGCCGACCACCGCAACCATTGTCGCGTCGTCGACATCGCTCCCACCATCCTCATTGCCACAGAAGCCTGGACGCCCCAACCGCCGCCATCCACCAGTCCCGCTCGCCAATGTCGGGCTCGAAAGACGAAGCTCCCAAGAGGGAAAACGACACCAAGGTGCCGCCAACGTCTGATCACACGAGATAAGGGTTTACCCCGGAGAGGTCGTGATGGCCAGATCCGTGCGAGAGGGGTGTGATAGCAACGTAGCAACGCCTCCAGGAAGGTCGACGATGGTCGCAGCCGCCGCCATCGCTAGTCACAGCACCAGGCCGAGACTGAGTTTTCACCCAAGTTCCCCGACACACCCTCAGCCGCACATCAAACCACCGGCACCGACAGCCCACCAAGCATCACCACCATCGAACCTGCCCTTGGACGAAGAAGCACGAAGAACCGCCTCAGCCAGCCTCACCACGCGGAGGCCAGCGGCGACCAAACTCAATCAGCAGGCACCAGAACCATCAGCGGCCGACCGGACCCATGATCGCCGGACGCAGCGACCCACCATTCTATGTTGAGCACCATGCCGGGAAGGAACAGATGAGCGTTGCCCAAGGCCAGGAACCACCACGGTTCCGAGCCACAGCCAAACATCAGGGGCACCGGCGAGCACCATGCACGCCGAGCACCCGCCAGGGACCAGATCTGTTGTGCCCGCTACATGTCGTCGCCCATCCATGTCGCCTCAGACCCCTTGTTGGTTGCATGCCTCGTCGAAACCCTTGCAGCACCTCACGCCCGAGCTGCTCCATGCACGCACGAGCTACATGCCCACCAAGCTCGAGGACCCCCCGCTCGCCCCTTGCACGCACGCGACGTCGTTGCGGCCTCCCTGAATGCCCGCGCGCCCGCAGCGGCCTCCCTGCGCGCTCCGCCCGCACACCACCAGATCCGGGGGTGAGGGCCCCGGATCCGCCGCTCCAGCGGAGGGGAGGAGCTCCATCCCGCCGGCGCAGAGCTCGCGATGACCACGCGTCGACGCCGCATGATCCAACCACGGGTCGTCCTTACCCTGGAGAAGAAGCCCCGCCGCCGCCTCTGCCACACGGGCTTTTCACGGCGACGCGTCCCGGCGTCGGCGAGGAGGGAGACGGCGGATGGGCCTGCTGCCGGAGGGAGCGCCTGGGTCCCCGCCCGTGTCGCTCGTGCAGAGCGACGCAGGGGCTGGCTTGGTCTTTTTTGGCTGGGTCAGACGTAGTTGTTTCAAACCTTTAGAATGACGCATAAAACACTACTCCTTTTATGCATTTAATTAAGGCGACGCTACACATCCGCTGGCCGGTGTATGGATTTTATCTATCAGCTCGACGGTCGTTGGATACTTAAACTGATAGCTGTCCGATCTAATGTGTACGTCCCGCATGCCCATTTGTTATTTCCCGCAACAAACGGTCTGTTGCGGAAACAACACTATAGTCCCTGGCCCTGACAGAGTTGCGCACCGCGCGACGGCGCCGTCAACCCACCGCAAAATCAGCCCGGCGTCGGCGTGCAACAACTAAATTGAAGTTCCCGCAACACCATGGCACACCATATCGCGCCTCAGATGGTTGGATCTGACGCAAATCGAGCTCATCGAGGGGGCCTGCTTCGAGAACAGCCGCGACCTCTACTCCAGCATGACGACGACGGGCTCCCACGTTGGGCACTACTTTGACAATTTCTGCAACTGAAGCTATGTTTCTGAAACATGCGTCGTGTTGCAATACTTGGCTTCGTACACTCTAACATCGTGTGCTCCTCCAACGCTTTCTGCAACCGGGGCTATATTTCTGAAACAAGACCCATGTTGCAGGAAAAAAAACTTCGTTGCCGAACCATTTTTATTCTGAAACAAGATATGTGTTGCAGAAACTTTCTAAAATTAGACCATATTGCTGAATAAAACTTCACACCAAATCAATTTTTATTTCTGAAACATGATCTTTGTTGCAGAAACCGTCAATCTTTGATTCGTACCTGCTTGAGTCGTCGCCTGGCACCGCCGATCCCGAGCAAGTCGTCGACGCCACCGCGGTGGATAAGGCCAGGTGCCTAACGCCTTGCGCCGCCGTGCCCGTCCGCCGGCTCCCAAATCCAGTCGTCCACCCTTCCAGACGAGCCCTGGACCCCCTCCCCCCTACTATTACCCAGTTGCAGGAATGACTGTCCTGAAACAACAGGCGAGTTACAGGAAAACAGATGCGGCTTCCAGACGAGCCCCAACCCCCCCTATTGTTACCTAGTTGCAGGAATTACTGTCTTAAAACAACAGACGAGTTGCAGGAAAACAAACACAGCTTCGACGGACGTGGAGACGCTGTCAACCGTCTGATGAAAACACGATCAAACGGCCACAGAGCCGGCGGATGGGCGCACGCGATCGCCGGTAGAAGGTAAGCTTTTTCCTTTAATTAATGAAGTTGATGTAAGACTGACTTATTCGGGGGAAGCCACGATAAACCTTTACAGGCTGGACCTTCCCTCCCATGATCTCACGAGCCTTGAAGAACCATTCACCGCGGTAGAAGTGGAAAAGATCATCAAACTGATGGGGCTGCCCCGATCGAATCCTATAGTTAAGTTTAGAGATTTTTTTGAGGGGTAGTTAAGTCTAGAGATGTTAATAATCCGGATGTGATGGATTTTATCAAATCCAAAACTGCTAGTAGTACTCAATGGAAAATCCATCCGGACCACGGGTTATACTTGAGATCCCTAAGGGCATCTTCAACGGGAGACACTAGGAGAGGGCGCTGGAAATTTAATCCCGATAGATCGGCAGTTATCATGTTAATTCCCAACGCCTGGTCCGCCATCGTTGTCAACCTGAGCACCGAGCGCTCCGCTCTTTTCTCCCTGTACGGGAGGGCTGGGCCTTTGTTTCTAATCTGTAAAAAGACCTTTATTAGCGACTGCCATTGAAAGTTAGCGCTAGAGCCTTTTAATCTTTCTTTATATTTATTTTTTTCGTTGTAAGCGCCTGTGTAGGCATCTAGCATTGAACATGCCCTAAGGGCACTAGACTCGTACCGATCGCAATCCTTTTTTTTTGCAATCAGACCAACATGAATAAATATATTGTTAGACAAATTTGAGGAGGTGTTTTTTTTAGCATCAGTACAGACGCATGCGCTCATATACACGCGCATATACTCACCCATATGAACGCACACACGCACAACCTGTCCCTATGAGCACCTCCGAGAGACTGAGCCGACATATCATCTTGAGATTTACGAAATCACTGTAGGCGCCTCGTCGTCGACGTAAACGTCTCCTCCCACTGAAAGCGCATCGCCGGAAATCCTGAAATAAATTCAGGAATAATGCGAGCACCAGGATTTGAACCCTGGTGGGTTGGGATACCACCGTCCACCTAACCATCTCAACCAAAGGTTGATTCACAAATTTGAGGAGGTGCCATAGAGCGAAAGACATAAGTCTTTTCTTTCCCCTTGAACAATTAACAAAAATATCTAAAAATATGCAGGAGGAAGTCCTATTGCTTTCTTTGGAAAGGACTTTTTTTTTACTAAGTTGTTATTTTTGTGTGCAGGGGTTTACCAAGTCGTTTCTAACTAGCTCGTGAGCATAAGTTCACTATGCATATGTATACCTACAATAGTACCAAATGTCAGTTTACTGTTCGGCACGAATGATGAGCTATCTCAAAAACAATGAACCAAATGTCAGTTTGAAGGTACAGTGTAAGGGGAAAAAAGCATGTGCTAATATGAGAAAGTAAATCAATATCTATCTATATGGATAACATAATGTGCATGAATTATCACCCCTCGCCATATTTTGTTGGAGGGATTCACCGTCCGAAATCAATAAAGAAAAATATCTGCCTCATCCAAGACAAAAGTACAAGGCAATCTAGATAAGCACCAGCGCAGAGCAGTCTTCACTGTACTTGGCGCGCACCTGACGCCGTGATTCGCCGGGCGATCTAAGAAACGAGGGCGAAAAGGGGCAGCAGGCGGGCGCGGCTACAAGCAGCCGGCGCACGCGACCACAAGGGGAAGGGGGGATGCACGCCACGTTCTCCTTCAGTTTCTTCTACCCGTCGCGCGGGGCGGGCTCAGTTGGTTGGTGAACTTGGCCAAGATGTTTCGATATATTTTACCCCAAAAGATACACATTTTGATTTGACGCTGACCCGACCAACCCCCCGTGGTATGAGTCGTGAGTCCTTGGCCCACGCGTCCCCACCAGGCCACCACACCAACCCCCAGCTCAAGTCCTCGAAGTCGAACACAAACCAACCAATCGCCACCTATATATCCCCTTCCTCCCTCCCCTTCCCCTCTCAGCTTCCCCATCGAAGCTTTACCCAATTGCTACTAGTTTCTTTTAGTTTCTCGTTTACCTTCAGTTACCCGGCGACATTGCCATCGTTTCTAGTACTACCAGACAGATTTCCAAGCCAAGACACCGTTACTGGTCATGGCCACCGCGAGTTTCATCAAGGCGCCCGCCGGGCAGAATCCCAGGCTGGCAATCCACGCTGCGGGGAGGAGCGGCCGCATGGTCAGGTGCTCGCTTGGCGCGGCCGTTGGCGGCCGGACCGAGTGGCTCAGCAACTGCGCCGTCCTCTCCAGCAAGGTGGCCGCGCTCGGCCCCTACTCAGTCAACGGCCACGCCGCGCCGGCGCCGGCCCCCAACGGGGCGGTGCTCGATTTGATCCCCGTCAGCGGTGTTAACGGCGCCGCCAAGAACCTGCCGGCGCCGCTGCGGATCGCCGACCTGTCCCCGGCGCCGATGCACGGCTCGGAGCTGCGCGTGGCGTACCAGGGTGTGCCCGGCGCGTACAGCGAGAAGGCGGCCGGTAAGGCCTACCCGGGCTGCGACGCCATCCCCTGCGACCAGTTCGAGGTGGCGTTCCAGGCCGTGGAGCTCTGGATCGCGGACCGCGCCGTGCTCCCCGTGGAGAACTCGCTCGGCGGCAGCATCCACCGCAACTACGACCTCCTGCTCCGCCACCGCCTCCACATCGTGGGCGAGGTGCAGCTCCCCGTGCACCACTGCCTCCTCGCGCTCCCTGGCGTGCGCAAGGAGAACATCACCCGCGTCATCAGCCACCCGCAGGCGCTGGCGCAGTGCGAGCACACCATCACCCGCATGGGCCTCAACGTCGTCCGCGAGGCCTTCGACGACACCGCCGGCGCCGCCGAGTACGTGGCCAACAACGGCCTCCGCGACACGGCCGCCATCGCGTCGTCCCGCGCCGCCGAGCTGTACGGCATGGAGATCCTCGCCGACGGCATCCAGGACGACTGCGGCAACGTGACCCGGTTCGTGATGCTGGCCAGGGAGCCCATCGTGCCGCGCACGGACCGGCCGTTCAAGACCAGCATCGTGTTCGCGCACGACAAGGAGGGCACCTCCGTGCTCTTCAAGGTGCTCTCCGCCTTCGCCTTCCGCGACATCACCCTGACCAAGATCGAGAGCCGGCCGCACCGCCACCGCCCCATCCGCCTGGTGGACGACGCCAACCGCGGCACGGCCAAGCATTTCGAGTACATGTTCTACGTGGACTTCCAGGCGTCCCTGGCGGAGCCGCGGGCGCAGAACGCGCTGGCCGAGGTCCAGGAGTTCACGTCCTTCCTGCGGGTGCTCGGGAGCTACCCGATGGACATGACCCCGATGACCGCCGGCTCCTCCTCCACCGTCACGTCGTCCGACTCGTAGCTCCCTAGAGGAGAATCGGTTGGGACGTTGGTCGGTTAATTTGTGGTCATGTCGTCCCACTCCTCCCTCGTTGGCAGCTGGGGTAATTAGTTTTGTTCTTCATGCTAAATTTGTTGTGATAATACAGTGTAAAATCGTGCCATTTGAGCCAGTTAAACCGCAGTGGAATGTACCCTGTTAGATATACATACAAGAACAAGATGAAGTCATGTCGTTGCCTGTGTCGTGCCGAAGCAACTTGTCGGGCGAAAACGAAAGTCGCAAGGAATTTGTGGCTAAGTTGACGTGCTGCGGGTAGGTGGCGGGGGCACGTCGTCCTTGCTCTTGGGATTTGCCTTTCCTTGTAGCCTTTTGTTTTGGTAGTTTGTTGCACATCACCGTGACGTGCCTCGTCTCGAACGCGCACACACGCACGCACGAACGTTTCTTGGAAGGGAAATGGAATGGTCAGGGAAACAACCTGGTAAGTGAATGGGTAGATGCGGTCAGGGCGTGGTGGGTTGCTTTTCAAAGAAAGGTAGATGAACGACTCCTGGAAATAACATAGGACTCGCAAGTCATTTACCCACTACTCGCTAAAAAATAAAAAATCATTTACCCACGTGTTTGTTGTGGGACAAACCCAAACGGATTAATCACTCTTCTTCTGATGTATAAAAACGAAAGGATCACTGGTTAATTAACCGGCTGGACCCCAAAGACAGCGACGGGCCATCTGCACCACGCCCGCGCAGCCCAACAACAACGCCAGCCACAATCGTGGACCATTTCGCCACACGGCAAACGCCAAACGGCCACCATATCGAAACTACTACACGTTTCTGGGCGGAATTTAAAAGATATACATTTCTGAGCAGAAATTAAAGAAATATAAGAGCGGGTAGACTACTGAAGTACTCCCTCCGTTCCTAAATATTTGTCTTTCTAGAGATTTCAACAAATGACTACATACAAAGCAAAATGAGTGAATCTACATTCTAAAATATATCTATATACATCCGTATGTTGTAGTCCATTTAGAATGTAAGAAAGACAAATATTTGGGAATGAAGGGAGTAGTCATCTAAACGCTCATACGTATTTTTTAACGGATGAAGTATATATGCACGTTACAGAATAAACTGAATTTGTAAAGGAACAAGGGCATAACGAATGTTCAGCCCATAAGGGCACAAGCAACTTGAGTAGCCACAAGTGGACCTACTTCCAGGGCAGCAGCAACTCAGCACGCGTGTAACTCTCTCCGGTCATTTTATTTTGCATATAAGTTTTGTTCGAAGTCAAATTTCATAAAGTTTGATCATATTTATTGTAGGATCGAGAGTATATCAAGGCGTGGGCGGGGAGAGGGGGTGGGGGGGGGGGTGTTAATGAGAGATTTAATTATTTTTCAAAACTTGAAATCTCTCAGTTTAGCACAGCAGAAAATAAATCTAAGCAAGAACAAAAACTACCGAATCTCGTAAAAAAGAAACTACTGAAGAATATCACACCATAAGGTAAACTTTTTTATATATGAAGGAGATGCTAATCCTACCGGTATAGTAGCTCAGAATTTTGAGAATAATAACGGTGACAAGGAATGAAAACAAAATTGTCAGCATAGATGATATTGCACACACAACACATAATATAAACATACACGGTGACAGACTAGGTTGGATAACTAAGTACTCCCTCCGTTCGGAATTACTTGTCGCAGAAATGGATGTATCTAGACATATTTTAGTTTTAGATATATCCATTTCCGAGACAAATAATTCCGAACGGAGGGAGTAGATCTAGACGAGCAGATGAATATACAAACAACTTTGAGAACAAAGAACACAAATATGCTGCATAACATGGTCATAGACCATATAAATTTGCTCCAAGGATAATGAGGTGAAGTTAAATTGAATAACAAGAACATGAAAGAATTGCACAAGATGAATGCGAACAGAGAAGTAACCAATGGTGCTCGATGGCGACAAATGATTTGGTAGACCACTCCACTCTTCTACAAAAGAGCTACGTTTGGTTGGAGGGACTTGTGAATGAACATAGGAGCTAACATGTCACCGTCCTATTCCCCTCAACATAAAGTTGATCAAACTTCAGTTAATTTTCCTCATGGTAGATTATTCTCGGCGATCTCCAAACCATCAACATGCCTGCTTGGCCAACCACAATGACTCTTGATTGCTGGAGACTTTGACTCGGTGAAGACAATTACTCTTCGCTACGCGAGCAGACTCCAAATTGTCCAGAGAGTTGCGGCTCTCAAGAGTAATAGGCACAAGAACTCTCAACTCAGATCTACTATGATGCTCAACCACTCTTTAAGTTCCAGTTCTTGGTTTTCTCTCGGTGCACTTAACTCAAATCTCTCAGAGAGGGCGCTCAATCAATCTTCACAAAATCTCGGAGCAGCAAACGAACAACGTTGGTGCGGGATGACAATTTATAGCCGTAGAAATCCCGAAGCGGAAATAACCAATAAGGACACGCGGTTCGGCCAATGACCAAACCGACAAGTTTTCAATAGTCGGATTTCAAACACGCCTGACAACTTTATTTGAGGAACAAGTAAAGCTGACTCCTCTGCTGAAGCATTTCTCTCGCAGCTTGGAAGAACATCATTTCTAGCTGGCGAGTAAATGTTTTGAAACAAGAAGCGATTTCGCTCAACTCTTATAGGATAGGTTACAGTTAAGCATCACAATAGACAAAAGTCTCGAAATACTTATAACCCACCTAATAGTACGGTGGTCCTATGACTCAAGGAACAAAATGAAATGATGAAATAAATGCTACATCTTCACTTCGTTTTCATTCTTCTCTACCACAGTCATTTCTTCTCGAACACCTTATGTACCAATTGCTTGACGTCAACAATCTTTTTAGGGGCCCTCTAGCATGCAATCTTCTCGATATCGAACTCCTCAAAATCTATTAATCTTCTCTGCTTCGCAGAGGATTTTTTCTGAATTTATAGCAAACTTCTCACAAGAGTACAACAATGTTCTCGCCACTCCATGTACTATTTCTCTTTGTGTGCACTAGCAAACACCCTCATTGTTTCTGACAACAATCTCCAAAATACAAGGGGCAAGAATTGTACGAACAAGCTCCCCCCTTTTGGATGATTGTTGACAAAAAAGATAATCATCAATGAGTAGATAAGTTTGTAACCAGTAACGTGTGGAAAGTAAAAACAATAAATAATCTCAAAGATAAAATACCCCCCCCCCTCGCCCGCCCCTAAATGTGTGAAAGATTTCTTGTCCGATAAACTGCATATATTAGAATAAAACCTCAGAGAGATATTTCATATCTTCGAGAATAATGGACTTCATTAAGAGAAAAATATCAAGTAAGAATATTTCAATGCATCTAGAGTTAGTGAACTATGATAATATGTTTCCAACAAAATAATATTCTCGAGAGGTGGTGTGGCAGGAATTTGAAACAATTATATCACAGGGATTCATACAAGATCCAGAGTGATCTCTTATAATAAATGAGAGAAAAACATTATTATCAGAGTTAGTGAACTCTGATAATAATGTTTCCAACAAAACAATATTCTCGAGAGGTAGTGTGGCAGGAATTTGAAACAGTTATATCACAGAGATTCATACAAGATCGAGAGTGATCTCTAATAGAAATTTCACCTGCAAAACGGATATATTAACATTACAACCTCAGAGTATCATGATGCATACTTAAGAGTTTTACAACATGAAAAAAATTCAGATACGAAACAAAATGTTTGTAAATTCACGGAAAAACCAAATAGCAAATACGCAACCCTCGCAAATGTTCCTGTATTTAACTCTCTCGGTATAATCTCCCACCTTTTGTCAACAAATGGCAAAAAGGAACGAGAAGAAACATCAGGATAAACTACACACCCGAAGAAGATGAAGAACTGGAGCTGCTTGACAAAGAAGATCCAACCTTCCCAGATGAAGTAGCTCGTATAGAAGAATCGACAGCAGCAGCTACTCCTCCTCTAGCTTGATCTTGGGGAGCGATGTGAGTAGATGGACCTGCAGGTTGGTCTTCGGCATCATTTTCTCTGCCTTTCTAGAACTCACGAGAAGTCGCCTCAGAATCAACATCAAGAATGCCATCTGACTCAACAAAAATTAAATCTGCCGATGTAGACCTGGCTGGAAGAGCTGGGGTGTCCCTGCGCCTGCGGTTAGTCTCAAAAGCATCGACGTAGTCATACTTCTTGTGAATGCCTTTAGCTTTGAGCTGATCCTTGGCGTACCATTTTTTGTAGAAGTGGCCATGAGCAACGCTTCTCTTCCTACATTACCAGCACAGCTTGGCGAGCAGTCTTTGTGACATGATTTAATTCAGCCGTGAGATGTTCTTTCTCATTACGATTCAGCCTGACATGCTTGTCGATATTTTGTTGACTGTGAAGACAAATCTCATATAGTGAGGGATTTTCTTCTCTGTGTATCTCAACCATTGTCTTCTTGATGTTCTTGGATTCTAGAGCCATATTCTTCTCAGGCTCAACAAGTGATTTCCCTCATTGTCCTTGATAACTCAAAGAGTATCGCTGGCAGGTGGTATGAAAGGTTTCCGAGCACAACGATGGAAATACCTCTTGCCCTGCGTTATATCAATAAGCATTTGAATCCTTGGTGCATATATGTTAGGGCACCTGTCAGAATCAGGGATCCGCAGTCCCAAGAAAGGTTCGAACACTAGGGCATGCACGAAGGACTCCGCTTGGTTACAGCCAGATACTCACGGCACCACGGCGATGCTTCATCGTGTTCGAGCGGGCGAGTTGGAGAAGAAAGGAACACAGTGATTTACATAGGTTTGGGCCACCTTGCGGCGTAAGTCCCTACTCCTGCTTTGTGGTGGATTTCCTCACGAGGAGGATGAGTATGAACTAGTACAAGGGTGAGCTGCCTTGTGAGGGCTCATGACTCGATCTGGCTATGCTTCTCTATGGTGGAGACTGGCCTATATTTATACTGGTTTGGTAGTCTTCCCTCATGGATTAGGCGGGAAGGGATACCATAGTGGCTGTCGTGGATTTGTCATGGAAGATGCACTATGATTAAGACTTAGGTGTGGAGCCATCGCAACTAGGTTATATTGAAGGGGTTAAATGAGACAAGAGGCACGGAGAGTTTTTTTATGCAGGTTCAGCCCCTCGATGAGGTAAAGGATTAATCCAGCTGGGGTTGTATTGCTCGAGTCTCAATAACCAGGGAGCGAATACCCTTGACCTAGCTCTTGAGCGATTGTTTCTTGAGTTAACCCGCTATCGGGTCACCCCTTTATATACAGGTTGATGCCTGGCGGCTTACAGAGTCCCGGCTGGCGCATACACAACGTATCCGGCTTGGTAACCAACTAAGCTTGCCTTCCAAGTTAAACATGTGGCGGTCCGCATCCGTGGGCCTCAAATCGTCCCCGGGTCTTGGGCCATCAGTAAGCTTGCTTCATGAACCACCATCTTCACGTCATCTTGAGCTTCTTTATCTTAAACCACCACTAGCATGACCGGCCCCTCCTGGGCGGGTCATACCCAATAGTTATATCCCCGACATTAGGCCCTGCTACCTCTTGAGCATGCGTTGGTTTTTTCCTTGAAGAGGAAAGGGTGATGCAGCAAAACAGCGTAAGTATTTCCCCCAGTTTTGAGAACCAAGGTATCAATCCAGTAGGAGACTACACGCAAGTCCCTCACACCTGCACAAACAAATAAGAACCTTGCAACCAACGCGATAAAGGGGTTGTGAATCCATTCACGGCCACTTGAAAAAGTGAGATCTGATAGAGATGATAAGATACATATTTTTGGTATTTTTGTTGTATAGATCGAAAAGTAAAGAGTGCAAAATAAAAAGATAACTAGTTGATGGAAGATTAGTATGATAGAAGATAGACCCGGGGGACATAGGTTTTACTAGTGGCTTCTCTCAACATAGCAGATTCTACGGTGGGTGAACAAATTACTGTTGAGCAATTGATAGAAAAGCGCATAGTTATGAGAATATCTAGGCATGATCATGTATATAGGCATCATGTCCGTGACAAGTAGACCGAAACAATTCTGCATCTACTACTATTACTCCACATATCGACCGCTATCCAGCATGCATCTAGAGTATTAAGTTCATAAGAACAGAGTAACGCCTTAAGCAAGATGACATGATGTAGAGGGATAAACTCATGCAATATGATATAAACCCCATCCTTTTATCCTTGATGGCAACAATACAATACGTGCCTTGCTGCCCCTGCTGTCACTGGGAAAGGACATCGCAAGTTGAACCCAAAGCTAAGCACTTCTCCCATTGCAAGAAAGGTCAATCTAGTAGGCCAAACCAAACTGATAATTCAAAGAGACTTGCAAAGATATTTAAATCATGCATATAAGAATTCAGAAAAGAACCAAATATTGTTCATAGATAATCTTGATCATAAACCCACAATTCATCGGATCTCGACAAACACACCACAAAAAGTATTACATCGAATAGATCTCCAAGAAGATCGAGGAGAACTTTGTATTGATCTCCAAAGAGAGAGAATAAGCCATCTAGCTAATAACTATGGACCCGAAGGTCTGTGGTAAACTACTCACAACTCATCGGAGAGGCTATGGTGTTGATGTAGAAGCCCTCCGTGATCGATTCCCCCTCCGGCGGAGCTCCGGAAAAGGCCCCAAGATGGGATCTCACGGGTACAGAAGGTTGCGGCGGTGGAAATAGGGTTTCGTGGTGCTCTCATATGTTTTCAGGGTATATGAGTATATATAGGAGGAAGAGGTACGTCGGTGGAGCGACGAGGGGCCCACGAGGGTGGGGGGGGGCGCCTACCCCCCTGGGCGCGCCCTCCTACCTCATGGCTTCCCTGGCGTGTACTCCAAGTCTTCTGGGTTACGTTTGTTCCAAAAACGATCCTCGCGAAGGTTTCATTCCGTTTGGACTCACGTTGATATTCCTTTTCTGCGAAACACTGAAATAGGCAAAAAAAACTGCAATTTGCACTGGGCCTTGGGTTAGTAGGTTAGTCCCAAAAATAATATAAAAGTTCATAATAAAGTCCATTAAACATCCAAAACAGATAATATAATAGCATGGAACAATAAAAAATTATAGAAACGTTGGAGACGTATCAAGCATCCCCAAGCTTAATTCCTGCTCGTCCTCGAGTAGGTAAATGATAAAAATGGAATTTTTGATGTGGAATGCTACCCAACATAATTCTTTATTGTGGCATGAATGTTCAGATCCGAAAGATTCAAGACAAAATTTTAATATTGACATAAGAATAATAATACTTCAAGCATACTAACAAAGCAATCATGTCTTCTCAAAATAACATGGCCAAAGAAAGTTATCCCTACAAAATCATATAGTCTGGCTATGCTCTAACCTCATCACACAAAATATTTAAATCATGCACAACCCCGGTTTCAGCCAAGCAATTGTTTCATACTTTCATTTTCCAAACTTTTTTAACTTTCACGCAATACATGAGCATGAGCCATGGATATAACACTATAGGTGGAATAGAGCGGTGGTTGTGGAGAAGACAAAAAGGAGGAAGATAGTCTCACATCAACTAGGCGTATCAATGGGCTATGGAGATGCCCATCAATAGATATCAATGTGAGTGAGTAGGGATTTCCATGCAACAGACGCACTAGAGCTATAAGTGTATGAAAGCTCAAAAGGAAACTAAGGTGTGCATCCAACTCGCTTGCTCACGAAGACCTAGGGCATTTTGCGGAAGCCCATCATTGGAATATACAAGCCAAGTTCTATAATGAAAATTCCCACTAGTATATGAAGAAGACAAAACAAGAGACTCTCTATCATGAAGATCATGGTGCCACTTTTAAAGCACAAGTGTGGAAAAAAGGATAGTAACATTGCCCCTTCTCTTTCTCTCATTTTTTTGTTTTGGGATCTTTGGCCTCTCTTTTTTGGTGGGCTTCTTTGGCCTCTTTTTTTAACCTCACATGGGACAATGTTCTAATAATGATGATCATCACACTTTTATTTATTTACAACTCGATATTACAACTCGATACTTAGACCAAAATATGACTCTATGTGAATGCCTCCGGCGGTGTACTGTGATGTGCAATGAATCAAGAGTGATATGTATAAAAAACTATGCATGGTGTCCTTGCCACAAATATGATGTCAACTACATGATCATGCTAGGCAATATGACAATGATGAATCATGTCATAATAGACGGATCGGTGGCCTTGTTCTTCTCAGATCTGTACTAGGGTTTCTCAGTTCGTCGGAGTTCTTTCTCTGTTCTTCGTCTGACCTTTTTAGACAACGTAGTTAGATCTGAATCCAACATAAAAAACATGCTACAATAGTTTTAACACTCATTTCCCATAGCAAAAGGCCCTTTGTTGAAGATATCATCTAAATACTCAAACACTTCTGCTACTGTCGATTTAGGTTTAGAATTTATCTATATTTTTCGAATCGCTGTAGATCCAAAATCATAGCATTAATCTGCAAAAGCTATTTGTCCTTCACTTTGGAAAATTTTCTTTCCGGTCCATTGTACCGCAATCATACGGGTGGCTTATAAAATAACCGTAACCCGCCATATAGCATTAGTCCCCTTATTAAGCCGCCAGTGTTTACCCATAATCCATCTTAACTGATACTGTCCTCCAGCTTAACCATATCAATTTTCATAGTAGTGGTCATTATCCAGCTTAACAACATAATCTTAAGCCGGCGATTTGTTTCCTTTGTAGTAAAAAATTGTCTAAGGCCAAGACTGTTACCTCCTACAACTGGGTTGCTTCCTGGGTTACCGAGGAAATTTTGAACGAGTATGTCCAGACAGGCGTTCTAGCCAAAAAAGATGATATCCACTGGTGGGTTCCAGGCGCAGAAACTCATCCTCAGCCCAAGAAAGGCAAGGTCATTGTTTTTACTGAACACATCCTCCGAGGGTTCTCCCCGCCCGGCTCAAAGTTTTTCCATGATGTGCTACATTTTTTCAAGCTCCATCCTCAAGATATTGTGTGACACCCCGAGACCGATGCTCCAGGTGTCAGCCAGTTATTCGTTGTCAGTGCCATGTCATCTGCTTGTGTGTTGCATCTTGCCATGTCATCATGTGTGTTGCATCAGCATGTGATGGGCTTCTCGCCCCTCGTTGGTTACCCCAAGTGGAAGGTGTGAGATGTAGTGTTGCGGAAGTTTTTCCCTTGGCAAGATACCAAGGATCGAATCCCCAGAGACTCCTAGGTTCAACAAGAAGGTGTCAACTGCTAACGGCGCCAGATATTAGCAATCAACGTGGACCTGCACACAGATACAAATAACTTTGCTCCCAACGAGTACAGAGAGGTTGTCAATCCCTCCGGCCTTGTAGTTCACAAAGGATTAA
This sequence comes from Secale cereale, assembly GCA_902687465.1. Lineage (NCBI taxonomy): Eukaryota > Viridiplantae > Streptophyta > Magnoliopsida > Poales > Poaceae > Secale > Secale cereale. The sequence continues at coordinate 573,245,444 of LR738710.1, forward strand.
ACGCAAATGATAGTAGTGATAGATAATGTTTGCAATAGTAAATAATAGCGAAAAGTAAATAGCGGATGTGATCAATGATGGTAATATGGACCGGAGTCTCATGATGTTCACTAGTGATGTCTCTCTCCCAAAAGACGATAAAACAGCTATGTGAGGTAAACGAATTACAGCTGGGCAATTGACAGGACCATGTGCGCAAACCAATGCTGACTACATTGCAAGAAAGGTTGAGATTCAAAGCATGGGCGGTACGCCAAAGTAAGTAGACCGAAATCCATCAATATCTACTACTAATCATCCACCTTGAGATATCTATCCAGAACATCTCGCTGGTATTAAGTTGCGAGTCCCACCCATAGTGTAAACTCAATGCAACAGACAACTGCATTAAAAGAACTTTGCGTAAAGTAAACAATCCTTGCACCCGCGGGCACAAGCACCGTTGTTTTCCCCCTTGTGGCAACAGCACATCCCCTAGACTCATGTTTCTGTCACTCAAGCTAGTCATCGAGGGGCATGAACCCACAATCGAGCATAACGTTCCCTCTTGGAGTCACTACCTACTACTTGGCCAAAACAATAAATAACAACGGAGAACATGCAAGAATTACTTATGAACATAAATATAAAAGAGGTAGATCAAATATATTACTCAATCACAATCTGAACATAATCTCATAATCCATCGGATCCCAGCAAACTCATCATAGCAACAACATAAGGATTACATATGTGCCTCGATCATGTAGGGCAGCTCACGAGGACTAATTAGTGAAGCACAAGAACGGGAGGAGAACATCACATAGCTACTGGTCATGGACTCATGGTCCAAGGGAGACTACTCACAACTCATCCGGGAGGCGTCCATGGTGGTGGAGAGGCTCCCGGTGGTGATCCCCCCCTCCGGCAGGGTGCCAGGAAGAGTTCTCCTGGTGCTCTCGATCTTGGAAGCGGCGGCGGCGGAACAGAGATGAGATCGCGAAAAAGAGTTCCCGTCTCGAGGGTTTCGGGAAACGCTCTAAATATATGCCAAAGGGGGGCACCAGACGGGGCTCGGGGGGCCCAGGCGCCCCCCCGACGCGGCCCAGGGGGGCGCGCCGCCAGTGCGCCTGGAGCCCTGGTGGCCCCCCCGGCTGTCCTTCGGGCGCACGGTAGGTTCTCGAACGCTGATTTTTTATATAATTTTTCTGGATTTTTCCTGGCAGTTCTCGTAATGTGAAAACCTGAAATACAAAAACAGCCGAAAACAGAAACTGGCACTGGGGTGCACTGAGTTATTAGGTTAGTCCAAATATGATCAAAAGTTTATGGAAGTGTAAGAATATCATAGCAATATCACCCAAAAGAGGCATGGAGCAAGCAGAAATTATAGATACGTTTTGGATGTATCAACATCCCCAAGCTTAATTCCTGCTCATCCTCGAGTAGGTAAATGATAACAAGAATAATTTCTGTGGTGACATGCTATTAACCATATAGGAATTTTTCATAGTCATATGACAAAAGCTTACTGAGACAATGATTCTATAGTAATTAAGTTGCCTCATGAGAAAATCACAAAGGACTGAAAGTTTTACAATATGAAACTGAATCATCAAGAAGATTTGCAATGAACATGGTGTGCAAATATGATAAAGTGATATCTAGCTTGCCCCCTTTAGCGAAGCAAAACATAAATGCAGGGGCACCTCCAAGGTTTAAGTGATGACTAGATACAATGATTTCAGAATAAACGGTATCACAATCATGCAAAAGACAATGCTACTTTGGGACAATGCACATTACACTCAGAATGACAATCATGCTCTCAGTAGTTGGTGCTTTAAAAGAAGGTGGAGACTCAACATAAAAGTAAAAGAATGGTCATGTGCTAGAGCTTTTTATTTTGAAAACATAGAAGCAATTTTGTCAACGGTAGTAGTACTTCATATGTGTTATGCATAAGACATCCTATAAGTTGCAAGCCTCATGCATCGAATACCAATAGTGCTCGCACCTTGTCCTAATTAGCTCGGATTTCCATGAGTTATCATTGCATTACATATGTTTCAACCAAGTGTCACAAAGGGGTACCTCTATGCCACCTGTACAAAGGTCCAAGGAGATAGATCGCATTTGATTTCTCGTTTTTGATATATCTCAACTTGAGGACATCCATACCGGGACAACATAGAAAATAGATAATGGACTCCTCTTTAATGCTTAAGCATATTCTCATAAGAGATTGAGGATTAATGTCCAAGCTAAAACTTCCACCATGATATATGGCTTTGGTTGGTGGCCCAATGTTCTTCTCTAACAATATGCATACTCATTCAACTCATGGCAAATCACCCTTACTTCAGACAAGACGAACATGCATAGCAACTCACATGATATTCAACAAAAGTGTAACAATTGATGGCGTCCCCAGAAACATGGTTACCGCTCAGCAAGCAACTTATAAGAAATAAGATACATAAGCAACATATTCTTTACCATAGTAGTTTTTAAGCTACTTTCCCATGAGCTATGTATTGCAAAGTTAGTCCGCTTAGTACAGGTGGAGGTTAGCAAAAGACTGGGAGCGACCAACTAAGAGAGCAATGACGGTCATAATCATGCAGAGCGACAAAGCAATATTGAATCAGGCATGGAAGTTATATCGCTACTCAGAAATAAAAGATCATCAAGGCTTGACAGACTTTCTTTACAGTCTTAAATATGCGTGAGCATACGCCAAGTCAATCAGAATAAATTCTCAAAGGAAGATATTACTAAACCATACCACATCATAGGCAAACAAATCATGTTGGTACTCCAATAACACATTGGGAACCCCCCAGCTATTTGAGACTAACCATAAGAAAACATGAACTACTAAGCGCCATCATGCACGTAGCATCTTTATCATAGACATATCAACCAATGCAACGGAAGCAAATTCTCTTAATTAGATAAGCATGATAATTAAAGAGAGTTCAAGCAACCAACTAAACAAAAGCTCTTTGAAAAGATAAGCATGAATACTAAGAGCTGAGCATGATAGTAGCTATTAAAAGACAAAGAACACACACAGCAAAGATAGACATGAAAATTCTATGTTATGTTCTAGGTAGAAGTGGAGCGTGTTTCTCTCCCACATAAAGAACGCTGAGTTCCGACTCGTTATGAAAAACTAAAAAGGAAACTAAAAGCAAGACGCTCCAAGCATAGCACATAACACATGAAGTGATTAAAATATAGTGGAACGAAAGACGAACTGATAATGTTGATGGAGAAGGGGATGCACGGGGGCATCCCCAAGCTTAGATGCTTGAGTCTCCTTGAATATTTCTTGGGGGTGCACGGGGGCATCCCCAAGCTTGAGCGCTTGACACTCCTGAATCTTTTTATCATCTTCCCTCGCACACTTGAAAACTCCCTTCATACATAACTCATCATAATCTGATTAGCGAGGTTAGTACCTTTAATAAAATAATTGTACCTTGCTGGAAATAAAGATATTCTTGAAGTTCTACTGTTTCTCAAGATTGCCAAAAGGTTTTTGTAAAGAAAAAGCAAGCTCTTGATTTGCAAAATGAAGGAAAGGCAAAACATGACAGAATCTGTGAAAAACAGAACAACAGGTAGTAATTGATTTGTTCGGGGCACTTCTGCAACTCTAATCAAAAAACTCAGAACAGACGCATGAATGACAATTATATAGAGAACGCTGTCGAAACAATTCAGACCAAAAAGATGATCTTGTGATTTTATACGAATTTTTCTATCCAAGGACAGAATCTGTTTCCTGGACAGCACCTCACAACTTTTGAACTTTCTAGCAATCAGAGGCTATACTTGGCACAAAATTGAAAAGCAAAGATACAATGATGATGCTACTGTAGTAAACAACATCAAGACACAACAAAAGCAAAATAAAATTTTTATTCATGTGGGCTGCCTCCCAAAAGCGCTTTCTTTTATGCCTTTAAGCTAGGCATAATGCATAGAGATCAAGTTTTATCAAGAGTAAAAGAATAGCTAGCCCGTACAACGGACTCAAAAGGTAACTTGATCTTCTTTCGAGGGAAGTGTTCCATCCCTTTCTTGAGAGGAAACTGAAATTTTATATTACCCTCTTTCATGTCAATGATAGCACCAATGGTGCGTAAAAAGGGACGTCCCAAAATAATTGGACATGAAGGATCACATTCAATATCCATAATAGTAAAATCAACGGGAACATAATTATCATTGACAATGATAAGAACATTGTCGATCCTCCCCAAAGGTTTCTTTATGGAAGAATCAACGAGACGAACACCAAAAGAACAAGAATCATAAGGTTTCACTTTAAGCATATCATATATTCTTTTGGGCATAACAGAAGTACTAGCTCCAACATCACATAATGCATAGCAAGAGAAGTCATTCAATTTAATTTTTATCATAGGATCCCAACCATCTTCTAGCTTTCTAGGTATGGAGGCTTCTACTCTAAGTTTCTCCTCCCTAGCTTTGATGAGAGCATTAGTGATATGCTCTGTAAGGGCAAGGTTAAGCGTGCTAGTGCAGGGGTCTCTAGACATCGTGTGAAGGAAATCAATAACTTCAGTAAGAGTGCAATTATCAAAATCAAGGTCATTAGCATCAAGTAAAGTGGTAGTGGTGTCCTTAAGGTTCACTTGTTTGGTAGTTTCTATAGTCATAGCATCACCATTAATAGGTCCAATGGGACCAGGAGTACATTGGGTGCTAAGAGTTTGGATATCCTCAACAACTTGGATAGTAGCAACAGTGTGGTGGGTAGGAAGGCTCTTAATTCTATCTTCTTCCTCCCTTTCTCTAGCCCATCTCTCTTTAAGTTTAGCCATCATCCTAATGTTTTCATTAATTTGCACTTGAATAGCATTTATAGGAGTGACTTCCCTCTCCTCAAGAGGAGAAGTTTTAATTTTTAGCAATTTTACCTCATTGGCTAAATGGTCTACCTTAAAAGAGAGATCATCTAGTTTATGTAGTTTTTCTTCTACACTCTTATTAAAGGTTTTTTGGGTAGTGATGAAATCTTTAAGCATAATCTCTAGTTCAGTAGTGGAGTTCTTGGTGCTAGGATAAGCATTGTTATTCCCATAAGAATTAGAGGGGAACGGTCTAGGATTGCTACCAAAATTACTCCTATAAGCATTGTTGTTAAAATTGTTTCTAGAGATAAAGTTCACATCTACTTGTTCTTGAGCAATCAAAGAATTTAAAGGAACATCACGAGGATCAACAATAGATTTCTTCGAAAGTAGAGACATGATTAAGTCAACTTTTTCATTAAGGGAGGAAATCTCCTCGACAGAGTTTACTTTCCTACCTGTTGGAGCGCGTTCGGTGTGCCATTGGGAATAGTTGGTCATCATCTCACCGAGAAGCTTTGTGGCAGCACCAAGTGTAGTTGACATAAAAGTTCCTCCCGCGGCCGAATCTAACAAGTTCCGCGAGGTAAAGTTCAAGCCTGCATAAAAAGTTTGGATAACCATCCAAGTAGTCAAACCATGAGTAGGGCAGTTCTTGATAAGAGATTTCATACGTTCCCAAGCTTGGGCAACGTGTTCATTATCCAATTGTTTAAAATTCATTATGTTAATTCTAAGTTGGATAATTTTAGCAGGTGGATAGTATTTTCCAATAAAAGCATCTTTGCACTTGTCCCATGAATCTATGCTATTTCTAGGCAAAGACTGAAACCAAATTTTAGCTCCTCCTCTCAAGGAGAAAGGAAAAAGCTTAAGCTTAACAATATCACCGTCTACTTCTCGGTACTTTTGCATATCACAAAGTTCAACAAAGTTGTTCAAGTGTAAAGCAGCATCATCTCCAGCACCGGAGAATTGATCTCTCATGACTAGGTTCAGTAAAGCAGGTTTAATTTCATATGAAGGTGCTGAAGTGGCAGGTGTAATGATAGGTGTGCTGATAAAGTCATCGTTGTTGTGACTAGTGAAGTCACACAACTTGGTGTTCTCGGTGGAACCCATAGTAGCAAGCGAGCAAGATAACTATTTTTGGATTTTCGATAAAATATACTAAAGCAAAAACTGAAAGGTAAACTAACAAGACTAAAAAGCAAAGGTAAAAGATAGCATGCAACTCCCCTATCCTGAAGAGTGGAGTCCCCGGCAACGGCGCCAGAAAAACTCCTTGATGGGCTTCTCGCCCCTCGTTGGTTACCCCAAGTGGAAGGTGTGAGATGTAGTGTTGCGGAAGTTTTTCCCTTGGCAAGATAACAAGGATCGAATCCCCAGAGACTCCTAGGTTCAACAAGAAGGTGTCAACTGCTAACGGCGCCAGATATTAGCAATCAACGTGGACCTGCACACAGATACAAATAACTTTGCTCCCAACGAGTACAGAGAGGTTGTCAATCCCTCCGGCCTTGTAGTTCACAGAGGATTAAACGCAAATGATAGTAGTGATAGATAATGTTTGCAATAGTAAATAATAGCGAAAAGTAAATAGCGGATGTGATCAATTATGATAATATGGACCGGAGTCTCATGATGTTCACTAGTGATGTCTCTCTCCCAAAAGACGATAAAACAACTATGTGAGGTAAACGAATTACAGCTGGGTAATTGATAGGACCATGTGCGCAAACCAATGCTGACTACATTGCAAGAAAGGTTGAGGTTCAAAGCATGGGCGGTACGCCAAAGTAAGTAGACCGAAATCCATCAATATCTACTACTAATCATCCACCTTGAGATATCTATCCAGAACATCTCGCTGGTATTAAGTTGCGAGTCCCACCCATAGTGTAAACTCAATGCAACAGACAACTGCATTAAAAGAACTTTGCGTAAAGTAAACAATCCTTGCACCCGCGAGCACAAGCACCGTTGTTTTCCCCCTTGTGGCAACAGCACATCCCCTAGACTCATGTTTCTGTCATTCAAGCTAGTCATCGAGGGGCATGAACCCACAATCGAGCATAACGTTCCCTCTTGGAGTCACTACCTACTACTTGGCCAAAGCAATAAATAACAACGGAGAACATGCAAGAATTACTTATGAACATAAATATAAAAGAGGTAGATCAGCATAAGGATTACATATGTGCCTCGATCATGTAGGGCAGCTCACGAGGACTAATTAGTGAAGCACAAGAACGGGAGGAGAACATCACATAGCTACTGGTCATGGACTCATGGTCCAAGGGAGACTACTCACAACTCATCCGGGAGGCATCCATGGTGGTGGAGAGGCTCCCGGTGGTGATCCTCCCCTCCGGCAGGGTGCCGGGAAGAGTTCTCCTGGTGCTCCCGATCTTGGAAGCGGCGGCGGCGGCGGAACAGAAATGAGATCGCGAAAAAGAGTTCCCGTCTCGAGGATTTCGGGAAACGCTCTAAATATATGCCAAAGGGGGGCACCAGACGGGGCTCGGGGGGCCCAGGCGCCCCCCCGGCGCGGCCCAGGGGGGTGGGGGGCGCCGCCAGGGCGCCTGGAGCCCTGGTGGCCCCCCCGGCTGTCCTTCGGGCGCACGGTAGGTTCTGGAACGCTGATTTTTTATATAAATTTTCTGGATTTTTCCTGGCAGTTCTCGTAATGTGAAAATCTGAAATACAAAAACAGCCGAAAACAGAAACTGGCACTGGGGTGCACCGAGTTAATAGGTTAGTTCAAATATGATCAAAAGTGTATGGAAGTGTATGAATATCATAGCAATATCACCCAAAAGAGGCATGGAGCAAGCAGAAATTATAGATACGTTTTGGACGTATCAGCATGTTTTCAAAACTTGCATCCGTCTGAGTTCCCTCATCCTCTCCGTTGTCCGTTCTGAGCCCAGACACACTTGCATGCGCCCGCGGCGCCTCCGAATTTTTATTTTGTGAGTGGCCGAAAAATGTTCTCGGAATGGGATGAAACTTGTCATGTGGTCTTATTATAGTGTAGACAGGCCGCCTGCCAAGTTTCATCGCATTCGGAGCTCGTTTGATAGCCCAACGGAAATATATAGCGGCACTAGTCGCCGGTTATTTTATCGGATGTTTTTGGTCTCCGAAAACCCCCGCGGGCCTCTTCTTCTCTCTCCTCTAAGCCCACCTAACACAGCCCACTAACCTCCTCTTGGCCCAACCTAACTCTCCCTTTGCTCCGTTGCCGTTGGATCGCGATCCGATGGTTCCGGAATGCCCCAAAACCACCAAACCCTAGGTTTTGCCTATATAAACTTCCCCCATGCCATTTTGGGCATTTTTCTAGCCTAAACCTAGCCCCTACCTCCTCCTACCTACAACAGCCACCGCCTCCCCTTGTTTTCCGTGCGGAAGTGCCTCCCCGCCGCCACTTGGCGGCCAGCCGCCGCCGAAATCGCAGCGCCGCCGCCGCCTCAGCGCGGGAGGGCCCGCCCGTCAGCCTCCCGTGGCTCCTCCCCGCCGCCAGCCCTCAGGGCCCGGCCGAGAGCCGCCCCGGGCCGCGACCGGTCCGCGCCGGGCCCGAGCCGCCCCGGGCCGCGACCGGGCCGCGCCGGGCCCGAGCCGCCCCGCTCCTCCCGCATCCTCTTGCGTGCGAAGCTCCCGCCGCCGTCTGCCGATCTCGCCGGAGCCCCGTCCACCGCGCCTCCCCAAATCCGATCCCGCTGTGCATGCTCGTCGGAGCTCGCTCCTCCGTGATACGTCCAAAACGTATCTATAATTTCTGCTTGCTCCATGCCACTTTTGGGTGATATTGCTATGATATTCATACACTTCCATACACTTTTGATCATATTTGGACTAACTTACTAATCCAGCGCACCCCAGTGCCAGTTTCTGTTTTCGGCTGTTTTTGTATTTCAGGTTTTCACGTTTCGAGAACTGCCCAGAAAAATCCAGAAAAATTATATAAAAAATCAGCGATCCGGAAACAACACTGCGTCCGAAGGGAGGCCTGGGGGGGCCACTTGGGCTCCAGGCGCCCTAGCGGCGCGCCCCCCCTGGGCCGCGCCGGGGGGGGG
>LR738710.1:573254692-573343470 GCA_902687465.1 Secale cereale
ATGCTTTGAACCTCAACCTTTCTTGCAATGTAGTCAGCATTGGTTTGCGTTCGTGGTCCTGTCAATTGCCCAGCTGTAATTTGTTTACCTCACATAGCTGTTTTATCGTCTTTTGGGAGAGAGACATCACTAGTGAACATCATGAGACTCCGGTCCTTATTACCATCATTGATCACATCCGCTATTTATTTTCCGTTATTACTTACTATTGCAAAAACTATCTATCACTACTATCATTGCTTTTAATCCTTTGTGAACTACAAGGCCGGAGGGATTGACAACCTCTCTGTACTCGTTGGGAGCAAAGTTATTTGTATCTGTGTGCAGGTCCACGTTGATTGCTACTAATCTGGCGCCGTAGCAATTGACACCTACTTGTTGAACCTAGGAGTCTCTGGGGATTCGATCCTTGGCATCTTTGCTAAGGGAAAACACTTCTACTTACTGCATCTTACACCTTCCACTTGGGGTAACCAACGAGGGGTTCGAGGCCCATCAAGGAGTATTTTCTGGCGCCGTTGCCGGGGACTCCACTCTTCAGGATAGGGGAGTTGCATGCTATCTTTTACCTTTGCTTTTTAGTCTTGTTAGTTTACCTTTCAGTTTTTGCTTTCAGTACCTTTTATCGAAAATCACAAAAAAGTTATTTACCTTTTCTGTTAGTAGTCCTATCTGTTTGGTAAACATGTTAGGATTTGGTGCTTTGAGGGAATCAGAAGTTCTAGATTTCCATCAGAGGGATGGAGAAAATATGAAGAAGGCATGGGACAGAATTTCTGATGCACATAGAAGAATTATGCCTTGGATACCTATAAAAATTGTGCTTAGAAATTTTTACCATGGTCTTTTTAAATGGTGTAAACACTCCCTTGACATTATAGCCGAGAGAGATTTCCTAGAATGTGACGAAGCTAGAGCTCTTGAAATTATACATGGTCTATCTAGTTACTCTGTTTATGATCATAATTTTGATACAGTCATAGATAGACTTGCTACTATTGAAAAGAGAATGGATGCTCTAGACTTAACGAAGATAGAGAAACCTAAACCCAATAAGCGAGACATTTTTGAAATAGACAATGATTGGGAACCTTTTGTTAGGATTAGCATCTCTAATCAAGACTTCCTTGCTTATTGTGATATTGGATCTATGGTTTCTACTATGCCAAAAATTGTTCATGATTCTTTGAAATTTAACATGGATAGATTACCATCTTATCATGAACACACTAATGGAGATATTTCTGAAATCCAGGGAAAAATAAAAGACGTGTCAGTTAAATTCCTTAAAGGGATTGCAATGATTGATTTCTTCATCATGGAGCCAAACCAAGGAAATATAGTGCTTGGAAGGGACTTCCTCCGAGCAGTTAAAGGCTTCATTGATATAGGTAAGGGACAAATCCGCTTACGCGGGAAGGCAAAAGGTGTGTACCCTTTTCCTAGAAGGAACAAGAATGAACTTGTTGAGGAACCATTTGGATCAATTTATAACTCCGATTATTATGATGGTTATTGATTCCTCTATGCATTATGCCTAGCTTAAAGGCATAAAAGAAATCGCTTTTGGGAGGCAGCCCACATGAATAATTTTTTTGCTTTTGTTGTGTCTTGATGTTGTTTACTGCTGTAGCATCATCATTGTATCTTTACTTTTCATATTTGTGCCAAGTATTGCCTCCGATTGCTAGAAAGTTCAAAAGTTGTGAGGTGCTGTCCAGGAAACAGATTCTGTCATTGGATAGAAAAATTCGTATAAAATCACGAGATCATCTTTTTGGTCTGAATTTTTTCGACAGCGTTCTCTATATAATTTTCTTTCGTGCATCTGTTCTGAGTTTTTTGATTTGAGTTGCAGAAGTATCCCGAACAGATCAATTACTACCTGCTGTTCTGTTTTTCACAGATTCTGTCCTGTTTTGCCTTTCCTTCACTTTGCAAATTAAGAACTTGCTTTTTCTTTGCAAAAACCTTTTGGCAATCTTGAGAAACAGTAGAACTTCAAGAATATCCTTATTTCCAGCAAGGTATAATTATTTTATTAAGGGTACTAACCTCGCTAATCAGATTATGATGAGTTATGTATGAAGGGAGTTTTCAAGTGTGCGAGGGAAGATGATAAAAAGATTCAGGAGTGTCAAGCGCTCAAGCTTGGGGATGCCCCCGTGCACCCCCAAGAAATATTCAAGGAGACTCAAGCGTCTAAGCTTGGGGATGCCCCCGTGCATCCCCTTGTCCATCAACATTATCAGTTCGTCTTTCGTTCCACTATATTTTAATCACTTCATGTGTTATGTGCTATGCTTGGAGCGTCTTGCTTTTAGTTTTCTTTTTAGTTTTTCATAACGAGTCGGAACCCAGCATTCCTTTATGTGGGAGAGAAACACGCTCCACTTCTACCTAGAACATAACATAGAATTTTCATGTCTATCTATGCTGTGTGTGTTCTTTGTCTTTTAAATAGCTACTATCGTGCTTTGCTCTTAGTATTCATGCTTATCTTTTCAAAAAGCTTTTGTTTAGTTGGTTGCTTGAACTCTCTTTAATTACCATGCTCACCTTATTAAGAGAGTTTGCTTCCGTTGCATTGGTTAATGTGTCTATGATAAAGATGGTACTTGCATAATGGTGCTTAGTAGTTCAGTTTTTCTTATGGTTAATCTCAAATAGCTGGGGGGTTCCCAATGTGTTATTGGAGTACCAACTTGATTTGTTTGTCTATGATATGGTATGGTTTAGTAATATCTTCCTTCGAGAATTTATTTTGATTGACTTGGCGTATGCTCACGCATATTTAAGACTGTAAAGAAAGTCTGTCAAGCCTTGATGATCTTTTGTTTCTGAGTAACGATATAACTACCATGCCTGATTCAATATTGCTTTGTCGCTCTGCATGATTATGACCGTCATTGCTCTCTTAGTTGGTCGCTCCCAGTCTTTTTGCTAACCTCCACCTGTACTAAGCACACTAACCATGCAATACATAGATCATGGGAAAGTAGCCTAAAAACTATTGTGGTAAAGAATATGTTGCTTATGTATCTTATTTCTTATGAGTTGCTTGCTGATCGGTAACCATGTTTCTGGGGACGCCATCATCTGTCACACTTCTGTTGAATATCATGTGAGTTGCTATGCATGTTCGTCTTGTCCGAAGTAAGGGTGATTTGCCGTGGGTTGAATTAATATGCATATTGTTAGAGAAGAACATTGGGCCGCCAACCAAAGCCATGCATCATGGTGGAAGTTTTAGCTTGGACCTTAATCCTCAATCTCTTATGAGAATATGCTTATGCATTGAAGGGGAGTCCATCATCTATTTTCTATGTTGTCCCGGTATGGATGTCCTAAAGTTGAGATTTATCAAAAACGAGAAATCAAATGCGATCTATCTCCTTGGACCTTTGTACAGGTGGCATAGAGGTACCCCTTTGTGACACTTGGTTGAAACATATGTAATGCAATGATAACCCATGGAGATCCGAGCTAATTAGGACAAGGTGCGAGCACTATTAGTATTCGATGCATGAGGCTTGCAACTTATAGGATGTTTTATGCATGACACATATGAAGTACTACTACCGTTGACACAATTGCTTCCATGTTTTCAAAATAAAAAGCTCTAGCACTTAACCATTTTTTTACCTTTATGTTAAAGCACCAACTACTGAGAGCATGATTGTCATTCTGAGTGTAATGTGCATTGTCCCAAAGTAGCATTGTCTTTTGCATGATTGTGATATCGTTTATTCTGAAATCATTGTATCTAGTCATCACTTAAACCTTGAAGGTGCCCCTGCATTTATGTTTTGCATCACTAAAGGGGGCAAGCTAGATATCACTTTATCATATTTGCACATCATGTTCATTGCAAATCTATTTGATGTTTCAGTTTCATATTGTAAAACTTTCAGTCATTTGTGATTTTCAAATGAGGCAACTTAAATACTATAGAATCATTGTCTCAGTAAGCTTTTGTCATATGACTATGAAAAAGTCCTATATGGTTAATAGCATGTCACCACAGAAATTATTCTTGTTATCATTTACCTACTCGAGGATGAGCAGGAATTAATCTTGGGGATGTTGATACGTCCAAAACGTATCTATAATTTCTGCTTGCTCCATGCCACTTTTGGGTGATATTGCTATGATATTCATACACTTCCATACACTTTTGATCATATTTGGACTAACTTACTAATCCAGTGCACCCCAGTGCCAGTTTCTGTTTTCGGCTGTTTTTGTATTTCAGGTTTTCACGTTTCGAGAACTGCCCAGAAAAATCCAGAAAAATTATATAAAAAATCAGCGATCCGGAAACAACACTGCGTCCGAAGGGCAGCCTCGGGGGGGGGGGGGCACCAGGGCTCCAGGCGCCCTGGCGGCGCGTCCCCCCTGGGGGGCGCCGGGGGGGCGCCTGGGCCTCCCGAGGCTCCCCCGATGCCCTACTTTGGCATATATTTAAAGGACCTTCCGAAACCCTCAGAGAAGAACTCTTTTCGCGATCCCATCTCTGTTCCGCCGCTGCCGCCGCTTCCAAGATCGGGAGCACCAGGAGAACTCTTCCCGGCACCCTGCTGGAGGGGAGGATCACCACCGGGTGCTTCTCCACCACCATGGACGCCTCCCGGATGACTCGTGAGTAGTCTCCCTTGGACAATGAGTCCATGACCAGTAGCTATGTGATGTTCTCCTCCCGTTCTTGTGCTTCACTAATTAGTCCTCGTGAGCTGCCCTACATGATCGAGGCACCCATGTAATCCTTATGCTGTTGCTATGTTGAGTTTGCTGGGATCCAATGGATTATGAGATTATGTTCAGATTGATCTTGAGTAATATATTTGATTCACCTCTTTTATATTTTAGTTCATAAGTAATTCTTGCATGTTCTCCGTTGTTATTTATTGCTTTGGCCGAGTAGTAGGTAGTGACTCCAAGAGGGAACGTTATGCTTGATTGTGGGTTCATGCCCCTCGATGACTAGCTTGAGTGACAGAAACATGAGTCTAGGGGATGTGCTGTTGCCACAAGGGGGAAAACAACGGTGCTTGTGCTCGCGGGTGCAAGGATTGTTTACTTTACGCAAAGTTCTTTTAATGTAGTTGTCTGTTGCATTGAGTTTACACTATGGGTGGGACTCGCAACTTAATACCAGCGAGATGTTCTGGATAGATATCTCAAGGTGGATGATTAGTAGTAGATATTGATGGATTTCGGTCTACTTACTTTGGTGTACCGCCAATGCTTTGAACCTCAACCTTTCTTGCAATGTAGTCAGCATTGGTTTGCGTTCGTGGTCCTGTCAATTGCCCAGCTGTAATTTGTTTACCTCACATAGCTGTTTTATCGTCTTTTGGGAGAGAGACATCACTAGTGAACATCATGAGACTCCGGTCCTTATTACCATCATTGATCACATCCGCTATTTATTTTCCGTTATTACTTACTATTGCAAAAACTATCTATCACTACTATCATTGCTTTTAATCCTTTGTGAACTACAAGGCCGGAGGGATTGACAACCTCTCTGTACTCGTTGGGAGCAAAGTTATTTGTATCTGTGTGCAGGTCCACGTTGATTGCTACTAATCTGGCGCCGTAGCAATTGACACCTACTTGTTGAACCTAGGAGTCTCTGGGGATTCGATCCTTGGCATCTTTGCTAAGGGAAAACACTTCTACTTACTGCATCTTACACCTTCCACTTGGGGTAACCAACGAGGGGTTCGAGGCCCATCACTCCGCCGTCCTGTAGTACCAGCTCGCGGACCCCGGTGCCGGTGCGCCTCCCAGGTCGACGCCCGTAGCGTCCTCCGCTGCCGGTCCTCCTCCTCCAATCGCCACCGGACGCTGTCCTCTCGCCGGAGCTGAGCCACCGCACCGCCGCCCTCCGGCCAGATCCGGGAGGGGAGCTGCCGGATCTGCCCCGGGCCGCCCCGATCTGGCCTCCCTCCGTTCATCCCCGCCGGCCTCGAGCTCGCTGGAGTCGTGCACGCTGCCGTCGGGCCGTTCTGCCAGCCGCCGGACATGTCTGGTTGGGACCCGGACATGTCCATCCTCCTCGAGTCGCCCCACTGCCGTGTGGGCCCGGATGCCCGCACCGACGGACATGTCCGGGAGGAGCCCGGACATGTCCGCTTCTTCCTCACGTGCCACTGCCAGTGGGCCCCAGCCATCAAGACGTGTCCACTGCCTCTGGACATGTCCATTTTCTTCGAGGTCTAATTTCTTCTAAGTCCCTAAAAACTATTATATTGTTGCATCTTTGACTGCTTGTAAATAATTGCGTGCTTATCCGATTTGAGTGAATGATATGTCAAGATGTTCGTGGAGTTATGCTCTATACTTTGTTTCATTGTGCCATGCATGTTTGAATTCATCTAGATGCTTAAAAATCTGTTACAAGAGTGCAACTTGTTATAAACTGTTGTTAGTAGTTGTTTTCATGCCATCTTTGCAATGTGATAACTTGGTGCATGTTTATCCAAATGATGCAAATGATATGTCCACGTGATCGTCGTGTTATGCTCTACATGTCGATTGCTTTAGCTTGCATGATAGATTTCATCTTGCCATGCTTATCTCCTTCGCAAAGTGCTATGTGGCTGTTTGTCCGGAAACTTGTTATGAGATGCTGATTTCAATTGCTCCTTGCTATTGATATGGTTGTCCCCTTGATGCATGCTTAGATGTTTTGGACTCCCCATGATGTGCTCTTTGATGTGGTGCATTTACCTTTCCATGATATGCCTTGTGTTGACTTAAACTTGCTCACAAACATGCCATGATAAAACTGCTGTTTTAACACTTAGTGAAATTTCACTAAGTCTGGAATCTGTAATATCCGGATGCCATGTTTGCTTGTTGTTCTAGGCCAATCCATGATAGTTTTGGGGTGACTCTTGATGATTCCTTGTTGTATATATTGTTGGCTATCCATTCATGCTCTCACATGCTCTTTTGGGTGGCTGTAGCATATTTAACTCTTGCTCCCAAGTTGCTATAAAATGTTGCTGCCAGGATTTTGTTGTCAAGTTCAAAATGTCATAGCTTGTTGCTATTGATCAATGGCTCCTTTGGGGATGCTCCAATAGACTTATTTGCTGTAGGATATGTCTATTTTATGTCCATGCTCCTTGCCATGATGTTTGAGTGCTGTAGCTTATAGATATCATGCTCCCAAGTTGCTATGTGGCTGTTATTTTTCAGCATGTTGTTATATCTTGTTTCATGTGTATCTTTTAGCCCGTTGCTCCGATTGGGGTGTTCTTTATATGAAACTTGGGTGATTTTGCATGTAGATTCATATTATCCTATTATTATCATGTTTTGAAGTATTTTGCTTGAATGCAAATTGCCATGGCCCTTGTGCTATATTTCTGTGCCTCCTGTATAGTTTTGCCTTGCATCATATCTTGCCATGTATTGCATCATATAGACTTGTGTTGTTATCTGCGCTCCCTTGTTGCCATGTTTTGCTTCCTATGTAGACTTTCTATGCCTCATAAGCAGATTTGTCGTGCATCCTACTTGGCAGTGCATATTGTTATGTTCTTGAGTGGTTTGTTTACCGTATTGCTTGCTTCTTTTCGTTAGTGCTTGTTCCGTTGCGTTGTGAAGATTCGATCGGCTACTCGTGGGTCTTCTTCAAGGCTTCTTCTCCGTCTTCTTCACGGAACTGTTCTTCTTCCTTGCGGGATCTCAGGCAAGATGACCATACCCTTGGATACCTTTACTATCATTGCCGTGCTTAGTGTCTCGATGCTATCGTTACATGTCGCGCTACCCATCTTTATTGTCAGCCTCTCCTTGTTGCCATGAAACCTCTAACCTTTGAAACCTTCCTAGCAAAACCACTGTTTGGCTATGTTACTCGCTTGCTCAGCCCCTCTTATAGCGTTGTTAGTTGTAGGTGAAGTTGAAGTCCGTTCCAGGAGGGAACTTGTTGTTGTTATATCACAATATCTATTATTACTATAATAACACACCTATATACTGGGCATGGGTGGAAGGCTTGGCCTTTTGCTCGGTGTTTTGTTCCACTCATGCCACCTTAGGCGCCAATAAACCGACATTATGTTCCTTGATTTTGCGTTCCTTACACGATGGGTGGATGGGGACCACTTGACAGTTCGACTTTGAATAAAACTCCCCCGGCAAGGCCCAACATTGGTTTTAATTTGCTCATAATAACAACTTAATTAATTAATTAAATTGCATAGGGAGTTAGCGCTACCCGAGGATTCTTTCTACATAGCAGGGGGGCCAGTGCTGATGGTGTTGGTCCCAAACGGGGAGCCTGCGGGGTCACCACGAGGAAACTCGAGGATTGATATAAACCCGTAGCATCGCCCATCCGGTCGTGGCCTGAGACGAGATACGCGCGGCTACTATCAGGGTGTCGACACACCGGGAGGTCTTGCTGGACTTGTTTTACCATTGTCGAAATGTCTTGTGCACCGGGATGCCGAGCCTGATCGGATTTCCCTAAGATAAGGAGTGATGATATTATATTTATCACTTCAGCTAATCGTGAGAGCTTGTGATGGGCTAAGTTGGGACACCCCTGCAGGGTTATGATCTTTCGAAAGCCGTGCCCGCGGTTATGTGGCAGATTGGAATTTGTTAATGTCTGGTTGTAGAAAACTTGACAGAGGATCCGAAGTAAAACACACAACTGTGTGAGTAACCGTGACTGTCTCTTTTCACTTTGAGAAGAGAACACGGTGGGGTTATGTTTGATTCGTATGTAGTTAGGATATTTAGCGATCACTACTTTTGCGACCGTTTTGCATAGATGCTCATCTTATTCTTGTACTCGTAAGTTAGCCACCATATGCTTTTGCTTAGCCGCTGCTGCAACCTCACCACTTTACCTCTTCCTACCTATTAAGCTTTGATAGTCTTGTTACCCATGGTTATGGGATTGCTGAGTCCTCGTGGCTCACAGATACTACAACAACAGTTGCAGGTGCAGGTTTTCCGATGTCTTGACGTGAGAGCGTTGTTCTTTTGTTGGAGTTCTTCTTCTTCAGTCTTGGGTTAGGTTCAGGGTCGGCAGCCTGGGATAGCTGATGGAGGTCTTTGTGCTTTTCTTGTTTGGATCCGTAGTCGGATACTTGTATTGATATTGTTGTATTCATGAGTTTTGTATGTATTGTTGTATCCCCTATGTATGTATGTAATGGTACGATGTAATGATATCCATCTTGCTAAGCGCCCGAAATGCGGTTGTGCCTCAATCACGTAAGTGTCACGTGATCGAGATAGAATCGCATCTTGGGCCTGACAAGTTGGTATCAGAGCCTCGACCGACCTTAGGAGCCCCCTTGATTGATTGTAGAATGGCCGTTGTTGAGTCTAGAAGAAAACTTTTTTGGAGTCTAGTTATATCGGAGAGTAGGATTTCTTTTACTCCCCTGCCCCTTCGTCGCTCTGGTGAGGAATCTTGACGTAGGTGTTTTGAATTCTTCCTCTTCCCCTTCAATTTTTTTTTAGGATCTCGTGGTTAGTTTTCGTTTGTTGCGTTGTTAGTTCTTTCATCTGGTGCATCTCTCGTCAAGTGGATTAACCCTCTTCTTCTTTGCAAGTTCAACCCTCGGTTCTTTTAACCGACAGTGTTTTCCCCGTCCGTTGTGTTCCTTTTCTTTTTCCCACCCACCCACCCTTTTGCTTCTCGGAGCCGGAGTCCTTAATCGAGTATCCATCCTACTCGTGTGAATCCTTTGCATTCTTTCCTCAGTTATTTCAACTGGTGAATTCCTCTTCTAGTTCGTCATCATTCTTCTCATTTCTTCTCCGATGAGTTCTCCTCTCGTTTGATATCTTCACTTCTTCTTCTTCCCGGTGGATTCAATTCAAGTATTCGGTGTTGTTCATATTCTTTTCCTCGGCTCAATTGCTTCACCTTGCTCGTTCATCTCTCGCCATTTAATTATTCCGGAGTTCCGAAGATATCTCAGGATATTCGTCTGTCTTCCAATTCGAGGTTGTCACCTCATTCGAGTTTTCATTTGGTCGGTGCATTATCTCCTTTTCAATCCTTTCAACGGTGGTCTTATGTTCGGTGGGCCCTAACCCACAGGTCTTTTCCCAGGATCTTACCTAACTCTTTTATTTCCCGGAGTGTTCCGAAATTCTTTTCAAGTGTGACGTAAGTATGAATTTCATCAGTCATGTGCCTTCTCCAAGATCGCTTTCAATTCTTTTCATCGTTGGTTCAATCTTTCTTCTTGTCTTCATCCGGAGTATTTCTTTAATTCTTTTCTTGTGTTCCTCCGAAGGCCATCATTTCAGAAGATTTCTTCGTTCTCAGTTTTCAACTTCGTCCTCTAAATATTCTTCATCGATGCCTCTTCGTTCGTCTCACATTATTCCGGTGCTTCGTTTAAGTTTTCTTTAATCAGTTCATGATCTCGTTGCTCTCGTCATTTTAATTGTCCTCAAGTGCTTTATTCTTCCCGGAGATTCATTCTCTTGTATTCACTCAATTTCAATTCTTACGGTGGTTTTTCTTCTCTTTCTTCATTCGATTTTAATTCCTTACGGTGGTCATTCTCGTTCTTCACTCGTTTGTAATTCTTCTCGGTGGTTTGTTCCTTTCATCATTCGATTAATTCTTCCGGTGGCTCGTTCATTTTCTTCACTCGACTTCAATTCTTTACGGTGGTTCGCTCAAGATTTTCTTTTCCGGTGTTATCATATCAATCCATTCATTTTATTCCTATCCTACCGGTGCCCATGAAGATTTTCGCAAGTTCGCGATATATTCTTTTTTAAATCAATTTTATCGAGAATAAGTGATATGTGAATCCATTGCTTTCATCAATTTAATTGGTGGAGGATAAGCATAACTTAATTCTTATTTCTTTTTCATCAAGTTGACTTAATTCCTTCCTTCGGAGTTTATTCTTGATGAATAAATTCTAGTTCCAAGTCCTTTTATCTTTTCTTCCCGAAGTTCAAGTTTTCTCGGCTATCTCGTTGGAACCGCTTCTAATCATCGCAAGGCTTTAATCTTATTCTTTTCGTCCGTCATTTCTATTTCATCATCCTTTCATTTTACCGGAGTTCTTCATGATGGTTCTTCATCATTAAATTCATTCTTCTAAATTCATCTAATTCTTCTGGAGCAGCTCAAGCATTATTCTTTTGCCTCTCGAGTGCAAATAATTCTCTCTATTTCTTTTGAAGTGGATTTTTGTATTTCTTTCTTCATTCTCATCTATTCAATATTTTGGTTGCGGCATAATTCACCTCAACTTTTGAGATGATTAAATAAGTCCATAACAAGCTTATTCTTTTGTTGTTAATTTTCTCAACAACTCCGTTCAAGTATTCCTCTTCAAGATGTTCTTTCAATCCATTAGTGATGGAAGTTGTCATCTTCTTCCCCTTCTTCTCATTCCATCATTTCAACTCTTCCGGAGGTTTTGTCTTGTTCATTCCGTCATGTTTTCGCTCCATCTTCTCAAGTTCCTGTTCTGTTCCATTCTTGTTCAACCGGTGTGCTATTTCTTTCAGTTTTAGCCGGAGTGCTGCCCGAATTCCTTCGTGAAGATTCTTTTCTATCTCTTTTAACCAGAGTGTTTTCGAATTCATTCTTGTCCCTTCAGCTCGTGTTTCATGCCCTTCAACCTCCTTGATTCTCGTCGAATTCCTTCTTCCTTTTGTCTAACAAAGTCCTTGCAACTTCGTTCTTCTTCGTTGCATTCTTCTTCTTTTGAGTTGTTCATCCTCTCAAGGGTCTTTCCTTTCACTCTGTTGACCTCGAAGAACTTTGTTCTTCCTTTTTCCTTCCCGTCTCGTTCCTAAGATCTCGGGACGAGATCTCTTGTTAGTAGGGGAGTGTTGTGACACCCCGAGACCGATGCTCCAGGTGTCAGCCAGTTATTCGTTGTCAGTGCCATGTCATCTGCTTGTGTGTTGCATCTTGCCATGTCATCATGTGTGTTGCATCAGCATGTTTTCAAAACTTGCATCCGTCTGAGTTCCCTCATCCTCTCCGTTGTCCGTTCTGAGCCCAGACACACTTGCATGCGCCCGCGGCGCCTCCGAATTTTTATTTTGTGAGTGGCCGAAAAATGTTCTCGGAATGGGATGAAACTTGTCATGTGGTCTTATTATAGTGTAGACAGGCCGCTTGCCAAATTTCATCGCATTCGGAGCTCGTTTGATAGCCCAACGGAAATATATAGCGGCACTAGTCGCCGGTTATTTTATCGGATGTTTTCGGTCTCCGAAAACCCCCGCGGGCCTCTTCTTCTCTCTCCTCTAAGCCCACCTAACACAGCCCACTAACCTCCTCTTGGCCCAACCTAACTCTCCCTTTGCTCCGTTGCCGTTGGATCGTGATCCGATGGTTCCGGAATGCCCCAAAACCCCCAAACCCTAGGTTTTGCCTATATAAACTTCCCCCATGCCATTTTGGGCATTTTTCTAGCCTAAACCGAGCCCCTACCTCCTCCTACCTACAGCAGCCGCCGCCTCCCCTTGTTTTTCGTGCGAAACTGCCTCCCCCCGCCACTTGGCGGCCAGCCAGCGGCCAGCCGCCGCCGAAATCGCAGCGCCGCCGCCACCTCAGCGCGGGAGGGCCCGCCCGTCAGCCTCGCGTGGCTCCTCCCCGCCGCCAGCCCTCAGGGCCCGGCCGAGAGCCGCCCCGGGCCGCGACCCGGCTTGCCGGGCCCGAGCTGCCCCGCTCCTCCCGCATCCTCCTGCGTGCGAAGCTCCCGCCGCCGTCTGCCGATCTCGCCGCAGCCCCGTCCACCGCGCCTCCCCAACTCCGGTCCCGCCGCGCATGCTCGTCGGAGCTCGCTCCTCCGCCGCCCTGCAGTACCAGCTCGCCAACCCCGGTGCCGGAGCGCCTCCCAGGTCGACGCTCGTAGCGTCCTCCGCCGCCGGTCCTCCTCCTCCAACCGCCGCCGGATGCCGTCCTCTCGCCGGAGCTGAGCCACCGCACCGCCGCCCTCCGGCCAGATCCGGGAGGGGAGCTGTCGGATCTGCCCCGGGCCGCCCCGATCTGGCCTCCCTCCGTTCATCCCCGCCGGCCTCGAGCTCGCCGGAGTCGTGCACGCCGCCGTCGGGCCGTTCTGCCAGCCGCCGGACATGTCCGGTTGGGACCCGGACATGTCCATCCTCCTCGAGTCGCCCCACTACCGTGTGGGCCCGGATGCCCGCACCGACGGACATGTCTGGGAGGAGCCCGGACATGTCCGTTTCTTCCTCACGTGCCACTGCCAGTGGGCCCCAGCCATCAGGACGTGTCCGCTGCCTCTGGACATGTCCGTTTTCTTCGAGGTCTAATTTCTTCTAAGTCCCTAAAAACTATTATAATGTTGCATCTTTGACTGCTTGTAAATAATTGTGTGCTTATCCGATTTGAGTGAATGATATGTCAAGATGTTCGTGGAGTTATGCTCTATACTTTATTCCATTGTGCCATGCATGTTTGAATTCATCTAGATGCTTAAAAATCTGTTACAAGAGTGCAACTTGTTATAAACTGCTGTTAGTAGTTGTTTTCATGCCATCTTTGCAATGTGATAACTTGGTGCATGTTTATCCAAATGATGCAAATGATATGTCCACGTGATCGTCGTGTTATGCTCTACATGTTGATTGCTTTAGCTTGCATGATAGATTTCATCTTGCCATGCTTATCTCCTTCGCAAAGTGCTATGTGGCTGTTATGTCCGGAAACTTGTTATGAGATGTTGATTTCAATTGCTCCTTGCTATTGATATGGTTGTCCCCTTGATGCATGCTTAGATGTTTTGGACTCCCCATGATGTGCTCTTTGATGTGGTGCATTTACCTTTCCATGATATGCCTTGTGTTGACTTAAACTTGCTCACAAACATGCCATGATAAAACTGCTATTTTAACACTTAGTGAAATTTCACTAAGTCTGGAATCTGTAATATCCGGATGCCATGTTTGCTTGTTGTTCTAGGCCAATCCATGATAGTTTTGGGGTGACTCTTGATGATTACTTGTTGTATATATTGTTGGCTATCCATTCATGCTCTCACATGCTCTTTTGGGTGGCTGTAGCATATTTAACTCTTGCTCCCAAGTTGCTATAAAATGTTTCTGCCAGGATTTTGTTGTCAAGTTCAAAATGTCATAGCTTGTTCCTATTGATCAATGGCTCCTTTGGGGATGCTCCAATGGACTTATTTGCTGTAGGATATGTCTAGTTTATGTCCATGCTCCTTGCCATGATGTTTGAGTGCTGTAGCTTATAGATATCATGCTCCCAAGTTGCTATGTGGCTATTATTTTTCAGCATGTTGTTATATCTTGTTTCATGTGTATCTTTTAGCCCGTTGCTCCGATTGGGGTGTTCTTTATATGAAACTTGGGTGATTTTGCATGTAGATTCATATTATCCTATTATTATCATGTTTTGAAGTATTTTGATTGAATGCAAATTGCCATGGCCCTTGTGCTATATTTCTGTGCCTCCTGTATAGTTTTGCCTTGCATCATATCTTGCCATGTATTGCATCATATAGACTTGTGTTGTTATCTGCGCTCCCTTGTTGCCATGTTTTGCTTCCTGTGTAGACTTTCTGTGCCTCATAAGCAGATTTGTCGTGCATCCTACTTGGCAGTGCATATTGTTATGTTCTTGAGTGGTTTGTTTACCGTATTGCTTGCTTCTTTTCGTTAGTGCTTGTTCCGTTGCGTTGTGAAGATTCGATCGGCTACTCGTGGGTCTTCTTCAAGGCTTCTTCTCCGTCTTCTTCACGGAACCGTTCTTCTTCCTTGCGGGATCTCAGGCAAGATGACCATACCCTTGGATACCTTTACTATCATTGCCATGCTTAGTGTCTCAATGCTATCGTTACATGTCGCGCTACCCATCTTTATTGTCAGCCTCTCCTTGTTGCCATGAAACCTCTAACCTTTGAAACCTTCCTAGCAAAACCACTGTTTGGCTATGTTACTCGCTTGCTCAGCCCCTCTTATAGCGTTGTTAGTTGTAGGTGAAGTTGAAGTCCGTTCCAGGAGGGAACTTGTTGTTGTTATATCACAATATCTATTATTACTATAATAACACACCTATATACTGGGCATGGGTGGAAGGCTTGGCCTTTTGCTCGGTGTTTTGTTCCACTCATGCCACCTTAGGCGCCGATAAACCGGCATTATGTTCCTTGATTTTGCGTTCCTTACACGATGGGTGGATGGGGACCCCTTGACAGTTCGACTTTGAATAAAACTCCTCCAGCAAGGCCCAACATTGGTTTTAATTTGCTCATAATAACAACTTAATTAATTAATTAATTAAATTGCATAGGGAGTTAGCGCTACCCGAGGATTCTTTCTACATAGCAGGGGGGGCCAGTGCTGATGGTGTTGGTCCCAAACGGGGAGCCTGCGGGGTCACCACGAGGAAACTCGAGGATTGATATAAACCCGTAGCTTCGCCCATCCGGTCGTGGCCTGAGACGAGATACACGCGGCTACTATCAGGGTGTCCACACACCGAGAGGTCTTGCTGGACTTGTTTTACCATTGTCGAAATGTCTTGTGCACCGGGATGCCGAGCCTGATCGGATTTCCCTAAGATAAGGAGTGATGATATTATATTTATCACTTCAGCTAATCGTGAGAGCTTGTGATGGGCTAAGTTGGGACACCCCTGCAGGGTTATGATCTTTCGAAAGCCGTGCCCGTGGTTATGTGGCAGATTGGAATTTGTTAATGTCTGATTGTAGAAAACTTGACAGAGGATTCGAAGTAAAACACACAACTGTGTGAGTAACCATGACTGCCTCTTTTCACTTTGAGAAGAGAACACGGTGGGGTTATGTTTGATTCGTATGTAGTTAGGATCTTTAGCGATCACTACTTTTGCGACCGTTTTGCGTAGATGCTCATCTTATTCTTGTACTCGTAAGTTAGCCACCATATGCTTTTGCTTAGCCGCTGCTGCAACCTCACCACTTTACCTCTTCCTACCTATTAAGCTTTGATAGTCTTGTTACCCATGGTTATGGGATTGCTGAGTCCTCGTGGCTCACAGATACTACAACAACAGTTGCTGGTGCAGGTTTTCCGATGTCTTGACGTGAGAGCGTTGTTCTTTTGTTGGAGTTCTTCTTCTTCAGTCTTGGGTTAGGTTCAGGGTCGGCAGCCTGGGATAGCAGATGGAGGTCTTTGTGCTTTTCTTGTTTGTATCCGTAGTCGGATACTTGTATTGATATTGTTGTATTCATGAGTTTTGTATGTATTGTTGTATCCCCTATGTATGTATGTAATGGTACGATGTAATGATATCCATCTTGCTAAGCGCCCGAAATGCGGTTGTGCCTCAATCACGTAAGTGTCACGTGATCGAGATAGAATCGCATCTTGGGCCTGACATATTGGGCCCAATTCTGTTTCAAATATTTGCAATTTCCAAGTCTTTTGTGAAGTGTATCTTCAGCGTGAGCCCACTGTAGAGTTATTCAGGGAATTCTATTATTTGAACCGCCAAACTGAATTTACCGACGGGCCCAGCCTGGAGCTAGGGGGTATCTCTATTCAGAGGCGTAACGAAAGGCACCTTTCCTACCGCCACACTCCCTAGTCATCCTAAGGAGTGGAATTATATGTGGTTTTATTGCGAAGGCACCTCTCCTGAAGGTGAGAATCCTCTGTCGGGTTATCGTGAAAACCGGCTTAGCAATAGACATCATTTACCAGAATAGCTCAGCACCAAAGAACGGGCCAAATATATGCTCGTCTTTTCAAAGATCGGGGCCTTAATGACCAATGGGCTGACTGGAGTCGACTTAGTCCGGTGCTGGGTCGCGTGGCGAATCTTGCCCTTAAGCCGCCGATCCGGCTTAATGTGCGAGTATACCGGAAATGTTAAGGATCCCTTGCGCCATTGTCAAATAGAGCTTACTGATGAGGACGTCAACAATATGACCAAGACACTGCTGAATGAGATCATGGAGACTTGCAGCAGAACCGGCTTGAGCCCTTTTTATACTCTCAATAAACCGCGAGATATAAGTTCTTTCACACAACTTTCATTTAAGTCGCCATTTGCCAATCCGCCTTCTCATTATTACTTGATTTTTGCACGCTGGTTCCTCATTTTGGAATAAGAAACTTCAAGAAAAGCCATCAAAAAAGACTAGGACCAAGACCAAGGCTCTCAAAAAGTCTAAGAAGAAATCAAATACTTCAGAGCTGTTTGACTTGGATGAGAACGAGTCGGAGGTAGATCTTGACTCCCTTGTCTCTCTTTTTGTTCATCTTCTTGACATGGATCATTACCAGGATGATGTGGAGGCCAGCCATGCATATGGTGAAGAGGTAATTGTCCTTTCCTCCGGCTCAGAACCCTTGCCAGGATAGAAAATTCGTCAAGTGTGCCGGAAAGTAAGGTTTTCTCATCCTTTATCTTACTTAGATCCCAACTTTATTTTGAAGAAGCAGCAGCATGAAGCTCGCCGCACAACTCAGAATAGTGGCAGCGGGGTCCTTTTCTCCGGCTTACCCAATACGCCGCCTCGTCGGAAGCGTCAAGCGGAGGTTCAACAAATCTCCGGTTTATCTTTTCCAAAAGCAGGTCTTACTTGACAGCCTCTTAACCCTTCTGACTCAAACTATCAGGGTACCTCTCACTTTTCCTCTGGTGATTCCACTTGGACTCAGCTTCCTATGTTCAAGACTGCTCCTCGGTGATGATACTTAAACCTATTTGCTTTAATACTTTTTGCTCAATTGGTATACCAATCTCATCATATGTTTTGCTTTCAATGCTATGGCCAAAACCAGGAAGCGACTTAAGGTGAATAAACTGGCCGAGGATCCCAAGCCTACCAACCTGGAAGAACCAATTATTTCTGAGCTTTTGCATCAAACCTCTGAAGCAACAATGGATGATCCGCCACTAGAAGAGCATCACGTCACCATGGATTCCCTGGATGTTGACCCGGAGAGTGCTAAGCCGCCAGTCCTGCTCAGCCAGCCAAAGAAGCTGAAGATGTAATGGTTACTGGGACGGCCTATACGGCTCCAGGCAACCCCACCATCCTATCGAAGCACAACGCCAAGGAAAAAAAATCTAGCTATTGATAAGGGCAAATGGAAGTTGGACTTAGAAATCTATGCCCAGTTCAATGCTCAAGAAATCCATTCAGGCTATTTAAACCGCCTTCACACCAGCCGTGATTTTGAAGCCGTTCTGGTCAACCTTATGAAGGAGCACTTTGAGGTAAGCCGTGCAATCTTCTCCATATGAACATATTTACCCCAGCTGCCAACTCTACTGGATATGTTAGAATTGAATATACTATAGACTTTAGACAATCTCTTTAATCTTTCACTCATATCATGGCGTTTTGTAGTTGTCGAATCAAAATCTGTAGCCCCCAAGGGCCGGCTTAAGCTGTGAAGCTAAGCCGGGACTTCAAACTTGTAGTTTCCAACTTCGCGCATGTAGCTCCCAAGGGCCAGCTTAAACTGCTAAGTTGAGTCGGAACTTTCATGGTAGTACTCAATTTCGCACATGTAGCCCCCAAGGGCCGGCTTAAACTGACAAGTTAAGCCGTCACTTACCATCTTAATCACGGATAACATGTAAATGTTTATCCCCCATGAGCTGTCTGTAGTTGAAACAACTTTAGGCGGGTCATTGAAAAATTATCTTCGAAAGAGCAATGTACATTAGCCCCCAAGTGCCAAGTATAATACTTCTATTGTGCTTGGGACTTCAAAATAGTCATCATACCCTCGTATTGTTGTATAATCCTTATATGTCACATGCCGAATTGAGCATGAAAGAAAGCCAAGTGGTGGATCTGTAGCAGAATCTCCAGACTCGGCAATATGAGATTTCCAAAGACAAATCTCAATTAAAAATCACTTTGGAAAATATTGAGAAGCTGAAACATGATTTCAGCGCTGATAGAGCCCGCTGGGACACTGAGAAGGCAGCTCTATTGAAGAGAGCGGAAGCTGCTGAAGCTGCTCTTAAGCCGGTGACAGATGAATTGTCCGGCTTAAAGTAGCAAATCAAAACTATGACCATTGCTATCTTTGGTAAGTAATATAACATGTTTACCCTTTATCATCAGTGTTTCTCGATCAATGATCGGCTCATGAGTGTATTTGGCAATGCAGGCTCCAGAAGCTCCAAGCTGGGTGATGACATGCGCATAAGGCTGAAAGCTGTATACACTCTGGTTGAACAGTTGTATACTGGCGCTCAACGGGCTGTTGCCGCTGCCTTTCATAAAAAGCAACCACCTTCCCTCATCAACGAAGTGCTGGAAAAACTATTTGTGTTGCCCCAAAGAGTGGAAGATTTGAAACGATCAGCTGCCAGAGCCGGTGCCATCACCGCCTTGAGTCGGGCAAAAGCGTGGCAAGCTGAACTTGACCCGGAAGAATTAGCCACCGGCTGCCAAGATATAAGCAAGACGAGTCTCCCTTTATTGCTGATGATTTCACTCAGATAGTGAGGGAAATGCGTCCCTTGGCCAGCAAACTGACTGAGGAGACTGATCTCTCCAAGTATCGTCCGACTTATGATGCCGAGAATGCAAAAGTGAAACCACCGGTTCACGAAGCTGCAGATATTATTCCTCCCAAACATAAACACACCTTTGCTCCTGATATTGACCCGTCAAATCTTATAGACGATGAAGCAGTTTTCAAAGCTTTGACCAGGATCAATTGGGCCACATATGACTTTCAGCCTATGGGTGAAGAAGAGGTGGAAGAATCGGTGCAGGATGACCCGGAATCATCAGCACGCCAAGGCCAAGATAGCTGATCACAAGGCCGGCTTATCCTCCACATCATTGGATACTGTGTGTCAAAAACAATTGTTCTTTTGGGCCTTGATGCCTTGTAATAGGCTAGTTGAAAACAATGCTCTGCCATGCCATCGTGCATGCTTCTTTGCATAACAGTTTGAACCTCCAATCTAATATTGAAGACCCGCTGCTTAGGCTGTCAATATCATCCGGTTATCATGCATGTCATATTATTATATCTTCTGCATATCAACGGATAACATGTGCCCTGGCAGCTTACCCCAGGGCGGATCATAATATCCCATATCAAAATTGCTGGTGACTGTGTAGTCCATAACCAGGGCGGGTTATCAAAACCTCACATATTCATAAAATAAACAAAAATCATACATGTGAAATTTGTTCACGCTGCCGGCTTATCATGCCAGACGCAGCAAAGGGTAACAACCCCCAAAAGACCTCAGAGCCTAAACTCCAAGTGCACAATCATATCATACTGGTGACTTATTGTCCAGAGTCATACCGGGTTATCAAACTCCGGATACGCTCAAATATGAGCCATAAGGATGAAGACTACATGGCATGAATCTTTTTAAACCCTATTTCAATACGGCACAAAAATATAAACCAAAGCAATGCATCAAGTAAAATCAGAAAAATAAGGCTTTCATAGGCTGCCAAGCCTCAATATCAATTTTCAAAGGGCCGCACAGCCACTGAGTTAATCCTTTATTCAAACCTGTAAGCCGGGCCTCACATGACAAATCACCATTTTAACTTTGACAAGTTCAGGGTCTGTGTAAGATTGACTGTTAAGAGTACGTCAGGTCATTCCAGGATTACCTGGTAGGAGTGGAAGATATACAAAGGCAGGATAACCCGGATTTTTGGTGAATACACCAGGCGTCCAAGCCGATCAAAAGGGTAATTAAGGCTATGTTCATTGAATAGGAAGCCCCCAAGTGATCTTAACCAATCAATCAAGGCAAGTTACCCATGTTTGAACTACATATTATAGCAAGTTCTCTTTGGTAATCATTCAACTTGGGCAAAAAGTCCCAGTTGCTTTACAGCCCAGCATATAAGCCGGATCAAAGGGTAATCATCGCTATGCTCAGTGAGCAGGAAGCCCCCAAGTGACCTTATGACGAAACCAATGTTGAGGATATCGCTTATCGTTATCGTCTCGGTCAGCTGGGGATTAGAGATTAATAGGAAATCGGCCGATTAATCGATTTTATAGGTCGACTATTAATCGGCCTTTTTTTTCAAATCCTAGGTTCCCAACACTAAAATATGTTGTATTAAGCACCAAAACAATATTGAACAGAAGAGTTACCTTAATTCCTAGCCTTTGAATCCTGGTATAATGACAAAAAATATATGAAAATAGTACATATTGCATAATAAGGTTCACAAAACGCAAATAAACATAGTTTTTGCAAACATAATGCTACGAATAGGCCAGATTTATCGGTAGATTCCTGATAAATCGCTTGTCATAGCGATAAATCGGCCCAAACGATAAATGGTGAAGATAAGGCATAATCTTATCGGTCACCCCAAGAGTAGCGATAAATCGGATGATAAATCGCTGAATCGGAAGATTTCTTGAACAGTGGACGAAACAAATAAAGGCTCAGATACTTAGAAATGAAACAACAAAGGCCCCGAGTTATCAGGGATGCCGACTTTATTATATTAATCATAGTATATATACATTTATTGAAATATGTACCTCACAAGAGCCGATGGCTCAGGTGTAATAAGGCCGAAGATGAGCAATATTCCACGGTCGACGAGTCTCTTCGTCCGACGTGCGTGAGTCATTGTGGTCTCGAACATCGATAAGGTAGTATGATCCATTGTTCAGATTGTTGCCGACCAAAAAAGATCCTTCCCAAGGTGGGGATAACTTGTGCATGTCTGTTTGATCCTGGATGAGTCGGAGCACCAAATCACCTTCTTGAAAGGTACGTGTTCTAACCCGACGGCTGTGATAATGACGCAGATCTTGCTGATAAATAGCTGAATGAGTTGCTGCATGGTCACGCTCTTCATCCAAGAGGTCAAGGTCATCCTGACGTGCTTGCTCATTATCAGCTTCAACATAAGCTGCCACACGGGGCGAGTCGTGACGTATGTCACTCGGAAGAATCGCCTCTGCTCCGTAAACCATGAAGAAAGGCGTGTAACCCGTAGATATGTTGGGGGTAGTGTTGATACTCCAAAGCACAGAAGGTAACTCCTCAACCCAACAACCCAACGTCCTCTCCAAAGGGACCATAAGCCGGGGCTTGATGCCTCTTAAAATCTCTTGATTTGCCCTTTCAGCTTGTCCATTGGATTGGGGGTGAGCCAGATGAGACACTGAGACGAATATGCTCTCGTTGATAGAACCCTTTCATAGCACCCTTAGATAGATTAGTACCATTATCAGTGATGATACTATGAGGATATCCAAAACGAAAGATCACCTTTTTGATGAATTGAACCGCCGTCGATGCATCACACTTCCTGACAGGCTCAGCCTCAATCCACTTTGTGAATTTGTCAACTGCCACCAATAGGTGAGTATTTTTATCTTTAGATCTTTTAAAAGGCCCAACCATATCTAGCCCCCGGACTAGTAATTGGAATCATCCTCAATTCTAGAGTTGGCACATGAGCTCGCCTGGAATTTTTTTGACAGGCATCACACTTGCTAACCTGATCTTCTGCATTAGCATGAGCCGTCAGCCAATAAAACCCATGACAAAAAGCTTTGGCCACAAGAGACTTAGAGCCGGCATGATGACCACAGTCTCCTTCATGAATCTCTCGTAGCATTTCACAGCCCTCCTCAGGAGAAATGCAACATCAAAATATCCCTGTGACGTTGCGTCGATGCAACTCCCCATTGACAATAGTCATTGACTCAGATTGCCGGGTTATCTGCCTGGCCAAAGTTTCATCTTCAAGTAACTTGCCCCGGGTCATATAGGTTAAATATGGCACCGTCCAATCAGGAATAATATGAAGAGCCGCCACCAATTGTGCCTCTGGGTCAGGGATAGCAAGATCCTCCTCTGTAGGCAATTTAATGGAAGGATTATTCCACATATCAAGGAAAACATTGGGTGGCACCAGCTTATGCTAAGAGCCAAGCCGGCTTAATGCATCAGCCACCTCGTTTTTCCTTCGATCAACATGTTCCACTTGACAACCTTTGAAATGACCAGCAATTGCATCAACCGCCCGGTGATAAGCCGCCATGAGCAGGTCTTTGGAATCCCAAGTTCTTGGGACTTGCCGAGCCACCATATCTGAGTCGCCGAAACACCTCACCCGGCTTAGATTCATCTCCTTAGCCATCCGAAGACCATGGAGCAAGGCCTCATACCCAGCTGCATTGTTAGTATAAGGGAACATTAATCTTAAAACATAACAGAACTTATCACCTCGTGGGGAAGTTAAAATAACTCCAGCCTCCGAGCCTTCCAACTGCATGGATCCATCAAAAGGAATAGTCCAATAGGTGTTATCAGGCTTTTCCTCACGTATCTACAACTCTGTCCAGTCATTGATAAAATCCACAAGTGCTTGAGACTTGATAGCTGTCCGTGGCACATACTTCAGACCATGGGGTCCAAGCTCAATGGCCCACTTAGCCACCCAGCCTGTGGCTTCCCTGTTTTGAATAATACCTCCTAGGGGAGCAGAACTAACCACAGTGATGGGATGACCAAGGAAGTATTGCTTCAACTTGCGACTAGCCATGAACACTCCATAAACCAACTTCTGCCAATGGGGGCATCTCTGTTTAGATTCAATGAGTACATCATTGACGTAGTAAATGGCAGCTGAACCGGATATTACTTGCCTGACTCTTTTTTTTTCCACAACCACAACTACGCTTAATGCTCTTTCTCAATGGGAGCTGCAAGGACCGACGGCTCAGCCAATTGCTTTTTTGGTGCCTCAAATGCCTGATTAGCAGCATCACTCTAGACAAAATGATTTGTCTTCTTCACCATCTGGTACAAGGGGATAGCCTTCTCTCCCAGACGACTGATAAACCGGCTCAAAGCCGCAATATGACCCGCCAAACGTTGGACATCATTTATACATGCCGGTTTATCCAAGGAGGTGATTGCCTTGATTTTTTCCGGGTTAGCTTCAATGCCTCTCTCAGACACCAAAAAGCCCAAGAGGTTACCAGCCGAAACACCAGAAACACACTTAGCCGGGTTAACCATCATTTTGTAGACCCGTAGATTGTCAAAGGTCTCTTTTAGATCATCTAGCAAGGTCTCTTTCTTCCTTGATTTCACAACTATGTCATCCACATAGGAATGAACATTACACCCAATTTGATCGTGGAGACAGTTCTGAACACAGCACTGATAAGTCACCTGGGCACTCTTGAGCCCAAAAGGCATAGATACATAGCAGAAGGCTCCAAAAGGAGTGATGAAAGTTGTCTTCTCCTGGTCCTTAACTGCCATCTTGATCTGATGATATCCTGAATAAGCATCCAAAAACTCAAACGCTCACAACCCACCGTTGCAACAATAATTTGATTAATACGGGGGAGAGCAAAAGGATCAACCGGACAGGCTTTATTAAGATCTGTGTAATCCACACACATACGCCAAGTGTCGTTCTTCTTAAGCACCAGCACCGGGTTAGCCAACTACTCAGGATGAAATACTTCAACAATGAACCCAGCCGCCAAGAGTCGGCCACTTCTTCCCGAATGGCCTTGCGCCTCTCTTCATTAAGACGACGAAGGAATTGCCTGACTGGTTTAAACTTCAGATCAATATTGAGAGTGTGCTCAGCGAGTTCCCTCGGTACACCTGGCATGTCTGAAGGCTTCCAAGCGAAGATGTCCCAGTTCTCACGGATGAACTCGATGAGCATGCTTTCCTATTTCGGATCCAGGTTAGCACTGATGATGAACTGTTGGGATGAATCGCCAGGAACAAAATCAACCTGTTTGGTGTCATCGGCCGACTTAAACTTCAGCAAAGGATCATGCTCCGTGGTTGGCTTTTTCAAAGGGGTCCTATCCGCCGGATCAACATTATCTTTGTAGAATTTTAACTCCTCCGTCACGCAAACAGATTCAGCATAAGCAACATCACCCTCTTCGCACTCCAAGGCTATTTTCCTATCATCGTGAACTGTGATGGTACCCTTATGACCCGGCATCTTAAGTTGCAGATAAACATAACAAGGTCGGGCCATAAATTTGGCATAAGCTGACCGTCCAAACAAAGCATGGTAAGGACTCTTGATCTTGACAACCTCAAAGGTCAAGTTTTCAGCCCTGTAGTCCTGGTCATCACCAACGGCCACTTCCAATGTTATATTACCCACTGGATATGCCGACTTACCAGGCACCACCCCATGAAAAAAAGTATTGGATGTCTGAAGGTCCTTGTCAGTTAAATTCATACAACGAAAAGTATCATAGTAAAGGATATTGATGCTACTGCCTCCATCCATAAGCACCTTGGTAACCTTGTATCCTCCCACCTGAGGAGCAACCACCAAAGCCAGTTGACCCAGATTATCAACCCGGGGCAGGTGATCCTCATGGCTCCATACGATAGGCTGCTCAGACCACCGCAAGCATCGAGGGACCGCTGGTTCAACCGAGTTTACTGCTCGCTTATGAACCTTCTGATCTCGTTTGCACAAACTCATGGTAAACACATGATATTGACCACTATTCAACTGTTTTGATTGCTTTGGTAACCGGACTCCTGCTGTTGATTCCCTTGATTAGATTGCTGGTTAAAACCACCTTGGTTGCATTGTCCTTGAAATCCAGAGCTTGAATCGCCACCTCCAAAACCAGGCCCGTGAGAGCCGGGTCCTAACCCGCCAGACGGACCATTGTTATTCTGGAAAAACCCAGAATTTTTATACTCTTTCATGATGAAGCAGTCTTTCCACAGATGACTGGACCTCTCATCCGTACCATGCTTTGGGAAAGGTTGATTTAACATCGCCTCGAGGTGAACTTTGGCCCACCGAACCGGGAATTTGACCCTTTTCCCTTTCGACGCCGATGACTATTCTGTGTATTGGTGTTGGCCACAAAATCTGAGCCGCCATCCATCTGCTTGCGATTACCATTATTGCCTTGACCCGACGCATTATGCTGATGTCCTTTGGCGTTGCCATTCTTCTTTCCCTTGTCGGCCTTCTCCTCATTAGACTCCGGGTCCTTGGTACCATCAGAGTCAACATACTTGACAAGAGCCGCCATGAGTTCTCCCATGTTATTTAAGTGGCGCTTAAGCAGCTCAACTTCTACTTGAGAGGAAGGGAACGACAATTCTTCTCCAACATCAGGATGGCTGAACTGGTGTTGATACTATCTGACGAGTGGATAATAGTTGAAATATGGCGTACCAGTGTGTTGTGGACTCACCCTCATTCTAGACACATGAATCTAAATTAAGAATTGACATAGGCTGCTTGCACGTGTCTTTGAATTTTTTGATAAAACGAGACTTCAACTTTGCCCAAGGTGTGATGGAGTTAGGGGGTAATCCTTTCAGCCAAGTGTACGCCGGCCCATCCAACCTCATGGTGAAGTACTTAGCACATGCAGCTTCACTAACATCTAACATCTCCATGGCCATCTCATAACTTTCAATCCCAGCCTCTAGGGGTTTATCCGCCGTGTAGTTTGGCACCTTGCGGGGGCCCTTGAAATCCTTAGGCAAACGCTCATTGCACAGCGCCGGCACTAAACATGGCACACCAAGAGTTTTAGAGGTCACCCCCG
This sequence comes from Secale cereale, assembly GCA_902687465.1. NCBI lineage: Eukaryota > Viridiplantae > Streptophyta > Magnoliopsida > Poales > Poaceae > Secale > Secale cereale. The sequence goes on from LR738710.1 coordinate 573,281,252, forward strand.
CCTCCACAGACACCATCGGGTAAACCAGAGACTGCGTCGAGCCGCCAATTGAGCCGCGAGCTCAACCTCATGTTGCACCCTGCCCTGGTCCACTAAGGCCTGAGCATCATGACCAGCACACGGTGGGTCATTCCTACGAAGCTGGTTGTGGTGCTGCTCACTGCTTGAAACTGCTGGTGATTCAATATGCCTGCTATAAATCCGGCTCGGACGAGGAGTTGAATGAATTCGTTCACGGCTGTACAAATAAGCTGACTGTTGAGCCACTGCTATCTGGAGAAGCTCGCCGCTCTTCGTATCTCCATTGCAGCTGGAGACTTGCCTTCAACAGGGATAGCCGCCAATCGCGTTGCTCCAGCAACCATATTGTCCAGAGGATTCGAGTAATGACCCGGAGGCATCGGGACGTGCTGAGGCGGAGTCAAATTCAAAGCAGGTAGGTCCATGGCTCGTGGCTGAACCAGCGCCCAAGTCACGGGTGTCTCAATCACTGGTTTACCATGGGCGGGTCACTAGTTCCTGCCCAGGTGTGTTAAACAAGTTTCTAGCCTCAAACTCTGTGGGTAGAGGGGTTTGATGCCTCCTCCTCACGACGGCGTTTGAAGCGTTCTGATCCAAGGTAAGCCAGAATGATTCCGCTTGAATCCGCTGTGCCTGAGCATCCAAAGCGACTCGTTCTGTTTCCATCCTGGTGTTGTCAGCGTTGAATTCCTCCTTAGCCTGTGCTATCTCATCTCGTAGCTTCGCAATATCCGCTTTTATGCTATTCTTGATTCTCTGGTGTCACCTCGGCGGCCAATAAGGTTGCCAAAGCCTCCAACAATTCAAACAATACTTGAGCCGGTGGGCGTGCAGAGCCGCTAGCACCAGCCGTCGCCGCAGCCATTGAACCGGAGGTCATAATTGCAGTAGTGGTTGGACCAAGCACCGATTGTGTGCCGGCCATGAAGATCACAACTCGGTTCGGCGGCTCATAGGAGTCTGGAATACTGTCACCATCGGAACAACCCCCAAGCCTGTCGTCTTGTAGTTGATACACCGAATTGGTCTCACCATTTGAAGATTCAACATCAGAGTAGATTTCCTCTCTCCCTTAGACACGGATCCTTCATCGTGATCCACTCCATCGATGAAACCAACAAAAGCATGCTTGACAGCGGCTCGAACCTTAGCGGGTCACGCGCGTTGAGCCGTCTCTATGATGTCGTTGCAGATGTTCGGCTCAGGCCCCGACTCACCAATCTTGCCGATGAAGACATGAATTCCACCAAAGGGGACCAAGTACATGTGCTCGATTGAGCCGGCCTCGGGGCCTCGGCCTGAATCATCGATGTAGAGCTTGCCACAGCGACTCTTGGTCATCCGGCCCACGGTGTATCCCTTGAGCGCTGTGAAGCTGCCCTTCAAGAACTCAAAACCACTGTGCGCTTGCCCCACGGTGGGCGCCAACTGTTGTGGATTTGTCACGGTAGATGCCCTAGGATTAGGACTTAGGCGCGGAGCTATTGCAACTAGGTTAGCTTGAAGGGGTTAAACGGGACAAGAGACACAAAGAGTTTTTTTTATCCTGGTTCAACCCCTCGATGAGGTAAAAGCTTAATCCAGCTGGTGTTGTATTGCTCGACTCTCAATAACCAGGGAGCTAATACACTTGACCTAGCTCTCGAGCGATTGTTTCTTGAGTTAACCCGCTGCTGGGTCACCCCTTTATATACATGTTGATGCCCATCGGCTTACAGAGTCCCGGCCGTCTCATACACAATGTGTCCGGCTCAGTAACAAACTAAGTTTGCCTTACAAGTTAAACATTTGGCGGTTCACACCCGTGGGCCTCAAATCGTCCCCGAGTCTAGGGCCTTCAGTAAGCTTGCTTCATGAACCACCATCTTGGGCTTCTTTATCTTAAACCGACAGTGGCATGACCCAGCCCCTCCTGGGCAGGACATACCCAATAGTTATATCCCCGACAGCGGCCAGTTTTAAAGGGGGACTATAGTACACCCTATCCTAACTAAAGGTGGTCTTCACCTGCAAAGCTTCTGGTCGTGACGTGCAGGAGGGCTCGATGATGAACTCCATCCTGCCGAGCTCGTGGTCTTGGTCTTGTTGCATTGGAATGGAAATGTGACGCCCGAGACTGACGTCCCAGAAGATTCCAGAAGGTTCCAGAAGATTCCAGATGTTCCGGGTTGCCCGTGTGTTCTTTGTGCTTGCTTTATTTATTTTTGCATTGCAGCATGTCATTTTTTATTTTGCATCTCAACCTAAATAAACCGTGTGGACCTTCGGTCCATTTAAATCGAGGGAAGGTGACTTCTCTTTATAACATATAAAAGCCTCCTAATAATTATGGAGCTATATTAATAATTATTCCATTCCTCGGAATTACTCAAACACACTTGCATATTCTCCCCATGTCTTTTTCACTTCGAGCTTCTCCTTCTAAACCTTGCTATAGTCTTTCCGTTATTTTCGAGGCTTCTCTAAATCTAGACTCTTTTTAAACTCCTTGAGGCAAGCTATTTATTTAGTTTGCACTTCCCTTTTGTTGGAAATATTTTTGTGAGGTTGGAGTTATTCCGTAAAGCCTTACAAAAATGTCCATCATTTTATCCTTGTTCTTTGACCTTCTTTTCTTATTTTTATTTTGCTCCTTCTCTTTTGCTTCTGCTAAGGGAAATAAAAAGAAGGGCAGCAGTCCAGGCCGCCGGCCCATCTGGGCCTCCTCCTTTTCCCCCCCAGCGGCCCAAGACTCCTCCCTCATTAGGCCCGCACCTCCTGGCCCCTTAGCCCCGGCCTCACCACCGAAACCCTAACTCCCTTCGCACCCTCTCCCCTCGCTCTCTTTCTTCCCCCGCAGCCCGTTCCCATCTCACCCCCGCAGCCTTCGGCCCTCGCGCCTGATCTACTCCCTCCTCCCTAGCGCGCGGCCAGGAGCCCGGGTCCCGCGCCCGGCCTCGTTCTGCCCGCGGCCAGGCCGCCTCCCGGAGCCCGGCGCCGCCCCGACGCAGGAGCCCCGCGCCGCCGAGCCTCCATGGCGCCTCGCTCTCGTCCCGCGCGCGGGCTCCCTTCCGCCGTGGTCGCCTTCCCGTCCTTCCAGCAAGAGCCTGCCGCGGCCCGCGCCGCGCTCCCTCCTCCTCTGCACCGTCCAGGGCCGGCCGACGCTTTCCTTCCAGCGCCAAGGCCAGGCCGCGCCCGGCCTCCTCTTCCTCTGCCCTGGCCGCCACGGCCCGAGCGCCCCGCCATGGAGCCAGGAGCCGAGCTCCTCTTCTCCAGCGCAAGATGTGCCTCGGCCCCCTCGTCCTGTGCTACCGGCGCCCGTCTCCAGGAGCTGCAGCAACCAGCAGCGCCGCACCCTTCGCGCCAAGACCCCGAGCGGCTGTTCCCCTCCTCTGCTTCGTCCCGGGGAACTCGAGTTGCTGCGCCGTGGCCTCGTCTCCGTGCAGCCTTGTTTTGCTCCTGTAGTTTTGTTGTTTTTTTTGTGTGTGCCCGTGCTGTAATTTTTTTGGACAGATGACCCGTATACGACTACCGGCGACCCGACCAAGTACCCCTTCGGAGAAGTACCTCTACGAACTCGTTGCGAGAACCGATTTTGGCAAGTACACCTACGACCCGAACGTCTACGAACCGTGTACGAGATCGACGCCCGAACAACTACCGACGCCCGGAAAACGACCAAGTTCCACTACTTCCCACGACGCCGTCGAACGCCAAGTACCTCTACATGACCGACAAGTACCACGACGACCCGAACGACTACCGTCGCGTGTACCACTACCGTCGCCCGGAAACGAGGAATTCGCCAAGTACCACGACATGGTGACGTGAACCACTACTTCCTCTCCGATGAACGAGAACAACTACTTCCACTACACCCCGAGAACGACTTCTTCCTCTACGTCTCGAACCGCCCCGGAACGCACGCTTCGAAGGTATAACCCCGTGGATGACCCGTGTCATGCTTGCTTGTGTTGTATGAAATGTCTCCCGTGTGTGCTTCGTGCCCGTTCCACCTTTTGTCATGTTCCTCGGTTGCCTCGCCACCGACGCGTGGGAACCCGGCAACGGGATCACCCCATCATCTTGTTCAACTCGTTCACTCCACCTTTTGTTTTGCACCGGTCCCTCACCGAGTTACCGGTACCGATATGATGCCATTGCCTCATTTCGGATCGTTGCCGTGGCACCCTTTCATTCCACCACGGTGACAATGCTTCATATCTTGTTAATTGTCAACCTTTTAATAACTTGCATATAAACTTGATCATGTCATCCGCATCATGTTAACAACACTAAATGCTTAATTGTTGTTGCTTTAATAATTATTAAACATGCTCATGGGGATTTTCCGGACTTGTTGTTGTTATTTCCGGCCTCATTTAAAATGCCTAAATAGTGTAGTTTCTTTATGCTTCACCTCTTGCCATGTTAAAACCATTTAATCTTGTCTTGTAAATAATGAGAGTCAACTAAATAATTAAATGTGGTGTTTCGTCAATATGCAACCCGTTGCATATTGATCTCCACTTAACTTGTAGATTTGTTTGTGCACTTCGCCATGCCATGCATTTTTAAACCGGACATGCATCATGCTTGCTTGTGCATCGTATGCCATGTTAATGATTGTGTGTTCACCGTGTTGTTTCTTTCTTTCCGGTTGCTTCTCTTGTTAGCTTCGGTTTCGTTCCGGAGTTGTGAGGTTTCGCTCGACTGTTGCTCCGTCTTCTTCGTGGATCCGTTCTTCTCCCTTGTGGAATCCCAGGCAAGATGACCGAACCCGGATACCATTACTATCTTTGCCTATTGCTAGAGTATCGTTCTTTAGTTTTGCCTCGATGCCCATGTTCTTCTTGTCAGCCTCCTACTTGTAACCAATTGCCATGTTTAATCACCCTACCTATGCAAACCGTTGCTTGGCTAAGTACGCTTCGCTCAGCCCTTCTTATAGCATTGTTAGTTGCAGGTGAAGATTGAAGATGCTTGCTTCCTGTTGAAGTTTGGTTGGGTTATATCACACTATATGAATGCTTAAATGAAATCATCTATATACTGGCAAGGGTGGAAGGGTAAGCCTTTTGCTTGGTGATTTGTTCCACTCATGCCGTTAGGAACCGTATAAACCGGTGTTATGTTCCTTGATTATGCGTTCCTAACACGGTTGGGGTGTATGGGACCCCCTCGATAAACCGCTATGTGCTAAGTCTTTTCCAGCAAATCCCAACTTTGGTACTATTTGCCTAATAACTAATAAAAAAACTTGCATGTGGACTAGCTATCCCTTTTATTTTAATTCAACCCCCCGGGCCAGTGCTCCACATGAGTGTTGGTCCGAAACGAGCAGACTGCGGGGCCACCTCAAGGAAACTTGAGGTTTGGTAAAAACCTGTAGGATGACTCATCCGGTCGTGTCCTGAGACTTAGATACGCGCGGCTACTATCAGGGTGTCGACACGCCGGGAGGATTTGCTGGATTAGCCTTACCTTAGTTCGGTTTAACTTGAGCACGGGATTCCGAGAATACTCGGGTCTTCCCACCTATGGAGTTGCGACTTCGCGGATCGTGGGCTTGTGATGGGCCAAGTTGGAACACCCCTGCAGGGTTTGAACTTTCGAAAGCCGTGCCCGCGGTTATGTGGCAGATGGGAGCTTGTTAATTCCGGTTGTAGATAACTTGACACAATGTTTCAATACACTACCAGCGTGTGTACCGTGACTGTCAATTTCCAAATAGGGATTCGGGAGTTGAACACGGTGGGGTTATGTTTGACCGGCTTTAGTTAGGATCACTTCGTGATCATCTCTCGACCGATGCATTTCTCTTCTCGCTCTCTTTTACGTAAGTTAGTGCTAGTTGCTGCTGCAGACTCTTGTTTGTTCCTTCACCTCTTATTCTTTCTTCAGCCTTGTCCTCACCCAAGGCTTAAATAGTCTTGTTACCCGGGAACGGGATTGCTGAGTCCTCTGTGGCTCACAGTTACTTCACCACACCAGATGCAGGTTCAGCCGAGTTTGATGCAGGAGTTGGATCAGCTCTTCACCGGGAGTTCGATGAAGCTTGTGGCTGTTTGCTTGTGACGTTTCGATGTTCAGTAGTGGTTTCTACTAGGATTCGATCTTGGCCTGTGGCTTTATGTTGTTTTGGTATCTTTCTTTGGATCTTCACCCGTAGTCGGGTTGTGATGTTTTGAATGATGATTGCTTATGTATTGTATTGTGTGAAGTGGCGAGTGTAAGCCAACTATCTCTCTTTTGCAATTTTAATCCCTCTTTTACATGAGTCGTGCAAAGATACCAAACTTGAGATCATTCTAGGATGGGCTTATATCTTTAAGTCGTGCCTCAACACGTAGGAGATATAGTCCCATCCTGGGCATTACAAGTTGGTATTCAGAGCCTTCTCCGACCTAGAAGCCCCCACTGATTGATCGAATCGTTGACGGTTGAGTCTAGGCACACACTGAAAACTTTTTGAGTCCTATATTATATCGGAGAGTAGGATTTCTTTGCTTCTCATCCCCTTTCTCTCTGGTGAGGACTCCTGACGATTACTCTTGCCTCTTCTACTTTCAAAAATTGCACCAATTTTTTTTTAGGATCCCGCGAGTATTCTGGGATTGTTTCGATGTTCTTGTGACATGGATATTGTTCTCGATGCCTCCTGTTACCGAGGAGTTGAGTTTCGGGGTATCGTTGTAACAAGCATATCGCGCCAGTACTAAATACTTAAGACGGCCGACATCGAAAATCTCTCCTATACGGCCAGTGGCAAGATAACCCCGACATCACCCAGTACTGGGGAGGTAGTTCGAGAGTATTGCCATAGCTTGTTATAGTGGATGCTTTTCGAAGGTCCGAGGTAAACAGTTTCCGAGAAAGACTGGTTATGTGTTGAAGGATGGATACACCTGGATGTAGGTTTAGAGTTGATTGCGCGGTGCTTCCCGTGTATCCCCAACACCTGATTGCATAACTGGAAACTTTCGGAAATTAATAGGTGGGTTTATCCAGTAGTTCTAGGCATTCTTCCAACGGATGCTCGATATGAAGTTTGGGGTTCTACATTGAGTGAAGTGGTTTTATGGACTTGTTCTGATCGGGAGTTGCATCTTAAAGGGTCCTTGGCTATGCTGATCCGGGGATTGCAAAACCCTTTTGTAACACGTTCCATGAGCTTTCAGCACGAAGATGCGGAACGAAGCTTCTATCTTGTATTTGTTCTATCTGTTCCTTGTTCCTTTTTATTTTCATTTTGCTCTCCAAGTGGCTTCTCGACTAGCTGATGTTCCTGCGGAATTCATTCGTTCAACCCTCTGTTCGGATGTTATTGTGAAGATCATGTTGCATATCTACCCTTTGTTTTGTTTTGATTCTGGTATTCGAGTTGCTTCGATGTCAGATGTTGATTCCATACCTTTCCTAATCGGTGTTCTCATATTTCTATGGGAGTGCTAATCCTTCTTGATCATCAAGATGGTCATGTTAAATTCTTTCCAACCGGTGTGCCTTCTCTTCAAGTTATCCATCCCAAGTTGTCTTTGTTTTCCCCACCCTCCCACCCTTTTTCTTCTCGGAGCAAGAATTCTTAAATGAAGTATCCATTTTATTCTTGTGATATTTCTTCATTCTTTTGCTTCATTGTTCTTATCTGTTGATTTATCGTGAAGATGCTCAAGAACTCCAAGTTTATCATTCTTCGTTCTCGTTTCTTCTCTGGTGGATGTAATTCAAGATTTTGGTGTTGATCTTATCCTTTTCCTCTTTTCACAATGCTTTCTTATTCCGGTACCCCAATTATTCATTCTCCTCTTGCTATTCATATCCGGAGTGCTGAAGATTCATAATTCCATTCTTAATCCGTTCAAATTATTTTGAGCATTGTTATCTTATTCAAGCCATTTAATTCAACCGGTGCAATATCTCTTAAGCAATCTTTGCCAACGGTGATTTCTTTGAGTGGGCCCTAACCCACAGGTCTTTTTCCAGGATCTTACCTGACTCTTCTATTTTTTTCTGGAGTGATACTCAAATTCTTTCAAAGTGTGACGTAAGAATGATTTCCATCAGTCACATGCCTTCTCCAAGATCACTTTCAAATTCTTTTTCATCATTGGTCCAACCTCTTAATTCTTCATTCCGGAGTGCTCAATAATTCTTCATGGCATTTCTCGTCTTCATTCTCAACATTTGGAGACCGGAGAAGTGTTTCTCTTAAATGTTGACCCGTTCTCTTGATGAGTTGTGATTCTAGCTTCTTGCCACCCTCATAATTGTTTTCGATTGTGGGAATTGTTTTCATGCCCCTTCAGAGCAATTCTTGAGTTCTTCTCTTTGTGATCCTCCGAAGGCCATCATTTCAGAAGATTTCTTCGTTCTCAGTTTTCAACTTCGCCCTCCCAATATTCTTCATTGATGTCTCTTCGTTCGTCTCCATATTCTTACGGTGGTTCATTCAAGTTTACCCTTCCGTTGTTATCGTTTTAATTCATTTGTTCTTTTCTCAATTCTACCGGAGGTTCCTTGAATAATTATCCGAGCTTGTGCTAGTTCTCTCTTAATTCTTTTCAACGAGAATAAGTAGTATGCCAAATCCTTTTGGTTGTCATCAATTTAATTGATGAAGGAGATGCATCACATAATTCTTATTCTTATTCCTTCAAGGTGATTTAATTCTTTTTCCGGAGCTTCAAGTTATTTCAATCATATCATTTCAAGCTCCATCTAATTCATCGCAGGCCTTGAATCATATTCTTTTCATCTTTCACTTCTCATGCTGTTGTTACCGGAGTTCTCATGGTGGTTCATCATGTTTTAATTCATCCTCGAAGTCTTCATCAAGATTCTTGTTGGAGCTCATTCATTCTTCATCATGCTTTCCATTTGCAATTCTTTCTACCTTATCTTTTCAGGTGGTGTTATGTCATTCTTGATAATTTTCCTCCATGTTTCATGATTCACGAGTTATCAAGAATGAGATATTTTAAACCATCATTTTCCTTGTTCAGGAGATCTTTTCAACCCCTCCTTTTATCTCTTGGAGTTATCTTGGGTTGTTTTTCACCTAAAGCTTTCCTTGAGAATTATTGCTATTATGGTGCTTATAATGACCCAAGTTCTTCATTTATCATTCTGGTGAGATAAATTTTTCGTCTCCTTCTTCATATCAATCCAATCAATTGTTCCGTCAGTGGCTGGTTGTCACCTCTTAATTCTGAGATGTTTTCCATAAGCCCACATCAAGCTTATTCTTTCGTTGTTGAATTTCCAACAACTCCGTTCAGCCCTTCTTAGTAAGGATGTTTTTCATATTCATTCGTGGGAGAAGTTGTCATTTTCTTCTCCGTTCTGTTCTTTTCTTTGACCTATATTCTATTCTTCCATTCCGGAGGCATTGTGATATTCCTCTCTTTAACCATCATCTCGTTTTTATCAAGATCATATTCTCTCTTGCTTGTCTTTTTAACCGGAGTGTTGTATTCTTCATTCAAGTTCTCTCATCTTATCTAGTTTTGCCTATCTTTTGTTAACCGGAGTGCTGTCTGAATCTTTCTTACCTTTCTAAGGCAATATGTTGTTGATTTTAGCAAGTATCATTCCATCTCCTCAAGTTCTTGTTATTTCCTTCCATTTTCAGACGGAGTGCTGTCCGAATCTTGTCATTCTTATTCCTTGGCTATACCGTTGCAGTTTCATATTCTTTTCGTCCGTGAGCTCTTGTTTCATGTCTTCAACCTACAAGGTTCTCGTAATGCTCCTTGTTCCTCTTTTCCAACGGAGTATTTCATCTTCGTTCATCTCCATTGCATTCTTTCTTTCTTTCAATTTGTTTAACCTCTCAGGTTCTTTGGTTTCACTCGTCTGCCAAAGAAGCAACTTTGTTTTACCTCTTCCTCTTCCGTTTTTACCCGGTGATATCTCTAGGATCTCGGGTCGAGATCCTCTGTTAGTGTGGGAGAGTTGTGACGCCCGAGACTGACGTCCCAGAAGATTCCAGAAGGTTCCAGAAGATTCCAGATGTTCCGGGTTGCCCGTGTGTTCTTTGTGCTTGCTTTATTTATTTTTGCATTGCAGCATGTCATTTTTTATTTTGCATCTCAACCTAAATAAACCGTGTGGACCTTCGGTCCATTTAAATCGAGGGAAGGTGACTTCTCTTTATAACATATAAAAGCCTCCTAATAATTATGGAGCTATATTAATAATTATTCCATTCCTCGGAATTACTCAAACACACTTGCATATTCTCCCCATGTCTTTTTCACTTCGAGCTTCTCCTTCTAAACCTTGCTATAGTCTTTCCGTTATTTTCGAGGCTTCTCTAAATCTAGACTCCTTTTAAACTCCTTGAGGCAAGCTATTTATTTAGTTTGCACTTCCCTTTTGTTGGAAATATTTTTGTGAGGTTGGAGTTATTCCGTAAAGCCTTACAAAAATGTCCATCATTTTATCCTTGTTCTTTGACCTTCTTTTCTTATTTTTATTTTGCTCCTTCTCTTTTGCTTCTGCTAAGGGAAATAAAAAGAAGGGCAGCAGTCCAGGCCGCCGGCCCATCTGGGCCTCCTCCTTTTCCCCCCCAGCGGCCCAAGACTCCTCCCTCATTAGGCCCGCACCTCCTGGCCCCTTAGCCCCGGCCTCACCACCGAAACCCTAACTCCCTTCGCACCCTCTCCCCTCGCTCTCTTTCTTCCCCCGTAGCCCGTTCCCATCTCACCCCCGCAGCCTTCGGCCCTCGCGCCCGATCTACTCCCTCCTCCCTAGCGCGCGGCCAGGAGCCCGGGTCCCGCGCCCGGCCTCGTTCTGCCCGCGGCCAGGCCGCCTCCCGGAGCCCGGCGCCGCCCCGACGCAGGAGCCCCGCGCCGCCGAGCCTCCATGGCGCCTCGCTCTCACCCCGCGCGCGGGCTCCCTTCCGCCGTGGTCGCCTTCCCGTCCTTCCAGCAAGAGCCTGCCGCGGCCCGCGCCGCGCCCCCTCCTCCTCTGCACCGTCCAGGGCCGGCCGACGCTTTCCTTCCAGCGCCAAGGCCAGGCCGCGCCCGGCCTCCTCTTCCTCTGCCCTGGCCGCCACGGCCCGAGCGCCCCGCCATGGAGCCAGGAGCCGAGCTCCTCTTCTCCAGCGCAAGATGTGCCTCGGCCCCCTCGTCCTGTGCTACCGGCGCCCGTCTCCAGGAGCTGCAGCAACCAGCAGCGCCGCACCCTTCGCGCCAAGACCCCGAGCGGCTGTTCCCCTCCTCTGCTTCGTCCCGGGGAACTCGAGTTGCTGCGCCGTGGCCTCGTCTCCGTGCAGCCTTGTTTTGCTCCTGTAGTTTTGTTGTTTTTTTGTGTGTGCCCGTGCTGTAATTTTTTTGGACAGATGACCCGTATACGACTACCGGCGACCCGACCAAGTACCCCTTCGGAGAAGTACCTCTACGAACTCGTTGCGAGAACCGATTTTGGCAAGTACACCTACGGCCCGAACGTCTACGAACCGTGTACGAGATCGACGCCCGAACAACTACCGACGCCCGGAAAACGACCAAGTTCCACTACTTCCCACGACGCCGTCGAACACCAAGTACCTCTACATGACCGACAAGTACCACGACGACCCGAACGACTACCGTCGCGTGTACCACTACCGTCGCCCGGAAACGAGGAATTCGCCAAGTACCACGACATGGTGACGTGAACCACTACTTCCTCTCCGATGAACGAGAACAACTACTTCCACTACACCCCGAGAACGACTTCTTCCTCTACGTCTCGAACCGCCCCGGAACGCACGCTTCGAAGGTATAACCCCGTGGATGACCCGTGTCATGCTTGCTTGTGTTGTATGAAATGTCTTCCGTGTGTGCTTCGTGCCCGTTCCACCTTTTGTCATGTTCCTCGGTTGCCTCGCCACCGACGCGTGGGAACCCGGCAACGGGATCACCCCATCATCTTGTTCAACTCGTTCACTCCACCTTTTGTTTTGCACCGGTCCCTCACCGAGTTACCGGTACCGATATGATGCCATTGCCTCATTTCGGATCGTTGCCGTGGCACCCTTTCATTCCACCACGGTGACAATGCTTCATATCTTGTTAATTGTCAACCTTTTAATAACTTGCATATAAACTTGATCATGTCATCCGCATCATGTTAACAACACTAAATGCTTAATTGTTGTTGCTTTAATAATTATTAAACATGCTCATGGGGATTTTCCGGACTTGTTGTTGTTATTTCCGGCCTAATTTAAAATGCCTAAATAGTGTAGTTTCTTTATGCTTCACCTCTTGCCATGTTAAAACCATTTAATCTTGTCTTGTAAATAATGAGAGTCAACTAAATAATTAAATGTGGTGTTTCGTCAATATGCAACCCGTTGCATATTGATCTCCACTTAACTTGTAGATTTGTTTGTGCACTTTGCCATGCCATGCATTTTTAAACCGGACATGCATCATGCTTGCTTGTGCATCGTATGCCATGTTAATGATTGTGTGTTCACCGTGTTGTTTCTTTCTTTCCGGTTGCTTCTCTTGTTAGCTTCGGTTTCGTTCCGGAGTTGTGAGGTTTCGCTCGACTGTTGCTCCGTCTTCTTCGTGGATCCGTTCTTCTCCCTTGTGGAATCCCTGGCAAGATGACCGAACCCGGATACCATTACTATCTTTGCCTATTGCTAGAGTATCGTTCTTTAGTTTTGCCTCGATGCCCATGTTCTTCTTGTGAGCCTCCTACTTGTAACCAATTGCCATGTTTAATCACCCTACCTATGCAAACCGTTGCTTGGCTAAGTACGCTTCGCTCAGCCCTTCTTATAGCATTGTTAGTTGCAGGTGAAGATTGAAGATGCTTGCTTCCTGTTGAAGTTTGGTTGGGTTATATCACACTATATGAATGCTTAAATGAAATCATCTATATACTGGCAAGGGTGGAAGGGTAAGCCTTTTGCTTGGTGATTTGTTCCACTCATGCCGTTAGGAACCGTATAAACCGGTGTTATGTTCCTTGATTATGCGTTCCTAACACGGTTGGGGTGTATGGGACCCCCTCGATAAACCGCTATGTGCTAAGTCTTTTCCAGCAAATCCCAACTTTGGTACTATTTGCCTAATAACTAATAAAAAAACTTGCATGTGGACTAGCTATCCCTTTTATTTTAATTCAACCCCCCGGGCCAGTGCTCCACATGAGTGTTGGTCCGAAACGAGCAGACTGCGGGGCCACCTCAAGGAAACTTGAGGTTTGGTAAAAACCTGTAGGATGACTCATCCGGTCGTGTCCTGAGACTTAGATACGCGCGGCTACTATCAGGGTGTCGACACGCCGGGAGGATTTGCTGGATTAGCCTTACCTTAGTTCGGTTTAACTTGAGCACGGGATTCCGAGAATACTCGGGTCTTCCCACCTATGGAGTTGCGACTTCGCGGATCGTGGGCTTGTGATGGGCCAAGTTGGAACACCCCTGCAGGGTTTGAACTTTCGAAAGCCGTGCCCGCGGTTATGTGGCAGATGGGAGCTTGTTAATTCCGGTTGTAGATAACTTGACACAATGTTTCAATACACTACCAGCGTGTGTACCGTGACTGTCAATTTCCAAATAGGGATTCGGGAGTTGAACACGGTGGGGTTATGTTTGACCGGCTTTAGTTAGGATCACTTCGTGATCATCTCTCGACCGATGCATTTCTCTTCTCGCTCTCTTTTACGTAAGTTAGTGCTAGTTGCTGCTGCAGACTCTTGTTTGTTCCTTCACCTCTTATTCTTTCTTCAGCCTTGTCCTCACCCAAGGCTTAAATAGTCTTGTTACCCGGGAACGGGATTGCTGAGTCCTCTGTGGCTCACAGTTACTTCACCACACCAGATGCAGGTTCAGCCGAGTTTGATGCAGGAGTTGGATCAGCTCTTCACCGGGAGTTCGATGAAGCTTGTGGCTGTTTGCTTGTGACGTTTCGATGTTCAGTAGTGGTTTCTACTAGGATTCGATCTTGGCCTGTGGCTTTATGTTGTTTTGGTATCTTTCTTTGGATCTTCACCCGTAGTCGGGTTGTGATGTTTTGAATGATGATTGCTTATGTATTGTATTGTGTGAAGTGGCGAGTGTAAGCCAACTATCTCTCTTTTGCAATTTTAATCCCTCTTTTACATGAGTCGTGCAAAGATACCAAACTTGAGATCATTCTAGGATGGGCTTATATCTTTAAGTCGTGCCTCGACACGTAGGAGATATAGTCCCATCCTGGGCATTACAGGAAACCTTTGGGGGATTCCTTGCCTCAAGAGGAAATTGTCCTCGCCTGCGCCCACTAGTGCCCTTCTGACCATGTTCGTCATGGCCCACGTCATCCACGCCTCGTGAGGTTGGGTGGCGAGCCTAGAGATATCCGCCCCTCGGGAGGTGGCTTCGGGAGGCTGCTCCTCTGGAGACATTGGTGTTCGAAATATACCCTACATGCAATAATAAAATGGTTATTATTATATTTCATGAATCATGATAAAGGTTTATTATTCATGCTAGAATTGTAGACCGAAAACTTAAATACATGTGTGAATACATAAACAAATACCATGTCCCTAGTGAGCCTCTACTAGACTAGCTCGTTGATCAAAGATGGTTAAGGTTTCCTAACCATAGACATGAGTTGTCATTTGATAACGAGATCACATCATTAGGAGAATGATGTATGGACAAGATCCATCCGTTAGCTTAGCATTTGATCGTACAATTTATCTACCGCTTTCTTGTATGTCAAATACATGTTCCTTAGACCATGAGATCATGCAACTCCTGGATACCAGAGGAATACCTTGTGTGCTATCAAACGTCATAGCGTAACTGGGTGATCATAAAGATGCTCTACAGGTATCTCCGAAGGTATTTGTTGAGTTGGCATGGATCGAGATTGGGATTTGTCACTCTGAGTATTGGAGAGGTGTCTGTGGGCCCTCTCGGTAATACACATCATAAGAAACCTTACAAGCAAATGACTAATGAGTTAGTTACGAGATGATGTATTACAGAACGAGTAAAGAGACTTGCCGATAGTGAGATTGAAGTTGGTATAGAGATATCGATGATCGAATCTCGGAAAAGCAACATACTAAAAGTGCAACTAATCCCCAGGTGGTTTTGGTAATTCATAACAACATATAGCTCATTGAACTAATATCCATTCAAGTTTGATATTTCAGAAAGTTCAATGAATGGCATGGCATGGACTAGATATGTAGACCCCTCAAAATTCTAAGGACACATATTGGCAAAAGCTCAAGACTCTTCATTTATATTTTAGTGATCCAAGATCACATTGAGTCCATAGGTGATGTCTACTATGCAACTTTATTCTTGTAGACACGTGTTGGGCCTCCAAGCGCAGAGTTTTGTAGGACATTAGCAATTTTCCCTCAAGTGGATGACCTAAGGTTTATCAATCCGTAGGAGGGGTAGGATGAAGCTGGTCTCTCTCAAACAACCCTGCAACCAAATAATAAAAAGTCTCTTGTGTCCCCAACACACCAAATATAATGGGAAATTGTGTAGGTCCATGATACGTCTCAAACGTATCTACTTTTCCAAACACTTTTGATATTGTTTTGACCTCATTCTTGCATGATTTGGACTAAACTAACCCGGACTGACGCTGTTTTCAGCAGAGCTGCCTGTATGGTTTATTTGTGTGCAGGAAAACGGATTTTTAAGTATCTCAGAAAAATCCACGAAAAATCACAGAAAATCCACGCACCCTAAGGAACCAGATGCCAGAAGTGGGGCCAGAGGGGGGCCAGGGGGTGCCCAGGCGCCCTGTGGGCGCGCCCCCCTGGGCCGCGCCGGGGGGGCGCCTGGGTGGGGCCCACACCCCCTGGTGCCCTACTTTAGCCCGTATTTTTACTCCCGACGCAAAAACCCCAGATCAGAAGTTCTTTCGCAATTTTTCGTCGCGGAGCCGCCGCCACCCTCCGTTCTTCCTCGGGAGGGCTAATCTGGAGGCTGATTTGGCCTCCGGAGAGGGGAGATCGTCGCCATCGTCATCATCATCACCACTCCATCATCCCTCCATGACTTCTCCCTCCATGTGTGAGTAATTCCCCTGCTGTAGGCGAAGGGGATGGTAGGGATTGGATGAGTTAGATCATGTAATAGTTTATCAGATCGTTGGGGGCATGTTGCCTATCATCTACTATGGTGTTTATCGTCTTTGCTACAACTTGTTATTCTTAATGCTTGACACTTAGGGCCCGAGTGCCATGATTTTAGATCTGAACCATATGTGTTTGTATGAATATATTTGTGTTCGTGATCCTACCTATGAGTTGTATGCACCTGTTACGGTTCGGAACCGGCGATCCCAAAAGTGACACTTGGGACACCAAAGGGGATGGTCCGTAGTTTGAGGATTACATGTATCCATTGAGTTCATTGCTTTGTTCCGGTGCTCTTTGACAGGAGCACCTTAATATCCATTAGTTCCTTTTGGCCCCGTTCGTAGTGGGATGGTAGGACAAAAGATGTTGTGCAAGTTCTTATTGCAAGCACGTACAACTACCTACGGGATACATGCCTAATGTTTAATATTTGCCTAGATGATCATTACTTTTCCGTGTGCCGTGCCCCAAGTTAGAATCTATCTCATCCATGCAGTGCCCAACCATCCATCTCCCTAGCCTACAGTATTTTAAATCCTGCTTGTTACTAGTCGCTACTTTTGCTATTTACTTTGCTATCTACTGTTGCTATTTACTTTTACTATTCACTTTTACTATTACTATCATCACTATCATATCACTGCTACCACTTATCTTTGTTGCAAGTAAGTATATTCCAGGTGCGGTTGAATTGGCAACTCAACTGTCAAAGCTTATAAATACTCTTTGGCTCCCCGTGTGTCGAATCAATAAATTGGGTTATTCTTACCCGCGAAGACTATCTCGATTCCTTACGGTTGAGGGTTATCAAGTACCGTTTTCTGGCGCCGTTGCCGGGGAGCATAGCAATATTTACAAGTCTACTTGAGGTATCCTACCTGCTGCACTTTATTCACTATGGGTAAGAAAGGAGACCCCAAGGTTCCGATCTTACTATCCACTACAAGAAGAGGTACTGCTCTGAGCACTAGTGCTACGCTTGATTCACCTTCCATTATGAGTAAGTTTGCCTCACCACCACCACATGATGCTCCTACTGAATCTATTACTATGTCTGATACTCTTGATGATGCTTCTACTACTTTTGATGATATTAGTTCGCTTGGTTATGCTCTTGAGAAACAAATTGCTGCTGCTGCTAAAAAGTCTGGAATTGAACTCCCTGTTAGTCGCTATCCTATTGGTGAAACTTATGATTATCCTGATTTGAGTAAACTCAAGGAGAGTCTCCTTGATGATGATTACTATATACTAGATGAATAATTATGCAGGGAACTGACAGAGTTTTCCGGCTCTGACCCTGAAGCTATTAAGAAACTATTTGAAAAACACTCTTTGAAGAACAAAACCGTTCCTAATCCTGAATTTGCTACATCTCCTATATGCATTGATGATCCTGATTTTGATTTCTCTGTTGATCTTTCACTTATACCTAGTTGAAGCTGACCCCTTTTATGGCAGAGAAAATGATGATGCTATTGCACACCTAACTAAACTTGGTGAGCTAGGTAGCCTGTTTACCACGGATGAAAAGATACGCTAGTTTTATGTGACCAAGCTTCTTCCTTTCTCGTTGAAGGAAGGTGCCAAAGCATGGTATGATTCACTCCCATACAGTTCCATTAAGAGTCCACAGGACTTAGCTCACTCTTTTGTTGATAAGTACTTTCCTGCTCACATGCAACATGCTGCTTTACAAAGAATTTATAACTTTAAACAGTTGCAGGATGAGTCCCTCCCTAAAGCTTGGGGGAGGTACTGCGGTCTGATTTGGGCTAGACCAGGACATGAAATCCCTAAGAATGAATTAATTGATATATTATATGCTGGTCTAACTGATGAATCCAGGTCCTATTTGGACAGTTGTGCTGGTTGTGTTTTCAGGAAAAGAACACCGGACGATGCGGAAGATTTGATGGGCAGGATTGCCAAAAACCATGAAGATTGGTCCGTCCCTGAACCACCTCCACCAACAAAGAAGAGGGGCATGTTTGTTCTGAGCCCCGAGGATATGCGAGAAGCAAAGAAGTCTATTAAAGAGAAAGGTATTAAAGCTGAAGACGTGAAGAATCTACCCCCTATTGAGAAGCTGTGTGAGCCTACTACTCACCCTCCTATGGTAGAGGTACATTCTCTTTTAGATTTCAACGCAAGTGACATCCCTCATGGTAAACCTCCTGATCAATGTTTAGATGAGTTTGATAATTTTATTATGAAACAGAATCATTTTAATGAGAGGATAGAAAGTCAGTTGCATGATAATTCCCTTGCTATCAAAAGACTGCTTAATGTTTTAGATAGAACAGTTAATGATGTTCAATGTCTTGTGAAGCATTTTCATATGGTTCAAACTCAGCTTGATCAAATTTCTAATGTGCAAAGAGATTTGCTTGCTAACAATGCCAAACAAGATAATTTGCAGGCTTTTGGGATTAAGACCCGAGGAGGAACTAGCACTCAAGATCCTCTTTATCCAGAGGGGCATCCGAAGAGAATCGAGCAGGATTCTCAAATGCAGGAAGAAGAAATTGTTGTCTCTCCAAAGAAGAAGAAAAATAAAGAGACTGACAATTCTAATGATCCTATTGCAGATGAAGAGCCAGTTATTGATCCCAACAGTGTATCTATTTCCGATGCTGAGACTGAAGACGGTGCTGAACCTGAAGGTAATGATAATGAGAAGAACGATCCGCCTGAAGTTCGAGAAGAAGAAGCACCTGACAAACGTAAGAGGTACACTAAAGAAGACTTCATCACAAGGAAACATGGGAAGGAGAGAGAACCATGGGTGCAGAAACCCATGCCCTTTCCAGGTAAGTCCATCAAATCTAAAGAAGAAGAGCACTATAATAAGTTTTGTGAATGGATTAAACCTCTTTTTCTTGAAATTCCTTTGACTGATGCTATTAAGTTACTTCCTTATTCAAAATATATGAAAGATATTGTCACTACTAAAAGAAAAGTTCCTAATGATGCAATATCTACTATGCTTGCTAACTATTCTTTCAGTGGAAAGATTCCTGAGAAGCTCGGTGATCCAGGTATACCCACCATTCCTTGCTCCATAAAGAATAATTATGTCAAAACTGCTTTATGTGATCTTGGAGCAGGAGTGAGTGTTATGCCTCTCTCTCTTTACGAGAGGCTTTGTTTAGAGAAACTAATTCCTACAGATATCTCCCTTCAGATGGCTGACAAGTCAACCGCTGTTCCGATAGGTATTTGTGAGGATGTTCCCGTAGAAGTTGCTAATTGTTTAATTCTCACTGATTTTGTTATGCTTGACATGCCCGAGGATGGGAGCATGTCCATTATTCTTGGTAGACCTTTTCTTAACACCGCAGGTGCTATTATTGATTGCAATAAAGGGAAGGTTACTTTCCATGTGAATGATAAAGAACACACGGTATATTTTCCGAAAAAGACCGACAGGAGGCATGCCCTCAACTCTATAGAGAGTATCGAGACCGTGAAAATTGGAGAATGGAACTGTCCACTACATGTGCCTCACAAATACAAAACTATCATGGTGGGGACAATGTCCATCAAAGTAAAGGTTTAGTAACTACTTCGTAAGAGGTGAGACTTTTTGCTCTATATATCGCTTGTTTGTTGGTAAGACTTGATCAACCTTACTAGTGAACATGTTTTATATGGATAAAAAGTTGAGCTTGTTATGTTTTCATTTGTTTTTAGTGTTGTCCTACTTGCTGTACCAAGTATTTATGTTTTTGAAGCTTCACAATACTACTAACTGCTTCAAGTTTTCAGAGAGTTTCGCAGCTTTTTGAACTTCGAAAAAATTTCAACAGTGAAGTTTTCAGAAAAATTCCAGAAAAATTATAATAAAAATTTCCACAACGGGAGAGACCCAGAAAGTCCTGGGGCCAGCCAGGAGGGGCCACCAGTGGCCCAGGCGGCCAGCTGGCGTGGCCCAGCCCCTGGCCACGCCCACAGGGCGCCTGGGGCCCACGGGACCCCCCTCCAGGTATGTCTTCTTCCTCCCTCTCTCTCTTTTTCCAAAAACACGAGTTCTGGTCTTGTTCTTGCTGTTCTTGCTGTTCTTGGAGGCGATTCTTCGATCTCTCTCTACAGCCCATCATTTGAGCTGAAATTTTGAGCAAATACTCCCTTGTATGTGACTCCTCCACCCCTCCAATTAGATTTTTGATTGGTGGCCTCATTTGTGAGTATTTAGTAGTTCTTGGTGCTCTAGAGATGAGCTTGCATGCATGTGTAGAAAGTTATTTTTCAAGTTTTGATGCAAGTTTATGCCTTGGGCAAGTGAGTTGAGTAGTTTGCCTTAGCTCACTTTGTTTTAATCCTCGTTTTCGTAAATTGTAAAAAATTTCAAAAATGAGTTTGTTAGGAAGGGCAAAAGGGTGGCTTGAGAAGAGGAGGCCCGCACACTCCGATCGAGTCACTAGAGCCGCAGCTTCACCATCGACTGCTAGGGTGAGCTACAATGAAGATCATGTGCCCCTGGAATTGTTGGAAGACATAGGTCCAGCACGTGCGATGACATTTCCATGTGATGAATTCATGGAAGCTGCGGGAATCAAGGATGAGTTTTATAATCTTTGTGCTAATGCAGGTTTGACACGGCTCGTCACAAGCCGTGTTACTCAGTATCAAAAACTCACCTCCAGTTTCATTAACAGTTTTAGATATAATCCTGATTCAGGTGCTATTGAGTTTAAAATTTATAATGATCTTATCACCATGACTTTGGGAAATTTTTGTGAAATAATAGGTGTGCAGAACGTTGGGAGGATGGCAAGGATGGCCACTCAGCCCTCCGAGCTGAAAACCGTCATCAACTCTCTTTGCAGCATGGGTACGAGGGATATTCATCGGTCGAAGATCTCCAGCATCTTATTTCCTCACCTCAGGTATTTCACATATTATATTGCCAGAGGGGTGTTAGCTCGTGACAACACGAGCAGCATTTCTGCTCCGGATATCGCTATCCTGGCAGCAGCCCTCTCAGGGAGGTCTGATTATAATCTGGGTGCCTTAATTGCTCGACGCCTTGCTATGAACGGTAACAAGGGGGACTTATATGGTGGCGTTTATGCCACACTTATCTTAGAGCATCTTGGAGGCACCCACACCCTGATGATACTCCTTTTACTGATCTTGCTGCTATGAAAAGGCATAAGTTTGTTACCATGGGTTCTGAGCTTGATAACCTTGTTTATATCTTGCGTTTCGGAACTACCACGGAGCGCGAGATCCGTCTACCTGCACCTCTTTTGTTTGATTTTTTTCGCAGGAACGGATGGTCCTTTGATGTTGTCCAGTTCGATGAGTTCATGGTCCAGCATCAGTTTCATAACCCCATGGAGGGGGTTGTGCCCGACGAGGAGAGGCACGGTGAGATACCACATTTTCAGGAAGAGACCGCCACCGAGTTTGGTGAAGGGTCTTCCTCTGTTTGGCGTTCGGAACCTTCCTCGTGGGAGACTCCGAGGAGTTCGGTGTACGCGCCAGCATCCTTCTACGACCCGTGGACTCACCACCACACCCCTGGAGCAGGAGGCTCCTGGGGGCAGTAGCTGCTACCAACTTAGGCCAAAAGCCTAAGCTCGGGGGAGTACGTGCCCTTCTCACTCTTCCATTGTATTTTCCGTTTTATTCACTTTGATCTTTTCGAAGTTTTTGCCCGTTCTTCTTTGTTTCTCTCTTTGCAAAAACAACAAAAAGATTTTCTCTTTCTTTTGCTTTTTATTCAACTTTTGAAAAATCCAAAAAGATTTCCTTTCTCTCTTTAGTTTGCTTTGTTTTCAGAGACCAGCTCGAGTCCGTGATGGCATTTGATTATATTTCCTACGTTCGATCGTGCAAGTGACAAGCAGTGATGACGAAGATCGACTGAAAGGAAGCAACAAGGAAGACCGGTACAAACTCTTATTGTTTCTACTTTTGTACATATGCCTGTACTTATGATCTAGAGACCAGCTTGTAGCGACATAGTGCTATGTTTACAATGCTCTTCCAGTGGTTCTTGCTTTCCTTGTGGCTAGTCCCGAATAACTAGAGTATATAATGTGTTATTGAAATGATCTACATGCATTGCACTGTTCATAGTCTGGTATACTAAGGTGGTATTTCCCTTTAGAGAATTTTTGGATTGAGTTGGCACATGCTTACACATGTTTAAGACTAAAAGTCTACTTTGCCTTGATGATCTTTGAGTTTTAGAATAGTTATATCACTTTCATGCCCGATTCAATGTTGCTTTGTCGCTCTGCATGATTATGACCATTATTGCTCTCTAGTTGGTCGCTTCCCAGTCTTTTGCTAAACCTCCACCTGTACTAAGCGGGATGACTGCTTGTGCATCCAAACCCTTTAAACCAGTTATGCCATATGAGTCCACTATACCTTCCTATACATGGTATTTACCTGCCATTCCTAACGAAGACTTTCATGTACCATCTCGAAATTAATCAAAAGCATTTCTCTTTTTGTGCCTATGTTTTAGCTCATGAGGGAGTAGTAGTTAATTCATAATCTTTTTAAGTTGGACAAGTTTCACCCCTGGATTGCATGTATAATATGCATACCCCTAATATGAAAAGGAACTGGCATTGAGTGCGCCCAGCTCGAAAAGATAATATAACAAACAAACCCTCCTTCACGCTTTGTTCATGAGAAATCAGAAAACTTTGGCAGTGATAAACAAAGGAGATTAAGAGGATGTGATCGTCCTCATGCGGGAGTCGTTCCTCGAGACTTGTCTAGCTTAAAAAGTGATTTAGTTATCTGCTAGCATTCGTTGAAGAAATATGCACCTCTCAAAAACATATTTACTTCTGTTTTTAAAACCAAGAGCTCTGGTACATGTTTAGTTTTTGTTTCCGACCACGGGTTTTCAACCTTGCCAATAAAAGCCACGGTTCGAGAGTCTCAACTTCTTTCTTCAAAGCACCGACTAGGAGAGCATAATTGTCATTCTGAGTGTAATGTGCATTGTCCCAAAGTATTACATTGTCTTCTGCATACTTGTGATATGATTTATTCTGAAATTCTTAGCTCTAGTCTCCTTTAAAATTCTGGAGGAGTCTCTGCATTTATGTTTTGCTTCACTCATGGAGGCTAGCGAGATACCACCCTAATATGCTCAAGCTATGTGCAATGTGATCTTGTCTTGATTTTCAGTAATATATTATTTACTTTTTAGTATTTGTGACTGGTCACTTGAAAGAAGGATTGCTCCTTGCATTGTCCTCATAAGTACTGTTTCAATACTTGCTAAACTCTTTTCGTAGTACATGCGTATATACATCTAATGAAGCAAAAGAGTTTGTCAAAGTTTTCTTTGTCGCGTCCAGTTCGTTGAACTGAATTGCTTGAGGACAAGCAATATGCTAAGCTTGGGGGAGTTGATACGTCTCAAACGTATCTACTTTTCCAAACACTTTTGATATTGTTTTGACCTCATTCTTGCATGATTTGGACTAAACTAACCCGGACTGACGCTGTTTTCAGCAGGGCTGCCTATATGGTTTATTTGTGTGCAGGAAAACGGATTTTTAAGTATCTCAGAAAAATCCACGAAAAATCACAGAAAATCCACGGACCCTAAGGAACCAGATGCCAGAAGTGGGGCCAGAGGGGGGCCAGGGGGTGCCCAGGCGCCCTGTGGGCGCCCCCCCTGGGCCGCGCCGGGGGGGGGGGGGGGGGGGGGCGCCTGGGTGGGGCCCACACCCCCTGGTGCCCTACTTTAGCCCGTATTTTTACTCCCGACGCAAAAACCCCAGATCAGAAGTTCTTTCGCAGTTTTTCGTCGCGGAGCCGCCGCCACCCTCTGTTCTTCCTCGGGAGGGCTAATCTGGAGGCTGATTTGGCCTCCGGAGAGGGGAGATCGTCGCCATCGTCATCATCATCACCACTCCATCATCCATCCATGACTTCTCCCTCCATGTGTGAGTAATTCCCCTGCTGTAGGCGAAGGGGATGGTAGGGATTGGATGAGTTAGATCATGTAATAGTTTATCAGATCGTTGGGGGCATGTTGCCTAACATCTACTATGGTGTTTATCATCTTTGCTACAACTTGTTATTCTTAATGCTTGACACTTAGGGCCCGAGTGCCATGATTTCAGATCTGAACCATATGTGTTTGTATGAATATATTTGTGTTCGTGATCCTACCTATGAGTTGTATGCACCTGTTACGGTTCGGAACCGGCGATCCCAAAAGTGACAGCTTGGGACACCAAATGGGATGGTCCGTAGTTTGAGGATTACATGTATCCATTGAGTTCATTGCTTTGTTCCGGTGCTCTTTGACAGGAGCACCTTAATATCCATTAGTTCCTTTTGGCCCCGTTCGTAGCGGGATGGTAGGACAAAAGATGTTGTGCAAGTTCTTATTGCAAGCACGTACAACTACCTACGGGATACATGCCTAATGTTTGATATTTGCCTAGATGATCATTACTTTTCCGTGTGCCGTGCCCCAAGTTAGAATCTATCTCATCCATGCAGCGCCCAACCATCCATCTCCCTAGCCTACAGTATTTTAAATCCTGCTTGTTACTAGTCGCTACTTTTGCTATTTACTTTGCTATCTACTGTTGCTATTTACTTTTACTATTCACTTTTACTATTACTATCATCACTATCATATCACTGTTACCACTTATCTTTGTTGCAAGTAAGTATATTTCAGGTGCGGTTGAATTGACAACTCAACTGTCAGAGCTTATAAATACTCTTTGGCTCCCCGTGTGTCGAATCAATAAATTGGGTTATTCTTACCCGCGAAGACTATCTCGATCCCTTACGGTTGAGGGTTATCAGTCCACTAGTTGGGCGAAGAGATGGTGATACAAGTGTAATATTGATAGTAGATATATATTTTTGTAGTGCGAACAATAAAAAACAGCAAGGTACCAAGTAACAAAAGTGAGCACAAACGGTATTGCAATGATGGAAAACAAGGCATAGTGTTCGTACTTTCGCTAGTGCAATCTCTCAAGAATACTATTAATAATTGGATCACATATCCACCCCTCAACGAAACCACCTCAAAGTTATCCTTTCCATTCAATCTAACAAGAGTTCGTACTAAAACAACATAAAGTTATCCTTTTCAATCTATCTATCAAGAGTCCGGACTAATCATAACCCCAAGACAAATTCAGATTAATAATACTCAAAGAGTGCCCCAAGATTTCTACCGGAGAAACAAAGACAAGAGTGTGCATCAACCCCTATGCATAGATTACCCCAATGTCACTGCGAGAATCTGCGAGTTGAGTGCCAAAACATATATCAAGTGAATAAATATGATACCCCATTGTCACCACGAGTATTCAATTGCAAGACATATGTCAAGTGTTCTCGAATCCAGAAAAGTATTCAATCCAAAGAAATCTCAAAGGGAAAACTCAATTCATCATAACAAGAGAGGGAAAACACCATATGATCCGACTATATTAACAAAGCCCACGATACATCAAGATTGTGAATCTCAAGAACACAAGAGAGAGATTAAACAAATAGCTACTGGTACAAACCCTCAGCCCCGAGGGTGGACTACTCCCTCCTCATCATGGTGGCCACTGAGATGATGAAGATGGCCACCGGTGATGATTTCCCCCTCCCTGCGGCGTGCCGGAAAGGGCTCTAGATTGGATATCGTGGAGTATAGAGCGTTGTAGTGGCGGAACTTCTAATCTAGGTTTACCCCGAAGGGTTTCAGAATATTTGTGAATTTATAGGGTAAAGAGGGGGTGCAGGAGGCCACCGAGGTGGGCACAACCCACCTAGGCACTAGGGGGGCATGGCGCGCCCTGGTAGGTTGTGCCCCCCTCGGGGCACCCCCAGGTGCTTCTTCAGCCCATTGAGTGTCTTTGGGCCCATAAAAATTCTCCAAAAAGTTTCGCGGTGCTTGGAATCCGTCTGATATTGATTTCCTGCGATGTAAAAAACATACAGAAAATAACAATTGGCACTTGGCACTATGTCAATAGGTTAGTTCCAAAAAATATAAAATGACTATAAAATGATTGTAGAACATCCAAGAATGATAATATAACAGAATGGAACAATAAAAAATTCTAGATACGTTGGAGACGTATCAGCATCCCCAAGCTTAATTCCTGCTCGTCCTCGAGTAGTTAAATTATAAAAACAAATGTTTTGATGTGGAATACTGCCTATCATGTTTATCACATATTATTTTCTTTATAGGATGGACATTTGGACTTTTATATGGTTCAAGGCAATAGTCTAGTTTTGACATGAGATTTAAATACTCAAGCATATCAACAAGCAACCATGTGTTTCAGAATATCAAATGCTAAAGAACGTTATCCCTACAAAACCATGTAGTCTTGTCATGCTCTTTCTTCCTAGCTCAAAGTATAAATCATGTACTACCCTGGTGTCAGCCAAGCAATCGGTTCATACATTTTAATGCGCTTCAGCATTTTCAACTCGCACGCAATACATGAGCGCAAGCCATGGATATAGTAATATAGGTGGAATAGAATGCAGTGGTAGTAGACAAAAGAAGGGAAGAAAGTCTCACATCAACTAGGCAAACTAATGGACTATGGAGATGTCCATCAATCGATATCAATGTGAGGAGTAGGGATTGCCATGCAACGGATGCACTAAGAGCTATAAGTGTATGAAAACTCAATATGAAACTAAGTGGGTATGCACCAAACTCTACTATAGAAAATTCCCACTAGTATATGAAAGTGACAACATAGGAGACTCTCTATATAAAAAAACATGGTGCTACTTTGAAGCACAAGTCTGGTATTTGCATGCCCCTTCTCTTTTTTCTTTCATTCATCTTTTTTTAGTCCAGAGTCTCATCCCGACTTGTGGGGGAATCATGGTCTCCATCATCCTATAATCATTGGGACATGCTCTAATAATGGATAATGATGTTCTTCACACTTCTATTTACTTATAACTCAAAAGAAATAAAAATTACAACTCTATACCTATAACATAGTATGACTCTATATGATGAAAAATGAATGCTCAAGTCAACTATATGATGGAGGTGCATGTCAATATATCCCGGAATGGCTATGGAAATGCCATAATAGGTAGGTATGATGGCTATTTTGAGAAAGGTTTAATAAAGTTTATGCGCCGACGAACATTGCACGGTACAAGAGAGGCTAGCAATTATGAAAGGGTGAGAGTGCGTATAATCCATGGACTCACATTAGGCATAAGAACTCACATACTTATTGCAAAGTTTATTAGCCCTTGAAGCAAAGTAATACTACGCATGCTCCTAGGGGGGAGGTTGGTAGGAGTTAACCATCGCGTGCCCCCGACCTTCACACAAAGATAGGACAATCAAGGATAAATTGTGCTCCAACTTCCCGGCATAACGAGAGACTATACGTGCATGCTTCGGGAATCACAAACCTTAGCACCAATATCTTACTAAAGCACAATTACTTATCAACATGACTCACATATAACATCATCATGTCTCAAAACTATTACAAGGAATCAAGTTCATTTTGTCCAATGATCTTCATGAAAGTTTTTATTATACCCTTCTTGGATATCTATCATATTGGGGCTAATTTTCACGTGTTGCTTTTGATAAGCTCAAACAAATATAAGTGAAGAACATGATCATAAAATTTTCTTCTCTCAAATTAATCTAAGTGAAGCAAGAGAGAATTTCTTCAAAAATACTAAAGCACACCGTGCTCAAAATTATATAAGTGAAGCACTAGAGCAACAGTGCTAGAAAAGAGCTTCTTTAACGGGATGTGAATGCCACTCATCTAGCTTTTTCGGCAACTATTTGGGGGCTCTATTTTATTTAAAAACTTTCAGATCTAAGTATTTTATTAAAACAGCAAGAAAACAAAATAAAATTATATTTCAAGAATAGCACATCCCATGTGAAGATGCAAAAACTTAGGATCAACCTATGCTAACCGATAATTGTTGATGAAGAAAGGTGGGATGCCTATCGGCGCATCCCCAAGCTTAGAAGCTTGAGAATTCTTGAAGTATTATCTTGGGGTGCCCTAGGCATCCCCAATCTTGAGCTTTTGTGTCTCCTTAATTCTTCTCATATCACGGTTTTCGTAAATCTCGAAAGCTTCATCCACACAAAACTCAACAAGAACTCGTGAGATAAGTTAGTATAAATCAATACAAAACCTTATCATCCTCTACTGTATCAAATCACTAAAAATATTGTTCAACATTTCTTCTAAATGCCTCTGCATATTTAATAGTCCTATCCTCAAATAGGATAATTAAACAAGCAAACATATGCAAACAATGCAAACATAATAGCTATCTGCCAAAACAGTACAATCTGTAAAGAGTGGAATTGTTCTCATACTTCCCTAGCTCTAAAAATTCTGAAAAAATTACCATGTTACAGAGAACTTATTCAAGATGACTTTGTAAAAATTTCAAGATTTTATCATGCTCTGACTATCCAGAAGAATTCAGACAATGATAGAAAACTTTCTGTTTTCAAACAACAACATATATACTTGCAAAATAAGCATGGTAAAGGATATCCTTGACATTTTTATTGAAATAAAAGATACAAAAAATTATTATAAATACCAGCAAGAAAATACTAACAAAATAAAATGACGCTCCAAGAAAAACACATATCATGTGATGAATAAAAATATAGCTTCAAGAGAGGTTACCAATAATGTTGGAGACGATAGAGGGGATGCTTTCCGGGGCATCCCCAAGCTTAGTTGCTTGGATCTTCCTTGAATATTACCTTGTTGTGCCTTGGGAATCCCCAAACTTAGGGTCTTGCCACTCCTTATTCTCCTCATATCGGTATCTGACCCAAAACTTGAAAACTTCAATCACACAAACTTAACAAAACTTCGTGAGATGGGTTAGTATGATAAAACAAATCATTCACTTTGGGTACTGTCAAAGACAAGATTAATAATTGTTCTCACACAATGCTTACTATAGCATATCATATCTACAATTTATATTGATCAATATAAGCCATAGAAACTAGAAAACAAGCAAACTATGCATTGAAAATTGAATTTGTCAAAAATAGAACAGTCTGTAATGATGTGAACATTCACCATACTTCTGCAACTCTAAAAATCTTGGAAAAAATATGAACATGTGAGAAATTTGTATATTAATCTTCTTAAAAAATAATCAACTTAAAATCACTCTTCGGTTAAAAATGAGAATTTTTCTCGTGAGCACAAAAGTTTCTGTTTTTCAGCAAGATCAAATCTACTATCACCCAACATGATCCTAAGGCTTTGCTTGGCACTTTATTGAAACAAAAGCTATAAAACATGATTACTACAATAGCATAATCATGTGAACAAAAAAAAACAGTAGATATAAGTGTTGGGTTGTCTCCCAACAAGCGCTTTTCTTTAATGCCTTTTAGCTAGTCATGATGATTTCAATGATGCTCATATAAAAGACATGAAACATGCAAGAGAGCATCATGAATCACATGGCAATCACATTTAAGTCTAACCCACTTCCTATGCATAGGTATTTTGTGAGCAAAATTTTTATGGAAGGAAGGATCAACTAGCATAGGAAGTTAAAATAAGCATGACTTCAAAACTTTCAACATAAAGAGAGGAAACTTGATATTATTGAAATACCTACAAGCATATGTTCCTCTCTCATAGTAATTTTCAGTAGCATCGTGAATGAATTCAACAATATAGCTATCACATAAAGCATTCTTTTCATGATCCACAAGCATAAAAAATTTATTACTCTCCACATAAGCAAATTTATTCTCATGAATAGTAGTGGGAGCAAACTCAACAAAATAACTATCATGAGATTAAAAATTAAAGTCACGATGACAAGTTTCATGGTTATCATAATTCAATATATCATACATGTCATCACCATAATCATCATAGATAGCAACTTTGTTATCATAGTCAATTGAAACATCCTCCAAAGTAGTGGATTCATCATTAAATAAAGTTATGACCTCTCCAAATCGACTTTCATCAATATAATCATCATAAATAGGAGGCATGATTTCATTATAACAAATTTCCACATACAATCTTGGGGGGCTAAAAATATCATCTTCATGAAACATAGCATCCCCAAGCTTATGGCTTTGCATATCATTAGCATCATGGATATTCAAAGAATTCATACTAACAACATTGCAATCATGCTCATCATTCAAATATTTTGTGCCAAACATTTTAGTGACTTCTTCTTCTAACAATTGAGCAAAATTTTCCGATCCATCAATTTCAAGAAAGATATTATAAAGATGATCAATAATATGATGCAACCTCAATTCCATTTTTTAGTTTTCTTATATAAACCAAACTAGTGATAAAACAAGAAACTAAAAGATTTGATTGCAAGATCTAAGGATATACCTTCAAGCACTCACCTCCCCGGCAATGGCACCAGAAAAGAGCTTGATCTCTACTACACAACTTTATTCTTGTAGACACGTGTTGGGCCTCCAATCGCAGAGTTTTGTAGGACAGTAGCAATTTTCCCTCAAGTGGATGACCTAAGGTTTATAAATCCGTAGGAGGTGTAGGATGAAGATGGTCTCTCTCAAACAACCCTGCAACCAAATAACAAAAAGTCTCTTGTGTCCCCAACATACCAAATACAATGGGAAATTGTATAGGTGCACTAGTTCGGTGAAGAGATGGTGATACAAGTGTAATATTGATAGTAGATACTGATTTTTGTAGTGTGAACAATAAAAAACAGCAAGGTAGCAAGTAACAGAAGTGAGCACAAACGGTATTGCAATGATGGAAAACAAGGCCTAGGGTCCGTACTTTTGCTTGTGCAATCTCTCAAAAATACTAATATAATTGGATCACATAACCACCCCTCAACGAAATCACCTCAAAGTTATCCTTTCTGTTCAATCTATCAAGAGTTCATACTAAAACAACATAAAGCTATCCTTTCTGGTCTATCTATCAAGAGTCCGTACTAATCATAACCCCAAGACAAATTCAGATTCATAATACTCAAAGAGTGCCCCAAGATTTCTACCGGAGAAACAAAGACAAGAACGTGCATCAACCCCTATGCAGAGATTACCCCAATGTCACTGCAGGAATCCGCAAGTTGAGTGCCAAAACATATATCAAGTGAATCAATACGATACCCCATTGTCACCACAAGTATTCAATTGCAAGACATATTTCAAGTGTTCTCGAATCCATAAAAGTATTCAATCCAAAGAAATCTCAAAGGGAAAACTCAATTCATCACAACAAGAGAGGCGGAAACACCATATGATCCAACTATATTAACAAAGCCCACGATACATCAAGATTGTGCATCTCAAGAACATGAGAGAGATAGAGAGAGAGAGATTAAACACATAGTTATTGGTACAAACCCTCAGCCCCGAGGATGGACTACTCCCTCCTCATCATGGTGGATGCCGGGATGATGAAGATAGCAACCTGTCGTGGAATTAACACGGCAGATGTCCGGATTAACGGACTTAGGTGTGAAGCCGCACATCTATGTAGTAGCTTGAGAGGGGTTGAGCGGAATCGAGAGGCACGACGCAAGACAAAGGTTTAGACAACTTCGGGCCCCGGGAAACATCATCCGGTAATAGCCCTACATGCTGTTTGAGGCTAGGTCTCATTATGATCCTCATGGTGTCGCCGGTAAACCGGCTCTTTGTGTCTCGCCCTAGAAACTTGTGAGAACTTCTCTAAAACTTGTCCCTCTTTGGGGAGCCCTGCCCCTCCTTATATATGTTTGAAGGGGCGGGTTACATGACTAGTCCTATTAGGATTAGGATTGCTTTATTACAAGGAGTCCTAGTCTTGCTTCCTGTGTAAGAGAATATTCCTTGTGCTTTATTCATAAACCGACCCACCATAATGTGAACTGGCCTTCTGGGCCTTGGGCCTTGTCATCCATGATCCGTCAACCGGGTTACCCGTGAGTGGTATTATTTAGGCAGGTTGCTTGTAAACCGTTTGGTTAAGATGGATCGCCAGTGAATCATCAAGTGTAAACCGTCTCTCAAGTAAACCGTCAAGTCCGACCGGGTTATAATTCCGGCCGGTTCTTACCGCGGGGTATATCCCCGACATTAGCCCCCAGTTTAACTTGGATTTATCCATGGTAAACTTATGCTGCAAAATAACCACAAGAGCAAATTTGATAGGTTGTGCTCCGGGTTAAGAATTCTTGTAAACCGGCACCTGGCCATCCTTAAGTCCTTGTCCTTTCCTTCTTCTAGTAAATGCGGGTCAACAGACCAGCTCCATAATCAACTCGCTTGCATAAGAAATATTGTAAATCCAGAATCCACTTGAATCGGCCTTCAATGTTCTGACTTGAAAAAAATATTGACCTTTGAAATATTCAACTGATATCCAACCGGTTGAAAATATAGAACTTGCCGGTTTATGATTACCACTATTGCCGGTTTATAAAAACTGATGATCCCGGGTCATGACTGTTTATGGACGCCGGGTTATGATTGTTGCCAACGCCGGGTCACACAATTAATCTTCCGGACTTACCCAAAACTAAGAATTTGAAAATGTTCCTCCTTTATATGCATATTACCTTGTCGGGGGAAACTATCCGCCACGAACACCTATGGGACCGGAGCCCCTTGTCTGTGCGGTAAGAGGGCGGAGGGAGCACGAAGAGCAGATCGTAGCGAGCACGCGGGCAGTTTTACCCAGGTTCGGGCCGCGATGGTCGCGTAAAACCCTACTCCTGCTTGGTTGTGTATTGAGTTGGAGAGCTCGGGAGCTTGAAGAACCAGCTACACCGAGCGTATGAGCGATCTAGGTTCCGAACCCCCTCCACGTTGTGCATGGGCCTCCTTTTATAGTGCAAGGGGTCACCGACAGGTGTCAACGTAAGAGAAATGGGTAAAAATGTAAAAGAGGTGGTAGTTGTAACAGTGCGGGAATAGTGGAGCTACAGTGCGCGAACAGTGGTCGCTACCTACTTTGACAGTGGGGGACAAGGGCATTTAATGCCCGTCGCCGTCGACCCCAAAAGCTCCCGCCTTCGCGTCTCCGTTCGCCACGGCGATGGCTTCACCACCGTGGAGTGCCACAGTGTCCCCCAGGCTGCACAGCCATCCGCCACGCGTCCCTGGGTTGGCCCCAGGGCGACGCGTGGGCCGATGAGCTGGAGCGCGGGCACACAGCGCAACTCTCCCGGCAAGCACCTTGCCGGGGTCTTGATCTTGCCGGGCCCGGGAGCTTGCCGGGCTCTGAAGCTTGTCGCTCCCCGGGCCCTCGCCGGGACGCATATAGCGCCGAGGCGTGTCTTCTATGATGTAATCTTCTAGTCTTCCTGGCAAGCTCCTCTTGCCAGGGCCTTGCGTGAGTGAGGTAACCTTGAGCCTAGAACGGCCTTCCCGGCAAGCTCCGCTTGCCAGGGTCTCGATCTTCTGTCTTGTATACTTTGTTTTTGAATGGCCTGACATGGAGTAGGGAGGTCTCCGGCGAGCACGTGGTAAACCCTGCCGCGGGAAGCTGCAACTGCCCGTGCACAAGTTGGGGTACTGAGGTACCCCTACCTTAGTACACCGACAGGAGCCCCCGGGCCTGGGCCACACACGGTGCCGAGCGCTGTTGGGCCAGGCCCAAAACAGTGCACGGGCACACGTGGCCCACGGCGCGCCGAATCCACTTCCGCATCCGCCGCATCCCCCTGTAACGGCACGCGTCGATTGCGGCGTCGTGGGATGGGACGTGCCCACGTTCTTTTAATGGAAATGGCGAAACGCCCCCCACTTCCCCATAAAAGCAGAGGAAGCAGGAGCGGTTCCCCTCCTTACGCTTTCAATTTCATTGCATCCTCTTCCATCTCCAGAGATCCCCTTCGCGCTCCGCCTCCACAGCTCCGCCGCCGCTGCCTGCATCTCCGGCGCCGCCGGGCTCTTCATCCCCCTTCCTCCGCCGCCTCCGCCATGGCCCCGAAGACCGAGAAGGCGAAGGCGGAGAAGGCCAAGAAGGAGAAATCGGAGCAAGCGGCGAGGCTTACCACGTATCGGAAGCGGAACCTCGTCTTCCCGCCGAGGCTCAGCGCGCGGGAGCTCTGGAACAAGTATTACTTGTTCTGGTCCAAGGGAACCAAGGCGCACCCCCGCACTCGAGCTTATCCGGTCGCCGCCAAGGACAACTACCCTGGCGGGTACTATTTCTTCGCAGCCTTCTTCCACTGCGGTCTTTGCCCTCCTTTTTCCGATTTCTTCTGTGACATAATGCACACCTATGGCCTCCATCTTCTTGACTTCACCCCCAACGCCATCCTCACAATGGCGGTTTTCGCACACATGTGCGAAAACTATATAGGAATACACCCAAACGTAGCGCTGTTTAGGCACTTCTTCACCCCTAGAGCAGAGGCCGGCGCCCCCCTCTCCGGAGGAATATCTTGGGTTTTCCGTCTGAACAAGAAAGAGTCCTACTTGCCGGGGGAGCTCCGCGGCAAGTGGGAGGAATGGCGTGCGGAATGGTGTTGGATCGTCGAGGACCAGCCGCAATCCTTCACCGCGCCGCGCACAACGCCTATCGTGCGCGGCAGGGACTGGAGCGAGCTGGATTCGGACGACAAGAAGCTCGACGTCGCCCTCATTAGGATTCTCCGTCTCCGGACAGCTAGGCTGTCCGTCGCTGAAGTGGGCACAGACTTCCTCCGCCGCCGCATCGCCCCTCTCCAAGACAGGAAAAGGCCGGCCTGGGAGTACGGCAATTCGGCGGATATCATGAGGCTGCGCCCCGGGCTCAACTTTAACTTCACGTCGCTGGAGCTGAAGGGGATGGTCCGGGAGCTGTTTAAGCACGACCCGGCCCACCCGGAATGGTTCAGGGGGCCCCGGGGAGTGGTGCCCCTTTGCAACAGCACGGCCTGCGACCCTCTTCGCGCCATGATGCCCGCGTGTGATTCGCACGGCGTGGACCGCACATGGATTCCGCCCACGCCATCAGACATCCTCAGCTTCTTCGACAACCTTGTGGAGGTGGCGAAGAACAAGAACGAGACTCGGGAGCTGACGCGGGACACCACCGACCAGGAGATAGCGTACATCGCTTCTCGGGTTGAAGAGGCCGCTGCAGCCGCAGCGGCAGGAGAGTTCGGCTACACGCCCGACGAGGCAGATGCTGCGGAGGCGTCCTGCCAAGCGGAGGAGGCGGAGATCCGCAGGCTACTGAAGTTGCCTCCCGACGAGCTTGCCGGAGTCCCATCCTTGAGGCACTCCGGGATCATCGGGATCCAGACGGAGGCCGCGGCAAGAGGCAACGCCGCCGGAGGGAACAGGGGCGCCGCAGGAAGCGGAGGCGCCGGAAGGAGCGGAGGCGCCGAAGGGAAGGAGGCCGCGGCGCAGGGCGCCGGGCCCAGCAAGCCTGCCGGGGAGGAGGAGGAGGACGCCGAGGCCGCCGAGGACTCCGGCGGGTCCACGGAGCTCTACGCCGACGACATCTCCTCGTTGTCGGAGACCTCCCCGCCCCGGGCAAGCCCTAGGCGGTCTCCACTGAAGCGTCTCCGCAAGACGGCGACGGGGGCGAGGGCGCAGGCGCCCCGGCAACAACCAGCTCGCCGGGCAGCGCGAGCTCCCCGGGGGAGCCAAGCCGCGCCGGGGGCGACCTGCGCACCAGCCACGGCAGAGGCGGCCTGCACGCAGGCCACGGCAGAGGCGCCTCGCAAGTCGGCGCCAAGCGGACAGGAGTCTTCACGGAGCGGAGCGGCGGCTCCGCCCGCTCCCCGGGCCCCGGCTACCATAGGGGCTGGGTCTTCGCAGCCCCCAGCCCCGGGGACCGCCAAGCGCCCGAGGGAGTCTTCGCCTCCCGCTCCTCGCGCAGACGCGCCCCAGGTGGAGTTTGACTTCTCCGCCTTGAGCGACGACGACGTGGAGGAGCAGGAGTAAGAACTCGATATCCTTCATCTTCTCAAATTTCGTCTTGATTATTGTTGATGCTAATCTTGTGTCTTGCTTTGATTTCAGGACCTTGGCGGAGCGAGTGGCAAAGAAAGCCAAGGTGCCCGTGGTCGAGGTCGCGGACGACTCGCCCGCCGCGGCAACTGGGGACGTGCCGGAGCCAAGCTTGCCGGACGCGAGCGCTGCTCCGAGGAGCAGCCCCCAGCGCAGCCCCCAGCGTAAGTCTGGGTTCTGTATTTCCATTTGTCGGGTGCGCTTGAGCATCTGTCCTTGTGCTAATATCCTGATTATTTTGTCTTGACTTGTGCAGAGATGGAGCCACAGCCGCAGGAGCGTCCGGAGGTCGCCCCCGAGGAGCCGCAGGCCCCGCCGTCCCCGCCAAGGCCGAACTCTCCGGCAAGGGAGAGTGCTCCGCCAAGGGCGGGTACTCCGCCAAGGGCGAGTACCCCGCCAAGGGCGAGTAGCCCGGCGAGGGCGGCCACTCCGCCAAGGCAGAGCTCCCCGGCGAGGGAGCCCGCCGCTGACGACGTCCGCCAAGGTAGGTCTTGTAATTTTGTCTTCTTGGCATTGTCTCTTTTTGGATATTTGCTTGAGCTTCTTTTGCTTCTTCTTCTTCTTCTTGATCCTCCTCCCCCCGAGCAGATGGAGACAGAAGTCATCATCATCGAGGAGGAGGGTGCGCAGGGCGGCGGCGGCGACGCCCCTGTCGCCGAGGACACGGCGGGAGCCGCCGAGCCGGCCGCGCAGGAGACCGCTCCGGCTGCGGATGCAGCGGCCGGGGAGGGAGACGGCGACCGCACCGCCGGCCCGGAGGCGGCGGGAGCATCAAGTGCTGCGCCGGCCGCCGACCCCTCAGCCGGAAAGGAGCAGGCCGGCTACTACCTTGAAGCCCCCAACGGCGTATTCATCCAGGTGCCGTGGGGTTCCTCGTCGCGAGCTCCCGCGGAGGGCGAGGCCTTTGACGGAGAGGTCCTCGCCTCCGCGGGCTTGAAGATCGTCGAGGCGCCCGGCGGAAGCGACGGGCCCGAGGAGGAGAAGCTGTTTCACCAGCTCCTGGCCCTTTACCGGGCCAGGCAGGCGAAGCTGGCTTCTCGGGAGGCCCTCGCCGCCAAGGCAGCCGCGGAGATGGAGAAGCGCGCGGAGGAGCTCAGCGCCGCCAACCAGGCTGCCCTCCGCGAGGTGGCGGAGGAGCGCGAGCGACTCGTCGGGGAGTATCAAGAGTGGTTGCTGGAGAAGGCCGAGGCCGAAGAGCAGCAGCGGCTCGCC
Source organism: Secale cereale (assembly GCA_902687465.1). Lineage (NCBI taxonomy): Eukaryota > Viridiplantae > Streptophyta > Magnoliopsida > Poales > Poaceae > Secale > Secale cereale. The sequence goes on from LR738710.1 coordinate 573,318,540, forward strand.
GGGGTGGAGCTGTCCCGGCTAGAAGGAGAGCTCGCCCAGCGGAAGGTCAACCTCGACTCCCACGAGGAAGACCTTGCCGCTCGGGAGCAGGCCCTTGGCGGGGAGCTGAAGGAGGCGAGAGCTGCCGCGGCTACCGCGGAGACCGCCAAGGAGGAGCTTGCCGCCAAGGTTGCGCAGCTGGAGGAGTCGCTGAAGGCGAGCATGGAGAAGGTCGCCGCGCTCAACACGGAGCGCGAGAAGGACGCCCACACCAACTCAGAACTCCAGGTGCGTCTTTCTGAGAAGGGCGACGAGCTGAAGGCCGCCAAGGACTCCATCGAAGATCTGGAGCTGAAGGTCTCCACGCTTAAGGACTCGCTTGACGCCGTCCGGGATCGGGAGACCAAGCTGAAGGAGGAGCTCCGCAAGGAGCGAACCTTGGTGGACAGCACCAACAAAGCGGCCGAGAACTTCCGCCGTACCGTCGAGGTATGGACCAAGGACTTGGTATCTTCTGCGTCCAACATCGACCAGGAGCTGCTGGCGCTGAAAGTCGAGCATCTCATCTACTCTCCGGATCCGAACCTCCCCCACAGCGCCAAACTCAGCCTCTTCTTCAGAGGGATCGCGCCGGCTCTTGCAGGTCTTCGGAAGAAGATCCCCGCGCAGCTGGCCGAGGAGTCGCGCCTGCTCTGCACGGGAACCTTGGAGCGTGTGCTGACGAAGATTGTATACCGCAATCCCGGCATCAACCTCACCAACGTTCTCCGCAGCCTGCCGGCCGACACGAACATGGAGGTGCTGAAGGAGCAGGTCGCCCACATCATCGCCAAGGTGAACAAGATCTCCAGGATTGAGGGCGACCGTGTTGACTAGGCTTCCTTTTTCTTTATCTCTTTTTGTTGCTGCATAGGGTGTTATGAACTCATTAATCCATTGGGACAAGTTATCTTTTGTAAGATATTTATCTCATTTTGATCAATCAGTGCAATGCTATCTTCCTTGTCTTGGTCATTTACTTTGTATGCCTTTCACCCTACGCTCCCGGGGAGCTTGCCGGCAAGGGTCCCTCGCCGCGAGCGCTGAGTGCTGTACTCTGAGCAGCCTGCTGGACAAGGTCTCATCGGCAAGCAACCTTGCCGCGGCTAGTCGCAACGCACTTAGCTTGCTGAGCGAACTCGAAAACGAAGCAAGGGCGCGACACTTGTCGCAGCTCACTTAAATCGTTGAGCGTACTCGGAAACAAGACAAGGGTGCGGCTAGCTACGGGTAGGTTCCTCCGCGCACAGGTTTTCCATACAAAGTGTGATTGTTCAAGGAAGACAACTAAAATTTAAAAATTTGAACTGGTCAAATTCTAGTAACTTAGCTTTCATATATTGCTTGCTTCCCGGTAAGGCTTCTCTTTCTTGAACATCACTTGATTCCTCTTCCACCTCCTTCCCCCCCGGCAAACTTGTGCGCGAGGAACGTTCCTTCTGCTTAAGAGGCAAGGGAAAAGAAGAGGGAAACAAGTATATGGCCTTTCGGCGTTGTAATGCTTACCGGATGCGTATGTTGCACAAGATGCCAAATAACGCATGCAAATTGCAAAGAAAAGCATGCAAAAGGCAAATAGCGCAAAACACAAAATCTTTACTGATGCACGGGGTCTGCGCCCGGCTTTGTACAAAGGGTTACATGCAACAGCGGCAAAGCTTGTACAAAAGGTGGTTGCCGGAACGGATCACGGCAACCGCGCCTTATGGGTGAAACTTGCGAAGATGCTCTATGTTCCAGGAGTTGCTCACCGGTAAGCCTTCTTCGGTCTCAAGGCGGACAGCGCCGGGCCTTGTGACTTGTCTCACCCGATAAGGGCCTTCCCACTTCGGCGTCAACTTGTTGGAATTCTTGGCGGACTGAACATGCCGAAGAACAAGGTCGCCTTCCTCGAGACTCCTGGCCTTGACCTTGCGGCTATGGTAGCGACGCAAGGCTTGCTGGTATCGAGCAGCTCGTACAGCAGCCTGGAGACGTCCCTCCTCGAGGAGCAATGCATCATCTTGTCGCAGTTGTTCTTGCTCGAGCTCATCATAAGCGAGCACTCGAGGAGATCCGTATACGAGTTCCGTGGGGAGAACTGCCTCTGCTCCATAGACTAGAGCAAAGGGTGTCTGTCCGGTGGCTCGACTTGGTGTCGTTCTGATTGACCAAAGAGCCGCCGGTAGCTCCTCTATCCAGTTTCTTCCGCACCTGCGCAGCCTGTCAAAGGTCCTTGTCTTGAGTCCGCGCAACACTTCAGCATTTGCCCTCTCCGCTTGACCGTTGCTCCTCGGGTGAGCAACAGAAGCGAAACAGACCTTGGCGCCAAGGTCTTGGACGTACTGCATGAAGGTGCGACTAGTAAATTGTGTACCGTTGTCGGTGATGATCCTGTTGGGGATTCCGAAACGGCAAACAATTGACCTGAAGAACCTGACCGCTGACTGTGCTGTCACCTTTCTCACTGGCTCCACTTCTGGCCACTTTGTGAACTTGTCGATTGCAACGTACAAGTACTCAAAGCCCCCGACGGCTCGGGGGAAAGGGCCGAGGATATCGAGCCCCCAGACCGAGAAGGGCCAGGACAAAGGAATTGTTTGGAGAGCTTGAGCTGGTTGATGAATCTGCTTTGCATGGAACTGGCACGCTTCACACTTGGTTACTAGTGCAGTTGCGTCTTGGAGGGCTTCTTGCCAAAAGAACCCTTGCCGGAAAGCTTTCCCGGCAAGCGCCCTTGCGCCAATGTGGTGGCCGCATATGCCTCCGTGTATTTCTGCCAACAGCTTCCGTCCATCTTCCCTGGAGATACACTTCAGTCTGACACCATTGAGCCTTCTTTTGTACAACTCGTTATCCACGAATTGGTACATACTTGACTGCCTGGTTATCTTCTCTATTTCTTCTGGGTCGTCGGGAAGTTCTCCAGTTTGCAGAAAACGGACGATCTGCTGTGCCCATGCCGGAGCTTGGGGCTCAACGACAAGGACTAAAGGCATGAGGGCCGCTGCGGGGACCTCAGCTTCTGCGGCAAGAACCTCTGGCTCTGCCGGAGCTGAAGGTCCCCCGGCAAGCTCGCCGGGGCGAGGCTTGTCGGGAACACTTGCTTCAACTGTACAGACCCGAGGATCTGCAGGAGCAAACTGTTCCTCAGCGTTGTGGTTGTCGATCTTGGGGACCTTGGCGGCGGTTTCAGGAAGATCCGCCGGCAAGTAGTCGCCGGAGACCAACTTTCTCTTCTTGGACTGCCCAATTGATGGTGTAACGGATGGTTGAGTCAGCTTGAGCAAGAAGGTCCCTGGTTCCACAGGTAACTTCATCGAAGCACACTTTGAAAGGCCATCTGCTATTTCATTCTGAGCTCTCGGGACGTGCTCCATCTGCAGACCTTCAAAGTGCTCCTCAAGCTTCCTCACTTCATCTACATAAGCTTCCATCAAAGGGCTCTGATAATTCTTGTTGACTTGCCGGACCACCAACTGAGAATCTCCCCGCACAATCAGCTTCCTGATCCCAAGTTTGGCCGCAATCCTGAGGCCGGCAAGCAAGCCTTCATATTCAGCAGTGTTGTTTGTCGCTTGCTCCCTTGGAAAGTGCATCTGGATAACATATTTGAGGTGCTCTCCGGTGGGCGCGATGAGTACCACGCCAGCACCGGCGCCTTGCAGCGAGAAGGCACCATCGAAATACATTACCCATTCACTTGTCGCCTCTTGTACGGGTGTACTTGTTTCTTGGGCTTCCTCATCGGGCGTCGGGGTCCACTCAGCTATGAATTCTGCCAAAGCTCGGCTCTGTATGGTTGAAGTACTTTCAAATTTGAGTCCAAAGCTCGACAGCTCCAGCGCCCACTCAACGATCCTGCCTGTTGCTTCTGGGTTGTGCAATATCCTCTTCAGCGGAAAGCGAGTGACCACTGTTATCTCATGTGCTTGGAAGTAATGGCGCAGCTTTCTCGAGGCCATGAGGAGGCCGAAAAGCAACTTTTGCACACCAGAGTACCTTGATCTAGCCCCCTGGAGAAGGGAACTCACAAAATACACTGGGCGCTGCACCATTTTCTTCCGCACTTCATCCTGTTCCTGCGCAGAGTTGTCCTTGTCGGGGCCAGAGCTTGCCGGAGCAGCCCCCTGCTTGTCGCTGGATTCGCTTGCCGGTGGCGTAGCCTCCTCGTCGGACTCCCTCTCCGCTACTAACGCAGCACTAACCACCTGGTTGGTTGCCGCTAGGTATAGCAACAACTTTTCCTGTGGTCTAGGTGCGACAAGTATTGGAGTGGAGGATAGGTACCGTTTCAAATCTTGCAGCGCTGCCTCCGCTTCCGGAGTCCACTTCATGGGACCTGCCTTCTTCAAGATTTTGAAGAAAGGTAGGGCGCGTTCTGCAGACTTCGAAATGAACCTACTGAGGGCAGCCACACAACCTGCAAGCCTTCTGACATCCTTGACGCGCTTCGGGGCCTCGATTTGCTCAATGGCTTTAATCTTGTCGGGGTTAGCTTCAATCCCCCTCTGTGATATAAAGAACCCGAGAAGCTTGCCGGACGGGACTCCAAAGACGCACTTCTCAGGGTTCAACTTGAGTTGTATCTTGCGCAAGTTCTGAAATGTCTCTTCCAAATCTTGGACTAGGGTTTCTTTGCTCTTACTTTTCACCACGATGTCATCCATGTAAGCCTCTACATTTCTGTGGATCTGTGGCTCGAAAGCAGTGTACACTACCCTTGCAAACGTTGATCCTGCATTCTTCAGTCCAAATGGCATGCGTATGAAGCAATAAGTGCCACATGGAGTGATAAATGCGGTCTTCTCTTCATCCTCTTTGGCCATAAAGATCTGGTGGTAGCCTGAATATGCATCAAGAAAACAGAGTAGCTCACATCCGACAGTGGAGTCAACGATCTGGTCAATGCGCGGCAAAGGGAATGGATCCTTGGGACATGCTTTATTCACATCGGTGAAGTCTATACACAGTCTCCACTTCCCGTTGGCCTTGCGCACGACGACTGGGTTTGCTAACCACGTCGGATGGATCACACCTCTAACTAGGCCTGCTGCCTCTAGCTTCTTGATTTCTTCATTGATAAATTCTTAGCGCTCCACGGCTTGCTTCCTCACCTTCTGCTTGATGGGCCGCGCATGAGGACAGACAGCAAGCTTGTGCTCAATTACCTTCCTGGGAACACCGGGGATGTCAGATGGTTGCCAGGCAAACACATCGACATTCGCCCGCAGGAAGGCAACGAGCGCGCTTTCCTATTTGCTGTCAAGCGTGGCACTAATGGTGAAGGTACCACCAGTACCATCCTCCTTGGCGGACACCTTCTTGGTTGCCGGAGGAGCGGCCATCCCTTTCTTACACTTGCCGGTGGAGCTCGATGGGACGTCCTCGACGGCAGCGCAGCACTCCGAAGAGGTGCGGCTGCCGAAGTGGGCCCCAGAGCACTTGCCGGACTTGGTCTTCGTCTTCTTCCCCCCGAGAGCTTCAGCGGCAAGTGTATCCTTCTCGGCCGCAGCTGCCGCATCCCGGTAGATCTTGTCGGCGCAGACACGCGCATCTTTCTTGTCGCCATGGACAGTGATGACGCTTATCGGCCCCGGCATCTTGAGTACGTTGTAAGCATAGTGGGAAGCTGCCATGAACTTGGCGAGGGCGGGACGGCCAAGTATTCCATTGTATGGCAATGGAATATCGGCGACGTCAAAGGTGATGCGCTCAGTTCTGAAGTTGAGCTCCCCGCCAAAGGTCACTGGCAGAGTGATCTTCCCCTTGGGCTTGCTCCTTCCCGGGTTGATTCCTTGGAAAGAACCGGTCTCTTCGAGCTCGCCATCCGGAATTTGGAGTTTCTTGATCACAGCAGAGGAGATCAAGTTCAGCCCGGCCCCGCCGTCAACCAACATTTTGGTGACCTTGAGGTTGCGGATGGTGGGTGAGACCAGCATCGGCAAGCACCCGACCGCAGTGGTGCGGTCAGGGTGATCCTCAAGATCAAAAATGATGGGCGTGCTGGACCATTTGAGGAGCCTGCGCGACTCCACGGGCGGCTCTGCTGCATTCACCTCACGCACCCACTGCTTTAGCTGGCGGTGGGAGGTGTGCAGAGAGGCGCCACCGTCGACGCACAGGACCTCCGTGGCCTTCTGGAACTCCTGCTCGCTGTTATCCTCGTCCTCCATGTCTTCGTCGTCGCCTTCTTCATCCTTGTCGCGGCCCCGGGGAGGTCGGTCACCTTGCCGCTGCTTGGCCTTGCCGCGGCGTCCTCCCCGGCCATTGAATGGCCGCTTCTTGCTTGGCTCTCCGCCGCCACCTTGGGCCTTCTCCTTGTCGCGCCTCTCGTACTCAGCCTTCTGCTGCTCGACGAGATACTCGACGCGCTTGCAGTTGGAGAGGTCGTGGCCCTTGGTGCGGTGGATCTTGCAGTACTGCTTGTCGGAGCCGTCCTGCTTGTCGGCTGCCGCTACAGGGGCAGGCTCCTTGCCGGAGCCGCCAGCCTGTGTTTGCTTGGCGGGAGCCTCCTTGCCGGACTTCTCGACGGCAAGCACCTCCTTCTTGTTCTTCCTTCTGTTGTTCCGCCGCCGGCCCTTCTTTGCCGGGGCGGCGTCGTCGCTGTCGCTTCCTCCTGCGTCAGCATCCTCCCCGGGGAGTTTCCTCCCCTCTTCTGCGCGTGCGCACTTGTCAGCCAGAGCATAGAGCTCGCTGACATCCCGAATCCTGGTCATCGCCATTTCTTCACGCATGCGGCGGTTACGCACGTTCTGGTGGAACGCGCTGATAACCGCGGCAGGGTGGACATCAGGGATGTTGTGTTGTACACGGCTGAAGCGTTGGATGTACTTGCGCAGGGATTCCCCTTCCTTCTGGGCCAGAATGTGGAGATCGCTCTCCTGGCCGTGGGGTTTGTGGCCGCCGGTGAAGGGAACAACAAACTGATGGCAAAGGTCTGCCCAAGAAGAAATGGAGCCTTCCGGCAAGTGCATAAGCCACGAACGGACGTTCGACTTAAGCACGAGCGGGAAGTAGTTTGCCAAGATCTTCTCGTCGCGCCCCCCGGCAGCCTGCACCGCGATGGTGTAAACGCTGAGGAATTCTGAGGGGTGCGTCTTGCTGTCGTACTTCTCCGGTACGTCGGGCTTGAAATTCTTCATGCTGGGCCACTGGACGCGCCGCAGCTCACGGGTAAACGCAGGGCAGCCTGCCGCGTACGGCAAGTCGCCTGGTTCACCGGGCGCGCGCGCGTCGACAGCGTCCCCAGCCCTCTGGTCCGATTGTCGCCGAGCTTCTCGGCGGCGCTCGATTGTTGTTCGAGCGTCTTCTTGTCGCCGGTCGTCGAGGACCTGGCGCTGGTCCCGACGGGCCCGCGGATCCGACGATGCCGTGGAGCCGTCGTCGGCGTTGTTCCGGCGGGGCGGCGTCTTCTGCTTCCGCAGCGGGGAGTGCACGCTTGTCGCACCCCCGGCGGTCTTGTCGCCGTCGGCCTTCGTCTTCTCAGCTTGCCGCGGCCGCGAGGCCGCCAGCTGCTGTGGAGAATCGTTGTTGGCGAAGGCTATCAGGCTCTGGATGGTGGCCCTCCAGTCTTCGGCCTTGTCTGCCGCTGGAGGGAAGTCGAGGAGCAGTTGCGCCCTTGTGAGCGCTTCTGCTGGAGTGGAGGGGAACGGGGGCGAGCGGTGCGAGGAGCGGGATATGCTCGGACTCCTAACAGCGTTAGAAGGAGCAGGGTCCCCCCCCGGCGCCTTCGCTTTGCTTGTGCCCGGACGGTGGTCCGGGGCATCCCGCGAACCTCCGGTTTGTCCTTGGCCCAACAAGCGGATGCCACCTCCTGTGACATGGCGCTGATGGGTTGTCATGTGCTGAGATGGACGCGGCGCGTCCACGGAGACCGAGGCTCGGTCGTCCGTCCTGTCCTTGGATTTGGTGGCGCCGCGAGTGTCCTCGCCGGCGACCACCCTTCCGACGGCGTCTCCCCCGCCCACCGTTGGCTCTGGTGGCGGCGGATGAGACGCAGACGGGCCTCCGACCTCCGAAGCCTTCTTCTTCGGGGCCATGGTGCTGTTGCTGATGAAGTTGCTGACGAAACTGGAGAGGTTGGTGAAGAATGCGCCCGCGCGAACGCCGGATCAGATTCGCACAACCTCGACGCCCCCCTACCTGGCGCGCCAAAGATGTCGGAGGAAACTGTCCGCCACGAACACCTATGGGACCGGAGCCCCTTGTCTGTGCGGTAAGAGGGCGGAGGGAGCACGAAGAGCAGATCGTAGCGAGCACGCGGGCAGTTTTACCCAGGTTCGGGCCGCGATGGTCGCGTAAAACCCTACTCCTGCTTGGTTGTGTATTGAGTTGGAGAGCTCGGGAGCTTGAAGAACCAGCTACACCGAGCGTATGAGCGATCTAGGTTCCGAACCCCCTCCACGTTGTGCATGGGCCTCCTTTTAGAGTGCAAGGGGTCACCGACAGGTGTCAACGTAAGAGAAAGGGGTAAAAATGTAAAAGAGGTGGTAGTTGTAACAGTGCGGGAATAGTGGAGCTACAGTGTGCGAACAGTGGTCGCTACCTACTTTGACAGTGGGGGACAAGGGCATTTAATGCCCGTCGCCGTCGACCCCAAAAGCTCCCGCCTTCGCGTCTCCGTTCGCCACGGCGATGGCTTCACCACCGTGGAGTGCCACCGTGTCCCCCAGGCTGCACAGCCATCCGCCACGCGTCCCTGGGTTGGCCCCAGGGCGAGGCGTGGGCCGATGAGCTGGAGCGCGGGCACACAGCGCAACTCTCCCGGCAAGCACCTTGCCGGGGTCTTGATCTTGCCGGGCCCGGGAGCTTGCCGGGCTCTGAAGCTTGTCGCTCCCTGGGCCCTCGCCGGGACGCATATAGCGCCGAGGCGTGTCTTCTATGATGTAATCTTCTAGTCTTCCTGGCAAGCTCCTCTTGCCAGGGCCTTGCGTGAGTGAGGTAACCTTGAGCCTAGAACGGCCTTCCCGGCAAGCTCCGCTTGCCGGGGTCTCGATCTTATGTCTTGTATACTTTGTTTTTGAATGGCCTGACATGGAGTAGGGAGGTCTCCGGCGAGCACGTGGTAAACCCTGCCGCAGGAAGCTACAACTGCCCGTGCACAAGTTGGGGTACTGAGGTACCCCTACCTTAGTACACCGACATACCTGTATCCCCCAAGTCTTAAGAGGAGAACATAGTGATATCTTAAGACTTGTTTCAATATAAATGTTGCAACCTTAAAGAAATCCAGATTGTTCATCCCAGTCACTAGCAAAAACTGAATATTCCATATTATGTAGCAAAAACTGAATATTCCATATTATGTAGCCCCCAAGTGCCGTGTCATTATGCAATAATGAGCAGGGACTTTGAAAATATGATCATGTAAACTTGAACAGCAACATGTAGCCCCCAAGTGCCGGGTCATTATGCAATAATGAGCAGGGACTTTGTAGATATAATCATTGAAAATAACATTACATAATGTAACTTCCATCTTGGGGTTTGAACCCACGTCCACAAGGTTAAGAGCTTTGTGCTTTACCAACTGAGCAGTGGACCCTTCAATATAATGGATTAATACTTGTGTACCTTGAATTGTTGATAGGAGCGATTGGTAGCCCCCAAGGGCCGGCTCATTATAGTATGATGAGTCGGGTCTTCAATAAGGCCAGTAAAATGACTTTGCATTAGCCCCCAAGTGTCATGGTGCATGATTTCAGTGACATGAGACTTGTGTATTTGATGTAATCTCAATTTGAATAATGTAGCTCCCAAGTGCCGGGTTGTATGCCTGCAGCGACTCGAGACTATTACTTTGTAAAATAAATCACTTCCATCGATGAAATAATATCCATTGCATTTAAAGCAACTTTGAAAACCTCAATCATAATATTGATAACCATAATAAAAATCCAGCCATGTTGGCTATTAAAGATTTGAATAATATAATCCGGTTTGAAAACCGGTTCCAGTGATATTTGATCACAACCAGGCCGGGTTAATAAACACCGGTCATTATTTCATCTCATACTGGTGACTTATAGTCGAAAGCCAGGCCGGTTTAATAACACCGGTCATTATAACTGATTATGTACTGTCAACCTGTTTTTTGACTCTTTGTCGGCTCATCATGAAGGCCGAACCGGGTTACAATGAACGCCGGTTTAACTCTTGCTGGTGTTCATGACCCAGACTTTTAACTTTGTAGATATATGGACAACTTTGAAGTTGCCTAATTCCAGATCAAAAAACCATAGGAAACATTGAAAAATCACAAAACACAAAACACAGTTTGCAAATAAGACCATGTAGTCGAGGCTTTTTACGAGCTGCCAGGCTCCATATGTGCCAATCAAGGGTGCGACCCAAAGGGCTATGACTCTTTTCTTTTGCCATCAAAGGATGTACTCCAAGGGGCAAGAACTGTTTCTTTTGCCATCAAAGGATGTACTCCAAGGGACAAGAACATATTTTCTTTTGCCATCAAAGGGATTGATCAACCAAGGGGCAAGAATTTTTGTATTTGCCATCAAAGGAAGGATCCCTAGGGACAAGAACATATTTTCTTTTGCCATCAAAGGGATTGATCAACCAAGGGGCAATAATTTTTGCATTTGCCATCAAAGGAAGGATCCCTAGGGACAAGAACAGTTTTTTCTTTTGCCATCAAAGGGAGTGATCAACCAAGGGGCAAGAATTTTTGCATTTGCCATCAAAGGAAGGATCCCTAGGGACAAGAACATATTTTCTTTTGCCATCAAAGGGATTGATCAACCAAGGGGCAAGAATTTTTGCATTTGCCATCAAAGGAAGGATCCCTAGGGATAAGAACCATTTTTTCTTTTGCCATCAAAGGGAGTGATCAACCAAGGGGCAAGAATTTTTGCATTTGCCATCAAAGGAAGCACCCCTAGGGACAAGAACAGTTTTTTTGGGATCCGTAACCCTCTAGTGATCGCGGAGGTAGGGTACCTATAAGAGAGTTGCGCTTGAATGGCAAGTCCTGGTTGGTCCCTTATAGAATTATCCTGCATAACAAAAATAGACTGATCAAAAGCATCTTGTTCTTTCTTGGAGAAAATGATATATATCAAGAGAAGTAAAGTTTAGATGGATATCACCTGAGTGAACTCCCATAAGACCTTTATATTTGAAGAAGATGGCTGATCCCCTGGTTTACCAGGGGTGCCGGTTTTGGGAGGCCATAAGAACTTCTTGGCATGGAGAAGCCCCCATGTGCCATATTCCTGAGCTGTGCTCGCCGGGCGCCTATGTTTGAGTTGTGCTGTGCAACAAACTCTCTTTGGCCCCTTTAATATTTCCGAGAACTCGAACTTGCGAGAAACACTGCTTCTTGAACCGGATGTTGAACCAAATATTAGGAGTTTAAAAAGCTTTGTGGGATCTTAAACCAGAATTATCATTTTCAGCCAGCCTTTAAATTTGCACCAATATGGCGGTTCAGGGTCCTGCATTAGATAACTTTGCAAGACGGGGTAACTGCTCTTCTAAAGAATGCAATATATAATAAAATATACTGGATGGATTTCACTTGATATGTTAAGCCAGTATTTATCCGTCGCAGAGTTGATGATCACCATGGTGAAACGGAAATCAATCATGGATGAACCCGGCGTAGGAGCCGACGGATGAGTCGGTCGCAATATTATACACCGGTGCGGATGGGCAAGTTGTCCTCTTCATTGTAAGCTGGCGCGGTCACGAATGACGGCCACGGCGTTGTAAACCGGCGCGGTCGCGAGAAACGGCCACGACGTTGAAAACCGGCGCGTTAGTCCGTGAAATAACGACAACCACTTGTGTCAAACGATGTTTGGCGTGCCTCCACCTCCGTGGTATTATACCATTTTATAATGAATAATTTTCCTGCATATAAAATACAGCAGGGCGAGGAATTTTTGCTTGGATGAATTAATATGTATTAAAAATAAATAGGATAGATATCACCTGATTCGCCTGGAGAACAGATGAGTCGGTTGACGCCGACGGGCTAGTTGCCTTCCTCGCCGTAAGCTGGCCTGATCGCGAAAGATGGCCACGGCGTTGTAAACAGGGCGGACGGGCGAGTCAACCATGTCGTGTTGATATAACCTGGGCCGTAGAGGCGATGACTTGTATTTTTGTCGAATGAATCGGATGATGTTGCTGGATACTGCATAATGCTGCTTCTTTGATTGATTTGACTGAAAATTTTAATCTGATATCTCTCACATCTGTCAGTACTTATCTTGCCATTGATCAAATGCAGTCTTGATTATCCGTGTGACGGCAGGGGAGGCGCCGCTGATTATAGTGATGCATCACAGGCGGAAGAAAGACGACTGGCCGCATCAGGCATTTTTTATTCTCCTTTGCAACTCCTCAGGTTTATACGGAGACTCAGGGGGTCGGGCGAGCCACAGCAAAAGAGAAACATGGCACAAGGGCAGTGCCTCGGTGTAAGTGGTGCATGAACCGGCGGTTGAGCGACTCGGAGGCCAGGGGGGTCAGCGACTCGCGCCCACGTCCACGTCCATGTCCATGTCTTTCTCAACTGTCGGCTTTGGCCTGGTTTTCTTTGGTGTATATGGCAATTTTCCCCAGCTGGCAGTATGTTTGACTTCAGTTGAATGATACAGGTTGTATAACAAATCGCGGAGACGCTCGGCTCTGTCCAGTCACGTGGATGCCGGGTCGTGGAAGGCGCCTCAGAAGCGGCGGGGCGGATTATGGCACGGTCGCCGCAGCTTGACCACGGAGAAGGCCGAAAACCGTGGAGGCAAAGCCATACCAGAGCGGCTTGAAGAGACGCGGTTGAGACGGCCCCCAATGCGGGCGTGAGGACATACCGGCAGGTTAACGATGGTGCGAAGCGGAGCCGGCGGCTCCTCGGCCATGCAGGGCCGGCAACGAGGTGGGCCATGGCGGCAGCAGGACAACCCGGGGCGGCTTGAAGCAGGCCATCCTCAGTAGCAGCTTGGCACACCGGCAAGGGCGGCCCGTGGGTTGCGGCAGAAGTGGCGAGGCCGACGGTGACTCGGACAGTGACGAGCGCGACTCAACAACGGCAAGACCTGAAGACAACTCGGCAACGGCGGAGGAATCAGGCGTGCAGCGGCAGACGGCTCACGGCGTAGGGTGGCTCGTGGGGGCATCTCAGGCGGAGCGCATCGGGGCGGTTTAGCTGCTGCGATCGTGGAGGCCCGAGGTCAGGCCCGATAGAGCAGTTCGACGGCAGCATACAGCTTGGAGGTGGGGCCTATGAAGACGGGCCGGTGAATCGGAGCGACGTAAGATAGAAGAGTCATGAAGACGGAGGTAGCAGGGCCGGCGACTTCTCATTGGCGCCTTGGAGGAGGTCGTGCAGTGGCGATTTGGAAAACCGATTCGTAAACGAACGCAAGGGAAGGTGGCTCGCGCAGCAAGGCGGTTCGAAGGCCAGCTCAAGGCGTGCTCGAGGCAGAGTCCGTATCCAAGCCTCCCTCCACGTCCTTTCCGCGTCCTGATTGCTTTGTCTTTTTCTCCTTCTTTTTCTTTAATAGTAATCTTCCCTTGGTACTTGCAACTCGCATGATGGAATTTCTATCTCCACGTAAGGGAGGTACTTCCCAGGCTTGAGCAAAGTAGGAGTAGTTTTGTCCTTCCTAATAGCACCTTTGAATTACTTTAACACCATGATGTGAACACCGATATCGAACATCACCTCACGGGATTTTTCTGTCGGTCTCGGTGACTTTGTTGAATAGCGCAGTGGAAATTGATCCAGATGGATTGCCTGATCGCGTGCGGCCACGCGTGCAACCCTGATTTCCTTCGATCTTAATCATATATCTTCCGTTCTGAACGTACGATGATGACGCAGATCTTCTTCGTGCCGGCTCTTCTTCATCCGGAAAATTGCTTAGTCGATCCCTAGGAGTGATCCCTTCAAGAACTCAACACCACCGTACGCTGGCCCCACGGTGGGCGCCAAATGTTGTGGAATTAACACGGCAGATGTCCGGATTAACGGACTTAGGTGTGAAGCCGCGCATCTATGTAGTAGCTTGAGAGGGGTTGAGCGGAATCGAGAGGCATGACGCAAGACAAAGTTTTAGACAGCTTCGGGCCCCGGGAAACATCATCCGGTAATAGCCCTACGTGCTGTTTGAGGCTAGGTCTCATTATGATCCTCATGGTGTCGCCGGTAAACCGGCTCTTTGTGTCTCGCCCTAGAAACTTGTGAGAACTTCTCTAAAACTTGTCCCTCTTTGGGGAGCCCTGCCCCTCCTTATATATGTTTGAAGGGGCGGGTTACATGACTAGTCCTAGTAGGATTAGGATTGCTTTATTACAAGGAGTCCTAGTCTTGCTTCCTTTATAAGAGAATATTCCTTGTGCTTTATTCATAAACCGGCCCACCATAACGTGAACCGGCCTTCTGGGCCTTGGGCCTTGTCATCCATGATCCGTCAACTGGGTTACCAGTGAGTGGTATTATTTAGGCAGGTTGCTTGTAAACCGTTTGGTTAAGATGGATCGCCTGTGAATCATCAAGTGTAAACCATCTCTCAAGTAAACCGTCAAGTCCGGCCGGGTTATAATTCCGGCCGGTTCTTACCGCGGGGTATATCCCCGACACAACCGGTGATGATTTCCCCCTCCGGCGGAGTGCCGGAAAGGGATCTAGATTGGATCTCATGGTGTAGAGAGCCCTGCGGCGGCAGAACTTCTAATCTAGGTCTACCCCGAAGGGTTTCGGAATATTTGTGAATTTATAGGGTAAAGAGGGGCTGCGGGAGGCCACTGAGGTGGGCACAACCCACCTGGGCGCGCCAGGGGGCCTGGTGTGCCCTGGTGGATTGTGCCCCCTCGGGGCAGCCCCAGGTGTTGCTTACGCCCATTGGGTGTCTTTTGGCCCATAAAAATTCTCCAAAAAGTTTTGCGGTGTTTGGACTCCGTTTGATATTGATTTCGTACGATGTAAAAAACATGCAGAAAACATCAATTGGCACTTGGCACTATGTCAATAGGTTTGTCCCAAAAAATGATACAAAATGAATATAAAATGATTGTAAAACATCCAAGAATGATAATATAACAGCATGGAACAATAAAAAATTATACATACGTTGGAGACGTATCAATAGGAAAGCCAATACTATTAAAAGGGGGTGAAGTGTTGCTTAATGGTCTACTTGCTCAAGTGCTTAGTTATATTGCTCCAAAACCCTCAGCCACTTTCTCATTTCCAAATATGTCCAAAACCCTAAGACAAACTCGGCCCCACCGAAACAATCTATCCGGTGCCACCGAGTTCATTTGACATAGCCTCTGGCAGAAACCTAACACCTCGATGATACCGGTACGGATTTCGGTCTCACCGAGATGGCCCTGCAAACTCTTTGTTTCCCTTTCATAACATTTCGGTCTCAGCAAATAAGCGATCGGTCCCACCGAGTTTGCTTGAGCGACTCTCTGTTTGCTCTTTGCTGAAATCGGTCTCACCGAGTTCAAGCAATCGGCTTCACCGAGATGAGGTTTTTTCCTAGCCCAAGCACATCAGTCCCACCGAGTTGTTCCAGTCGGTCCTACAAAGATTTCTAATGTTCACATTTTGAACTGAATCGGTCTCACCGAGTTCTCCTATTCGGTCTGACCGAGTTGGGTCAAATGCGTGTAAAGGTTGGATTTTGTGCGGAGGCTATATATACCCCTCCACCCCATCTACATTTGTGAGAGAGCCATCAGAGTGTGCCTACACTTCCATCGTACATTTTCTGAGAGAGAACCACCTACTCATGTGTTGAGACCAAGATATACCAATCCTACCACAAGAATCTTGATCTCCAGCCTTCTCCAAGTTGCTTTCCACTCAAATCATCTTTCCACCATATCCAAATTTGTGAGAGAGAGTTGAGTGTTGGGGAGACTATCCTTTGTAGTACAAGAGGAGGGAGTTCATCATCAACACACCAGCTATTACCTTTTGGAGAGTGGTGTCTCCTAGATTGGTTAGGTGTCTCTTGGGAGCCTCCGACAAGATTGTGGAGTTGAACCAGGAATTTTGTAAGGGCAAGGAGATCGCCTTCTACGTGAAGATCTACTGAGTGAGGCAAGTGTTTCATGGGTGATGGTCATGGTGGGATACACAAGGTTTATTCTTCGTCGACCCTTCGTGGGTGCAACCCTCCATGGACTCGCGCAACCGTTACCCTTCGTGGGTTCAAGTCACCATCAATGTGGATTTATGATAGCACCACCTATCGGAACCACGCCAAAAATCTCCGTGTATTCATTGCATTTTCACTCTCCAAACCCTTCCCCCTTACCTTCATATGCAATGTTTCACTTCCCGCTGCTACACTCTTAGAATTTCATGTGTAGGGTGATTGCCTGACTTTTGCTAATTGCTAAAATCTGCCCACGACTAAAATTGGGAAAAGGTTAGATTTTTTTGTCAAGTAGTCTAATCAACCCCCTCTAGACCTACTTTTGATCCTACAAGTGGTATGCGAGCTTTGGTCTCCATTTTCCTTGATTTCCATAGCTTTCGTGATGATAGCCTTAGTTTCACAACCTAGGAGAGTATGGCGTCTAGCAAGGGAAATTACCACAGTATTGATCCTTATTTTGATGGTACTAATTTTGCTAGTTGGAAGCATAAGATGAGGATGCATATTCTTGGTCATAACCCCGCCGTTTGGGCTGTTATTCGTATTTGATTGCAAGGTGAATACTTCGAGGATGGAAGAGAACTGGATCATGAAGCGACAACGGAAGAAATGAAGATGTTACAATACAATGCTCAAGCTTGAGATATTCTCTTCAACGGTTTGTGCCTCGAAGAACTCAGCAAAATGAACCTCCTTGAGAATGCAAAGGAAATTTGGGATACTTTGGTTTATATGCACGAAGGTATCGAGCCCGTCATGGAATACAAATTGGATGGGCTTCAAAGTCAACTTGACAAGTTCAAGATGAAGGATGGTGAAGGAGTCGTCGAGATGTACTCTAGGCTTGCTCTCATCACAAATGAGATTGCCGGCTTAGGAAGCGAAGAGATGACCAACATATTATCATCAAGAAGGTCCTAAGAGCCTTGGATAAAAAATATGACACCATGTGCACACTGATGCAAATGATGCCCAACTATAAAGATCTCAAGCCAAAAGAGGTCATTGGTAGTTGTTGCTCATGAGATGTCAGTCAAAGATAAGGAAGAGCTCCCCAACAAGTCAAGTAGTGCTTACAAAGCTTCTAGTGATGCTCCTACGACATCAAGAGAGAAAAAAAATCTTCAATGAAGAATTGAGCTTAATGATGAAGAACTTCAACAAGTTCTACAAGAATAGAAGCAAAGAGAGAAGCTCCAAGTCAAGATCTTACAATGACAAAAGATCTTCTAGTCGTGATCGTAATTGCTACAATTGTGGAAGACTCGGACACTACTCTAATGAGTGTACGACTCCCTATAAGAAAAGAGAAGATTCACCAAAGGGAAGGAGTAGAAGAGATGAATCACCTCAAAGAGAGAGAAGGAGTAGAGATGATCATTATGAACGAAGACCCTCTCATAGAAGCAAGGATTCAGAAAGGAAGGACAAGTCATCAAGAGCTACACAAGACGAGGACATCAAGCTTACATTGGTGAATGGGTATCCGGTTCCGATTCCGACAACTACTCTGAGAGAAGCTATCACTTCGACTTCGAATATACTCAAGATGAAGGTGTTGTCCGAATTTCTCTCGTGTCATCCAACTCCTACGACATATTTGACTCACCAAATGAAGGAATTGGAAGATGCTTCATGGCTGAAGGCCCCAAGGTATGACACTCAGAGTATCTTGATTTCAATAGTGATGAAGATGATTTGCTAGGTGATGACGATTTACTTGTTGACAACACTAGTGATGAAATCTATAATGAACTTTCTAGTAATCATGCTAAGAGGAAACGAATGATAATGATAAGAAG
Organism: Secale cereale; assembly: GCA_902687465.1. NCBI lineage: Eukaryota > Viridiplantae > Streptophyta > Magnoliopsida > Poales > Poaceae > Secale > Secale cereale. Next base: position 573,336,481 of record LR738710.1, read on the forward strand.
GAGATTGAGCGTCTAACGAAAGAACTGAATATTCTTAAATTAGCTCATGAAACAACTCTAGAGGATCATAGAGAGATCCTAAGGACTCGTGAGAAGCTACGCTTCGAGAAGCTAAATTTAGAGCAAGAGCATGGCTTCCTAAAAGCTATCAATAATTATCTTCAAAAGAAGAGTTCTTCATACATTGCCAAGCATTTACTCTTGTCTACTTATATGCCACAAGTAAAATCTAGCAATAAGAACAGGAAACATTCTTCCTCTAGTAGTTAGAATAACAATGTTAAATCCAATATTGTTGCTTCTAGCAGTTCTCTTGATTCAGCTAATGATTCTCTTAGCCAAGTTACACTTGAGCAAGAAAATAGCTTATTGAAGGGAATTATAGAGAAAGGTGTTTACAAGAGTCTTGCCGGAAGTAAGCAATTTGAGGAAATTGTACGCAAGCAAGGAAGGCACCGGAAGAATCAAGGTGTTGGTTTTGAACGAAAGTTCAATGCCAATGGAGTTGAGTGGGAAGAAGATCAATACCCCAAGACAGAGTTTGTTCCTCAACAAGAGAAATATGACCCACTTATTTCAAGGGAACACAAGCTCAAGATGATCTTCCACCACAAGACCACAATCTAAAGGGCTAGGACAAGCTTCAAGAAGAGATTGATTCATTTTAAGAAGCTCCTAAGGCCATGGTCAAGTGGATTCCCATGACTACTTCAAGTTATACTTCATCAAGTACGACTACACTTCCAAGGATTCCCATCAAGATGATGTGGATCCCGAAGAAGAAGAACTAGAGAGTTCTTGAGGGTGACTCCGCCAACATACTTCACTCATATTCATTTTGGCAAGGACAGGTGCAATCATCTTTCATATCTTTCACTAGTTCATGGAGTCACAAACCCTCTTGTTGGTAAGACAAGGGACAAGGTAACCTAACGCTTTCATGGACATAATCATACGTGTGTTTCACTCTATTTCTATGGATATCCTTGTATGTTCCTTGTGGGACTAACCCATGTAGGTATTGAAAGTGCAACACTCCAATGGATTGCTCCAAGTGATCTACATCAACATTGAGCATCCACATCTTTAACATATACATGAAGTCATCATCGACAAAACCCAAGGTTAGTTCATCCCTCTTAGGGGGGATATCACATCTAGGGGGAGCTTTATTCAAAGAGTTGAGATAAAGAAACTCTAATGATGTGAACGCATCAATGCTTTATGTAAATGTGGTAACCCCACTTGTGCTTAAATGATCAGTATGACCTATGATCAAATGTTCTCATTTGACTCCTAAGTCAATATACTCATATATAGATGACCTATTCATCGCCAATTGCTTGATAGATGCTAGAATTGAGTGTGCATGCTTTGGCACATGTTTCATTTGCTATCTTAATGTGTGAGCATGTTGGTTGCATAATTTTCTTCACTCGAGGACATCCATTCTTTGTTTTGTATGTTTGGTTTTTCTTTTGACAAATGGACGGCAAGAATGCCTAAGAACCTTCTCTAGCTATCTATGCTTTTTCTCGTCTCAAACTCTATTCATGCTACATCACAAAGTTTGAACAAGTCACTTTCAGACCCTCCGGGTGAGGAGCACTCTGAGCCACCGATCCATCAAGGGCTTATCTTCCAAAACCTCTTAATGATTTTCGGTCAGACAACCCATTCCCATTCGGTCTCACCGAAACCATTAAGTTGACCTAGGTTTTCATCATGGTGCCATCGATTAGAAAAATTCGGTCACACCGAGTTGTAGCAACTGCTAGCAGTTTTGCATCTTAGTGCCACCAAACTATTCCACTCGGCGCCATCGACAACTTCTGGGTATTTATATCTCGCGTACCCATACAGTTGAAAATTACTTAAAACCTTACGAGCTCGTGCCCCAACACTGCCGTCCCCTTGATCTCCAGATCATCGCCGTCGTCGCCACAAACCCTCCGCCGCTGATTTCCGCCGCCGTCATTGGAATCTTCACCGCCGTTGCCGCCGTAGCAATCCGTCACCAAGTTAGGGTACAAATTTGACCCTTGTGCTTTCCATTGCTCCGATTCTTGCACAAAGTATATTGCCTTTGTTCTTCCCACGTATGAGATAAATCTATCCACCAAATAAATTCCTTAGAATAGATTTGATGCAAAAACTTAGGGTTAGGTTTCCGCCGAACCCATCTCGGAGTGACTGATCTGAGGTTTGGGTCACACCGGTTGGCCCTGGCCATTGCACAAGTACAACTCGGTCTGACCAAAGTGTATTGGTCGGTGTGACCGAAATCATCTTCTCTGTGAAACCCTAGCATCTCGGAGTCACCGAACTACATTTCGGTCTGACCAAAACTACATGTTTAGACTCTGATAGTACCTCGGTGTCACTGAGTTTGTTAAATCTGTTGCTCCGAAATGCTTTCTGCGGAAAACTATAGTTAAGTTTTTGTCTCAATTTTTTCAAAAATAAGCTATACTTTGTGATGCTAATCTACTATATCCACACACAACTATTCACAGGGACAGTTGCAGCTATGTCAGAGGCCAGTGACAGTCAGAACAGGTCTGATGAGCAACTCAATCTCAGTAAGGGCACTAGTCCCTCTAGTAGCTCTGATAATGGAAGCAGAAGCACTCTCAGCAATTTGCCTAAGGCAACTACTAGGCAAAGGAAGAAAAGAACATCTGATTCTGAAGATGAAGAGTTTTTGGTTGAGGAGGAAGTGACCTCCAAGAAGCAAGTGCTCAAGAAGTAATATGTTGGTGCTTGTGCTACCAAGCCAGGCCTTTCCAAGAAGGGTCCTGCAAAGAGGACTCCAATGTCCAAGGCTAGAGCCTCAACTCAAGATACTATGCAGTTTACCCTTGAGTCCAGAGAGGAGGAATATGCTGCTGGTGGAAAGAAGAGGAAGGAAATGGTCAGGAAGACCCCTGCCAGAGTGATTGGAAGACCATCCATGAGGATAGATGATGAGGAAGAAGAAGAAGAAGAAGAAGAAGAAGAAGAAGAAGAAGAAGAAGAAGAAGAAGAAGAAGAGGAAGAAGAATAGGAGGAGGAGGAGGAGGAAGAGACTGCTGTACCTCCTGCCAAGACACAGAAGCTGACAGGGCATGCCATCAGGACAGGGGCTGCTCCTTCAAATCCCAAGTCTACCCCCAAGCCATCAGCTCCAGCTGAAACCCCCAAGACAACTGTGACAAAGAGAACAACAAGGAATATATCAGCTGCAAAAAAGAACAAGGCCCCAGCGCCTGAAGTTCAAGAAGAAGAAGATGATGAGCCACCCGTGCTCAGGAAACTCAAGCCCAAGATTACAGACCACAATGATGATCATCCTGTGCCAGAGAACATGAAGTTGAGAAAGGATGCAGGTCTGAGACTATGGAGACAGACTGATCCAGATGCCACTAGGAGAAAGACTGATGTGGACTATTGTTTTCATACCAAAGAACAACACGACTTCTATGAGACTGTCTTATTGGACAAGAAGCCCATAGTGTGTGACATGAAATGGGTTGAGTGGAAGTACATTGACAACAATGCAGATCATTTTCCCCATGTGCATGAAAGTTTCAGATTGAATGGAGTTGACAAGTTTGTTGGTCAAAAACTGACAAAGTGGAATGATGAGATGGTTATGCAATTTTACTCCACTGTCCACTTCTACACTGGTAGGAAGATTGTGTGGATGACTGAGATCAATCTCTCAATGGGCTAAGCTCATGAATGCCCCCAAAAGGAGAGTGAGGATCATTTTGATGTTTATAGCGAACCCAAGAAGGATCAAAACTCCATGGCAAACATGTACACACCTATTCCTGAAGCAGCCATAGGGACACACATATTTGGATCCATATACTATTTTCTTGCAGGATTGAATACCACAAACACTATCTTGAGGCATACTCTGTTTACCATGTCTGGAGATCACAGGATGATACATGGTCATTCAATCAATATGCTTCACTTGTTTGTTGTGCCACAGAAATTCAAAGTCATGAGTTTGATCGTTGAGATGGTCAAGCGGACAACAGCCGACCAAAAGAGATCTTATGGATATGCCCCATACATTCAAATGTTGATCAATTCCAAGGTGGGAATTGGGACATATCTATTTGACAAAGAGCATCTACCTCTTAGGCCAGAGCGTGAGAACAATGAAGTTGTCATGGGTGCATATCCTACATCTGTTGAACTGAATCGGTCTCACCAAGTTCTCCTATTCCATCTAACCGAGTTGGGTCAAATGTGTGTAACGGTTGGATTTTGTGTGGAGGCTATATATACCCCTCTACCCCCTTATCCATTTGTGATAGATCCATTATAACGTGCCTACACTTCCAGCATACATTTTCTGAGAGAGAACCACCTACTCATGTGTTGAGACCAAGATATACCAATCCTACCACAAGAATCTTGATCTCTAGCCTTCCCCAAGTTGCTTTCCACTCAAATCATCTTTCCACCATATCCAAATCTGTGAGAGAGAGTTGAGTGTCGGGGAGACTATCATTTGAAGCACAATAGTAAGGAGTTCATCATCTGCACACCATCTATTACCTTTTGGAGAGTGGTGTCTCCTAGATTGGTTAGGTGTCGCTTGGAGCCTCCGACTAGATTGTGGAGTTGAACCAAGAAATTTGTAAGGGCAAGTAGATCACCTACTTCGTGAGGATCTACCCGAGTGAGGCAAGTCCTCCGTGGGCGATGGCAATGGTGGGATAGACAAGGTTGCTTCCTCATGGACCCTTCGTGTGTGGAGCCCTCCGTGGACTCGCGCATCCGTTACCCTTCGTGGGTTGAAGTCTCCATCAATGTGGATGTACGATAGCACCACCAACCAGAACCACACCAGAAATCTTTGTGTCTTCATTGCGTTTTCACTCTCCAAACTCTCCCCCTTACCTTCATATGTAATGTTTCACTTTCTGCTATTACACTCTTAGAATTGCATGTGTAGGGTGATAGCTTGACTTGTGCTTATTGCTAAAATCTTCCCACAACTAAAATTGGGAAAAGGTTAGATTTTTATTTGGTCAAGAGTCTAATCACCCCCTCTAGACCTAGTTTCGATACTACACATACCGACGGACAAAAAGAATTACGTATGTTGTCATAACAGTTCGAACGATAAATATCTTTATGGAATATGATGAACCAATATGGGCATCCATGTTACGCTATTGGTTATTGACCAGTGAGGTGTCTCGGTCATGAATACATAGTTCTCGTACCGTAGAGTCTGCACGCTTAACGTTCGATGACGATATAATGTTATATGAGTTAAGTGATTTGGTAACTAAATGTTGTTTGGAGTCCAGGATGAGATCACGGACATCACGAGGAGCTTCGAAATGGTCCGGAGGTAAAGATTGATATATAGGACGATACTATTTGGACACCGAAAGAGTTTCGGGGGTACCGGGTAGTCATCGGATCATCGGAAGGGGTTCTGTGAGGCCCTGAGAGGTCTATGGGCCTAATGGGCCAAGAAGAGGAACACACCAGCCCACAAGGGGTTGGTGCACCCCTCACATCTAGGCCGCCGAACCTAGGAAGAAAAAAGGGGAGGGATAAGCCTTCCCGCCTTTTCCCTCCACATGAGGGAAAGGAAAGGGGGGCGCCTCCCCTCCTGCCTCCTCCCTAGCGCCAAACAAAGGAAAGGGGGGCCGGGCAAGGACAAGTGCCCAAGTGGGATTCGGCCCCATTTGGGGTGCCTCCTGGATGGCTCCCTCTCCCCCACCTATATATATATGGGGAGGGGGCGACACACATAGACCAGAACATTTTCTTAGCCGTGTGCAGCGTCCCTCTCCATAGTTTCGTCCCTCGATCGTATTTTCGTAGTGCTTAGGCGAAGCCCTGTGGAGATAGCTTCGCCATCACCGTCACCACACCGTCGTGCTATCGGAACTCATCAACTACTTCGCCCGTCTTGCTGGATCAAGAAGGCGAGGACGTCACTGAGCTGAACATGTGCTCAACGCGGAGGTGCCATACGTTCGGTACTTGATCAGTTGGATCATGAAGAAGTTCTCCCCTCGTGTGATATTTCTTCTCCTCGGAGGGTACGTAGACACACTCTCCCCTCTCGTTGCTATGCATATCCATGGATAAATCTTGTGTGTGCATAGATTTTTTTGTTTTCCATGCAACGTTTCCCAACAGTGGCATCATGAGCTAGGTCTATGCGCAAATGATATGCACAAGTAGAACACAAAGAGTTGTGGGCGGTGATAGTCATACTGCATACTACCGACGTCTTATTTTAATTCAGAAGTATTGTAAGATGAAGCGGCCCAGACCAACCTTACGTGTTGTCGGTGTATTTGGATCGACACCTAAGGGATCACAAGAATCCCTACTAAGGTTGCGGGGCGCGGGGTTGAGAGAAGAGCGGATCGAACGATCGGGACACGGTTCCTTTACCCAAGTTCGGGCCGCAAAGATGCGTAAAACCCTACTCCTGCTTTGGTGGATTTGTTGGGGAACGTTGCATGGGAAACAAAATTTTTTCCTACGTTCACCAAGATCAATCTAGGAGATGCTACTACGAGAGGAGAGTTGGATCCACGTACCCTTGTAGATCGCTAAGCGGAAGCGTTAAGAACGCGGTTGATGGAGTCGTACTCGCCGCGATTCAGATCGCCGAAGATCCTAGCACCGAAGCAACGGTGCCTCCGCGTTCTTCACACGTACGGCTCGGGGACGTCTCCTCCTTCTTGATCCAGCAAGGGGTGGAGGAGAGGTTGATGGAGAGACCGGCAGCACGATGGCGTGGTGGTGATGGTGGAGGAGGATTCCAGCAGGGCTTCGCCTAAGCACCGCGGGAAGACGAATATGTTGTGGGAGAGGGAGGGCAGCACCGAGGCACAAACGTGTGTTGGCTGCCCTCCCTCTGCCCCTCTATATATAGGGGGAATAGATGGGAGGGGGGCGCCCTAGGGTTTCCCCTAGGGGGGCCGGCGGCCAGGGCAGTGGGGGGGCGGCGGC
>LR738710.1:573343480-573356736 GCA_902687465.1 Secale cereale
GAATTGGGACATATCTATTTGACAAAGAGCATCTACCTCTTAGGCCAGAGCGTGAGAACAATGAAGTTGTCATGGGTGCATATCCTACATCTGTTGAACTGAATCGGTCTCACCAAGTTCTCCTATTCCATCTAACCGAGTTGGGTCAAATGTGTGTAACGGTTGGATTTTGTGTGGAGGCTATATATACCCCTCTACCCCCTTATCCATTTGTGATAGATCCATTATAACGTGCCTACACTTCCAGCATACATTTTCTGAGAGAGAACCACCTACTCATGTGTTGAGACCAAGATATACCAATCCTACCACAAGAATCTTGATCTCTAGCCTTCCCCAAGTTGCTTTCCACTCAAATCATCTTTCCACCATATCCAAATCTGTGAGAGAGAGTTGAGTGTCGGGGAGACTATCATTTGAAGCACAATAGTAAGGAGTTCATCATCTGCACACCATCTATTACCTTTTGGAGAGTGGTGTCTCCTAGATTGGTTAGGTGTCGCTTGGAGCCTCCGACTAGATTGTGGAGTTGAACCAAGAAATTTGTAAGGGCAAGTAGATCACCTACTTCGTGAGGATCTACCCGAGTGAGGCAAGTCCTCCGTGGGCGATGGCAATGGTGGGATAGACAAGGTTGCTTCCTCATGGACCCTTCGTGTGTGGAGCCCTCCGTGGACTCGCGCAGCCGTTACCCTTCGTGGGTTGAAGTCTCCATCAATGTGGATGTACGATAGCACCACCAACCAGAACCACACCAGAAATCTTTGTGTCTTCATTGCGTTTTCACTCTCCAAACTCTCCCCCTTACCTTCATATGTAATGTTTCACTTTCTGCTATTACACTCTTAGAATTGCATGTGTAGGGTGATAGCTTGACTTGTGCTTATTGCTAAAATCTTCCCACAACTAAAATTGGGAAAAGGTTAGATTTTTATTTGGTCAAGAGTCTAATCACCCCCTCTAGACCTAGTTTCGATACTACACATACCGACAGACAAAAAGAATTACGTATGTTGTCATAACAGTTCGAACGATAAATATCTTTATGGAATATGATGAACCAATATGGGCATCCATGTTACGCTATTGGTTATTGACCAGTGAGGTGTCTCGGTCATGAATACATAGTTCTCGTACCGTAGAGTCTGCACGCTTAACGTTCGATGACGATATAATGTTATATGAGTTAAGTGATTTGGTAACTAAATGTTGTTTGGAGTCCAGGATGAGATCACGGACATCACGAGGAGCTTCGAAATGGTCCGGAGGTAAAGATTGATATATAGGACGATACTATTTGGACACCGAAAGAGTTTCGGGGGTACCGGGTAGTCATCGGATCATCGGAAGGGGTTCTGTGAGGCCCTGAGAGGTCTATGGGCCTAATGGGCCAAGAAGAGGAACACACCAGCCCACAAGGGGTTGGTGCACCCCTCACATCTAGGCCGCCGGACCTAGGAAGAAAAAAGGGGAGGGATAAGCCTTCCCGCCTTTTCCCTCCACATGAGGGAAAGGAAAGGGGGGCGCCTCCCCTCCTGCCTCCTCCCTAGCGCCAAACAAAGGAAAGGGGGGCCGGGCAAGGACAAGTGCCCAAGTGGGATTCGGCCCCATTTGGGGTGCCTCCTGGATGGCTCCCTCTCCCCCACCTATATATATATGGGGAGGGGGCGACACACATAGACCAGAACATTTTCTTAGCCGTGTGCAGCGTCCCTCTCCACAGTTTCGTCCCTCGATCGTATTTTCGTAGTGCTTAGGCGAAGCCCTGTGGAGATAGCTTCGCCATCACCGTCACCACACCGTCGTGCTATCGGAACTCATCAACTACTTCGCCCGTCTTGCTGGATCAAGAAGGCGAGGACGTCACTGAGCTGAACATGTGCTCAACGCGGAGGTGCCATACGTTCGGTACTTGATCAGTTGGATCATGAAGAAGTTCTCCCCTCGTGTGATATTTCTTCTCCTCGGAGGGTACGTAGACACACTCTCCCCTCTCGTTGCTATGCATATCCATGGATAAATCTTGTGTGTGCATAGATTTTTTTGTTTTCCATGCAACGTTTCCCAACAGTGGCATCATGAGCTAGGTCTATGCGCAAATGATATGCACAAGTAGAACACAAAGAGTTGTGGGCGGTGATAGTCATACTGCATACTACCGACGTCTTATTTTAATTCAGAAGTATTGTAAGATGAAGCGGCCCAGACCAACCTTACGTGTTGTCGGTGTATTTGGATCGACACCTAAGGGATCACAAGAATCCCTACTAAGGTTGCGGGGCGCGGGGTTGAGAGAAGAGCGGATCGAACGATCGGGACACGGTTCCTTTACCCAAGTTCGGGCCGCAAAGATGCGTAAAACCCTACTCCTGCTTTGGTGGATTTGTTGGGGAACGTTGCATGGGAAACAAAATTTTTTCCTACGTTCACCAAGATCAATCTAGGAGATGCTACTACGAGAGGAGAGTTGGATCCACGTACCCTTGTAGATCGCTAAGCGGAAGCGTTAAGAACGCGGTTGATGGAGTCGTACTCGCCGCGATTCAGATCGCCGAAGATCCTAGCACCGAAGCAACGGTGCCTCCGCGTTCTTCACACGTACGGCTCGGGGACGTCTCCTCCTTCTTGATCCAGCAAGGGGTGGAGGAGAGGTTGATGGAGAGACCGGCAGCACGATGGCGTGGTGGTGATGGTGGAGGAGGATTCCAGCAGGGCTTCGCCTAAGCACCGCGGGAAGACGAATATGTTGTGGGAGAGGGAGGGCAGCACCGAGGCACAAACGTGTGTTGGCTGCCCTCCCTCTGCCCCTCTATATATAGGGGGAATAGATGGGAGGGGGGCGCCCTAGGGTTTCCCCTAGGGGGGCCGGCGGCCAGGGCAGTGGGGGGGCGGCGGCCAAGGGCTGCGCAGGCCCTAGGGTTTCCCCCCCTAGGTGCCTTGCCCCCCAAGCCAGGGGGTGCGGCTGCCCTAGGAGGGGCCAGCCCCCCATGCGCCATAGGAGAGGGCCCAGGGGGGCGCACAGCCCTATGAGGGCTGTGGTGTCCCCCCTTTGTGGCCCATTAGGCCCAGAACCACTTCCGGGACCCCCGAAACCCTTTTCGGCAATCCGCCGATTTCCCGATGCTCCCCGGAACACTTCCGGACTCCGAAACCTTTCATCCTATATATCAATCTTCGTCCCCGGACCATTCCGAAGACCCTCGTCACGTCCGGGATCTCATCCGGGACTCCGAACAACCTTCGGTAACCATGCACTGTTCTCACTAACAACCCTAGCGTCACCGAACCTTAAGTGTGTAGACCCTGCGGGTTCGGAAACCATGTAGACATGACCGAGACACTCCCAGGTCAATAACCAATAGCGGGATCTGGATACCCATATTGGTTCCCACACGTTTCTCGATGATCTCATCGGATGAACCACGATGTCAAGGATTCAAGCAATCCCGTATACAGTTCCCTTTGTCTCGTCGGTATGTTACTTGCCCGAGATTCGATCGTCGGTATCTCTATACCTAGTTCAATCTCGTTACCGGCAAGTCTCTTTACTCGTTACCGTAATACATAATCCCGTGACCAACTACTTAGTCACTTTGAGCTCATTGAGATGACGTATTACCGAGTGGGCCCGGAGATACCTCTCCGTCACACGGAGTGACAAATCCCAGTCTCGATCCATGTCAACTCAACAGACATCCTCGGAGATACCTGTAGAGTACCTTTATAGTCACCCAGTTACGTTGTGACGTTTGGCACACACAAAGCACTCCTACGGTGTCAGTGAGTTACATGATCTCATGGTCATAGGAACTTATACTTGACATGCAGAAAACTATAGCGATAACTGACACGATCAAAAGCTATGTTTAACGTTTGGGTCTCGTCCATCACATCATTCTCCTAATGATGTGATCCCGTTATCAAATGACAACTCATGTCTATGACCTGGAAACCGCGGTCATCTTTGATCAACGAGCTAGTCCTGTAGAGGCTCACTAGGGACACAAAGTCTGTCTATTCATCCACACATGTATTTGAGTTTCCAATCAATACAGTTATAGCATGGATAATAAACGATTATCATGAACAAGGAAATATAATAATAACTCTTTTATTATTGCCTCTAGGGCATATTTCCAACAGGATTATATGTTGGTGTTCTTCAGCTAACGAGGAGCTCCAAAAGAGTCGTGAGGGGTTCCGAAAAGCCGAATCCTTCTCATGGTCGCCTCGGGCCTCCTTTTAGAGAGAAAAGGGGTCGCCACAGTGGCACACAGGAGGTGGAAAGGGTACAGTGATGCGAGGTTATCCCTCGCATTACAGGACAAGGTGCATTTAATGCGCCCTGCTTAGGTGTCCTTGCTTTATCGGGGACGAGGGGAGACGCCCGTCTTGTCCGTCGCCGCTCCTCCTCGTGTCGACACGCGCCCTGGCCAGCGGTGCCTGAGGTGCCATGTAGGCAGACAGGCAGCTGAGGTGGCGCAACGGCGGGCCTCCATGAAGATCTGTGGGTCGCCATGCAGGAGCCTGTCCAGCTGGTTGGGTCGGCAGTTGCGTGGGTCGGTGGAAACCCAGTTGGTGCGGGCCTGATGGTGGCCCCGTGGGTGTTCTCGGCAAGGGCCTTGCCGGGGCCCCGGCAAGGGGCTTGCCGTGGCGCCTGCTGTCATCCCCGACAAGGTGCTCGCCGGGGGTCTTATGGACCTCCTTGGCTGGGATCCCGCCAAGGGTCGTCTTCTTACCTTGCATTTGATCTTGAAGGTCTTCACAAAGATCTGCATGCCACCACGGGGATATCTCCCGAATCCTACGTGTAATGCCCAGGATGGGATTATACCTCCTACGTGTCGAGGCACAACTTAAAGGTATAAGCCCATTCTAGAATGATCTCAAGTTTGGTATCTTTGCATGACTCATGTAAAAATAGGGATGAAATTGCAAAAGGATAGTTGGCTTACACTCGCCACGTCACACAATACATTACATAAGCAAAACATCATTCAAAACATCACAACCCGACTACGGGCGAAGATCCAAAAGAAAGATACCAAAAACATAAAGCCACAGGTCCGAATCGCCCCTAGTAGAAACCACTACTGATCGTCGAAAACGTCACACACATACGGCTACGCTCTTCATCGAACTCCCACTGAAGTTCTGATCCATCTCCTCCATCATCTCGGCTGAACCTGCATCTGGTGTTGTAGTATCTGTGAGCCACGAGGACTCAGCAATCCCATAACCATGGGTATCAAGACTAGCAAAGCTTTATGGGTAGGAAGAGGTAAAGTGGTGAGGTTGCAGCAGCGGCTAAGCATAATATGGTGGCTAACTTACGAGTACAAGAATAAGATGAGCATCTACGCAAACGGTCGCAAACTAGTAGTGATCGCTAAAGATCCTGAACTACCTACGAGTCAAACATAATCCCACCGTGTTCTCTTCTCAAAGTGAAAAGAGACAGTCACGGTTACTCACACAGTTGTGTGTTTTACTTCGGATCCTCTGTCAAGTTTTCTATAACCGGACATTAACAAATTCCAATCTGCCACATAGTCGCGGGCACGACTTTCGAAAGATCATAACCCTGCAGGGGTGTCCCAACTTAGCCCATCACAAGCTCTCACGATCAGCTGAAGTGATAAATATAATATCATCACCCCTTATCTTAGGGAAATCCGATCAGGCTCGACATCCCGATGCACAAGACATTTCGACAATGGTAAAACAAGTCCAGCAAGACCTCCCGGCGTGCCGACACCCTGATAGTAGCCGCGCGTATCTCGTCTCAGGCCACGTCCGGATGAGCGAAGCGTACAGGAGCCAGATACCCCAAGTTGCCAAGGGGCGGTCCCGCACAGTGCTCTATTTGGGACCAACACCATCAGCACTGGCCCCCCCTGCTATGTAGAAAGAATCCCCGGGGACGCGACCCCCTATGCAAATTTAATTAATTAATTAAGTTATTATTATGAGGCCAATTAAAACCAATGTTGGGCCTTGCTGGAGGAGTTTTATTCAAAGACGAAGTGTCAAGGGGTCCCGATATACCCAACCGTGTAAGGAACGCAAAATCAAGGAACATAATGCCGGTTTATCGGCGCCTTAGGTGGCATGAGTGGAACAAAACATCGAGCAAAAGGCCAAGCCTTCCACCCATGCCCAGTATATAGGTGTGTTAATAATAATAATAGATATTGTGATATTCCAACAACAAGTTCCCTCCTGGAACGAACTTCATCTTCACCTGCAACTAACAACGCTATAAGAGGGGCTGAGCAAGCGGGTAACATAGCCAAACAATGGTTTTGCTAGGAAGGTTTCAAAGGTTAGAGGTCTCATGGCAACAAGGAGAGGGGCTGACAATAAATGATGGGGGCGCGACATATAACGATAGCATCGAGACAACTAAGCATGGCAATGGTAGTAAAGGTATCCAAGGGTATGATCATCTTGCCTGAGATCCCGCAAGGAAGAAGAACGGTTCCAAGAAGAAGACGAAGAAGAAGCCTTGAAGAAGAACCACGGGAAGACGAACGAATCCTCATGATCGCAACGGAACAAGCACTAACGAGAAGAAGCAAGCAAAACGGTAAACACACAACACATTTACATGACAATATGCTCAAACAAGTATGATGCAACACAAGTCTACATAGGATGCACTACAAGTCTGTACAGGAAGCAAAACATGGCAAGGTAGGAAGCACAGAAAAACAACACTAGTCTATATGATGCAATACATGGCAAGGTATGATGCATGACAAGTCTATACAGGAAGCAATACATGGCAAGGTAGGAAGCACAGAGAAACAACACAAGCAACATGTCAATATGCTCAACCATGTAGGATGCAAGACAAGTCTATATATGATGTTAAACATGGCAAGTCAGGAAGCACTCAAAAACAACACAAGTCAACAAGTTTAAATGAGGCCGGAAACTACAACAACAATTCCGGAAAATTCCCATATGCATGTTTAGCAATTTTAAGCAAACAACAATTCACACATTTTAATGTTGTTAACATGATGCGGATGACATGATCAAGTTTTATGCAATTTTTATATGAAAAGTTGACATGAAGATGATAAGGAGTATTTGTCGCCACGACGGAAAGAAAAGAGGGTCGTGGCGGCGAAAACGGATACGGTGCCACGACAATGTTCCGATGATCCGACACTCATCGAGATGCCGGTGCAAAAGCAAGGTAGCGTGAGCGAGTCGAACAAGATGAAAGGTGGGGTGAACACGGTTGCCCGGTTCCCACGGGTCGGCGACGAGGCAACCAAGGAGCATGACAAAAGACGAAACGGGCACAGTGCACACAAGGGAAAACATCTCATACAACACATGCATTCCACGGGTCATCGTCTCGGGTTATACCTTCGGAACGTTCATTTCAGGGAGGATCGAGATCGTCGAGGGAAGTAGTGGTACTCGCGGAACGTGGTACACATTCGTAGAGGGAAGTAGTCGTTCCGTTCGTAGTCGTACACGGAGAGTCGGGGTCGTCATTGACGTAGAGGTACTCGTTCTGTTTCGGAGAGGTACTTGATGAATCCATCGTTTCCGGGGCGACGGTAGTCGTACACGTTGGCGTTTTCGTTCACAGTCATCGTACACGTTCCGTAGATGTTCATGTTTCCGTAGAGGTACTTGTCGCATCCACCAAGTGTAGTCGTACTCGGACGTCGTGGTACTTGCGGTTTTGGTCCTCGGCGACGAGGTACTTGGCGAGTAGATGAACGTGATGGGTACTTGACGTCCTAGTACCTGGCGTCCTCACGGCCTTGAGGGAGATGAAATAGAGCGCAACGATGCACGATCTTTGCGGCCCAGGGTACTTGGTGTATACATCCAGGGAGGATACTATGGAGATGATGCTCGTCTTGTGTGGAGCTCTAGGAGCCATGGTGCGCAGCAAGCAGGGCATCCCTGCCCTTCAGATGGGGTCCTAGTGGACAGAGCAGCAACAGCCGCAAGGCGGGGTAAAGGAAAAAGCGGCGGAGCTCCTTCGGCTGGAAGCTAGCGAGGCGGAAGGACCGCGAGGAGCGGGGGCTCTAGCCTGGTTCAGCGGAACTTGGCGCAGACGATGACAAGGCGAGGTCCAGGCGGCGACCATGGCGGGCTCGGCGATGATGGGGCTGGAGCAGAGGCCATGGCGCGTCGGCGAAGGCGAGCTCCTGCAGACGAGGGGAGCGAGGAGGAAGGAGGGTCGCGGTGCTGGTGGAGCTCGGCGACGACGGCGCTGTCGCGGTGGCTGGCGAGGTCGATCGATGAAGGGCGCGGCAGCGGACGGCTAGAGGCGAGGTGGCTGTGGTGGAGGAGAAGGACGGTGGCACTGGTGGGAGAAGGCGGTGCGGGCGCGCTGGATCGAGAGGAAGTGGGGGTCGTGCAAGGGGAGAGGTCGAAGGATGGGGATCGAGAGGGAGAAGAGAGGAACGCTGCGGCGGCGTGGGAAAGAAACGAGAGGAAGATGGGATAGGACGAGGATCGCAAGGGTTAGAGGGTTAGGTGCTGGGCCTAGCTGCGGCTGGGATGGGCCCAGAGGCGCGGGAGTTGGGCCCAGTTCGGCTGAGCTTAGAAGGCCACGGCTGGGGCCCTTCTCCTTTCTGCAGTTGTTTTCCAAAAAAAACAGAAAAACAACAAAGAAGAAAAGAAAAGGAAGGAGGTGCTAGGGATAGAATTAGGGCATGAGGTTATTTTTCTCGGGCTCGCAAAAATGAGCACGGTCCGAGAAAAATAGAAGTGGCATGATCGAGATATAATTCAAACTTATTTGAATTTACTTCAAATGGGTTTGAACTAAGACTTGATTTTTGAAGTGTCCAAAAATGTTGAGGTTTTTGGAGGAACCTCAATAAACGGGAAAAGAATTATAGACAAGGTTTGGAGGCAAGGAATTGGGAAAGAAAAGGCATGGGGAAGATATGCAAGTGTGTGTTGGTGAATTTCCAAACAATTGGAATAATTTAATATAGCTCCCTAATAATATTAGGAGACTTTGTATAGGTTATAAGGACAATTGGAATAATTTCCAAACAATTGGAATAATTTAATATTGCTCTTGGCGTAGTAGATGACCATTGTCATGGTGTACTTGCCGAGCTTGTGGTTCTTGTTGAGGTTGTTGCTCTTGTCGCGCTTGAGGAGGAGCTTCATCTTGCATTCTTGCTTGGTTGCGCCTCTCTTGCATCTCATCGCGAAGGAAATCCTCTTCTTGACGAGTGTGTCGAGTGCGAGCTGCCACATTGCTATGTGCATCACGTAATGCTCGTTGCGCCTCAAGAGCTTGAGCTTCTCGACGTTGTTGTGCTTGACGATTAGCTTTGGCATCTTGTTCTTCTTGGTATTGACGTACTCGCTCTTGTTGTTGTTGGCATAGTCGTTGCCGTCCTTGCGCTTGGTCAAGTGTAGCTTGGTTTTGACGATGTCGACTCTCTTGCTCTTCGAATAACTCTTGTGAACTCTTGTCATGAAGTGGATTCCGGTTGTCATGTCGAGCTTGATGTGCGGCTTGACGAAGAGTGTTTGATGTAGGGGTACTTGAGCCATCCATGGAGTCGGTATGTCGAGTTGAGCGGCTTCGTCTTTGAGAAGATGTGGAAGAAGAACGTCGGTTGACTATCAAAGTCCGTAGCTCGTCGAATTGCGTAGACATGTTGGTGTTGATGATGTCGAATTTCTCTCTTGTTCTTGCTTCAAATTGGCGCGCGTCGGCGGCGACTTGCTCAATGTACTCTCGCATAGCTTCACTTTCTTGATGGAGAGCTCGTTGGACACCGAAGAGATGTAGTTTGGTGACGTAGTTGTTCGATTCTTGAGGATCGTCGAAGATTGGGTTCGAAGATGTACTTGGCCTAACCATCATCACAAGCAAGTATGTGAGTGGGAGAAAGGAGAAGACAATACCAAATGTACCTTAACCGAAGTTGAAAATGGATCAATGATCACTCAATAATGTAACCCGGAAATAGCACTATTGGTACCACTTCGTGTCGATTCTCACACCTACACAAGTAAAGCTTTGAGAGGAGATTGGTTAGGATGGTGGCACAAATTCAATGCAATTGTCAAAGTGACTCAATGATGTTGAAAATGGTTCACAATTTGCTCATGCAACAAGTAGATCACAAGCAAGAAGTAGAACACGGAACACACGCATGGATAGATAAATGTGGTTGTGCAACCAAGGGTGAGCGAAAATGTGGAAACCACGGAAAATGCTCGTGTTGCACAACACTAGAGAGACGCTAGCCGATTGCTTAATAGGCGGATACGCACTTGTGCACAACCTATAAGAGACAAAACGTAACGACTTCCTATCACAAGTATACTATGAATGTATGATGTGCCGATGCTTGAGCACAAGATGAAGTATTGCTATCTCATATGATCTCTTTGGATGCAAGGCGTATGATGCTATTTTCCTTTTGCTTATAAGTTTTGGTTGGCTCTTTTGCTTAAAAGCTTGTGAGCTCTTTCTTTGGGCACTTATGCATGCTTCTCGGATCAAGGTAGCTATTGTGTATGCGGATCACTCTTGTGTCACACGGAGATATGATGATGTAGTATGCAATATCTATAACTATCACTAATGTGCACAATTGTCGTGGCCCGGCAATACTCAAATGGCTAGTCTCAATGGGAAAGCTATGCAAAGGGTGACAATGCAATTGCAAGGTAGGATGAACAAGGTGTCGTTGATGTTACCATCCTTGCCGAAGTTGAGCGGTGGTGTGGTCGAAGTCTTGCCGTTCCAAGGTAGCCTAAACATCCAAGGAGACAGTGAAACCACAACTCAAGTATCCAAGGCAAAGGGAGAGAAACTTTTCAAACTCGTAGCGGTGAAACGATGGTGGTTGAGGAAGTGGTGGTGGTATGCAGAAGGTTTATATGGTGGAGGGCCTAAGAAAACTTGCCAAATTCCGAAAAGTTATATGGAGTCTAATGGTGGTAAAACCAAGATGAGCAGCTCGGGCACGTCGCCAGCTTTTCAACGAGCCAAAGAACACTCAAATCGGAGTTCGGGAGTGAAAGTTATGGTCAAAACGGTGAAACTCGGAAGGCTGAAACTGGGTGGGGCGGAAGTACCGGTTGGTAGGCCGGTAGTACCGCTTGAGGTGCTCAGAGGAAGTACCGCTAGTGCCACCGGTAGTACCGCTGGTGTCGGGAAAATTCTCAGAACTGGATCTGGGCGAAATATGGGCGGAAATGGATGATTTCGGGGTCGAAATTGGGTGGATTTCGTGGATGGAAAGTTGGGAAACTGGGGGAAATGCTAGATCCACTCGTGGCACAGCAAATCCATGGAACAAATTCAACAAAATCTCGCCAAATCAAAAGATCACAAAAAAAAAATTTGGGGCTATTTTTGTGGGGATTTTTCGAAATTGGGAAGAACACAACAAAAACAAGCTAGAAAACAAGGTGTGGGGCTCCAAATTCGTGATCAACTTATGCTCATGATACCATAATGATGTAGGGTGGAACCCTAATCGGCAGATCTTTCACGAAAGGAGGTTATCCCACGATGAACACGGAGAACACAAGGAAGATACGGAGGAAAACACGAGGGGAAACACTCAAATCAACACAAATACGGTCACACAGGTGCTAGATCCACGATACATATCAAGACACACGATCCATAGTCAACAACGGTGGTGCAAAGATAGTCTTCTCCCGGAGGAGGTCTTGAGTTATCCCTTGGGATCTTCTCCACGAAGGAGGTCTTGAATCCGAGGTGGATCTTCTCCGAAGAGGCCGCGGTCTCGTAGGAGAGGAACCACTGAGGTCTATGATGAGCTATCCAAAAGCTAACCCTAAAAGATGGAAGGGAAAGAGTACTTATAGTCCAAGGGGTAAGTTGGGGATACATGGGGTGAAAACCCTTCAACTGCTGATGGGCTTCTCGCCCCTCGTTGGTTACCCCAAGTGGAAGGTGTGAGATGTAGTGTTGCGGAAGTTTTTCCCTTGGCAAGATACTAAGGATGGAATCCCCAGAGACTCCTAGGTTCAACAAGAAGGTGTCAACTGCTAACGGCGATTAGCAATCAATGTGGACCTGCACACAGATACAAATAACTTTGCTCCTAACGAGTACAGAGAGGTTGTCAATCCCTCCGGCCTTGTAGTTCACAAAGGATTAAACGCAAATGATAGTAGTGATAAATAATGTTTGCAATAGTAAATAATAGCGAAAATTAAATAGCGGATGTGATCAATGATGGTAATATGGACCGGAGTCTCATGATGTTCACTAGTGATGTCTCTCTCCCAAAAGACGATAAAACAGCTATGTGAGGTAAACGAATTACAGCTGGGCAATTGACAGGACCATGTGCGCAAACCAATGCTGACTACATTGCAAGAAAGGTTGAGGTTCAAAGCATGGACGGTACGCCAAAGTAAGTAGACCGAAATCCATCAATATCTACTACTAATCATCCACCTTGAGATATCTATCCAGAACATCTCGCTGGTATTAAGTTGCGAGCCCCACCCACAGTGTAAACTCAATGCAACAGACAACTGCATTAAAAGAACTTTGCGTAAAGTAAACAATCCTTGCACCCGCGGGCACAAACACCGTTGTTTTCCCCCTTGTGGCAACAGCACATCCCCTAGACTCATGTTTCTGTCACTCAAGCTAGTCATCGAGGGGCATGAACCCACAATCGAGCATAACGTTCCCTCTTGGAGTCACTACCTATTACTTGGCCAAAGCAATAAATAACAACGGAGAACATGCAAGAATTACTTATGAACATAAATATTAAAAATGTAGATCAAATATATTACTCAATCACAATCTGAACATAATCTCATAATCCATCGGATCCCAGCAAACTCATCATAGCAACAGCATAAGGATTACATATGTGCCTCGATCATGTAGGGCAGCTCACGAGGACTAATTAGTGAAGCACAAGAACGGGAGGAGAACATCACATAGCTACTGGTCATGGACCCATGGTCCAAGGGAGACTACTCACAACTCATCCGGGAGGCGTCCATGGTGGTGGAGAGGCTCCCGGTGGTGATCCTCCCCTCCGGCAGGGTGCCGGGAAGAGTTCTCCTGGTGCTCCCGATCTTGGAAGCGGCGGCGGCGGCGGAACATAGATGAGATCGCGAAAAAGAGTTCCCGTCTCGAGGGTTTCAGGAAACGCTCTAAATATATGCCAAAGGGGGGCACCAGACGGGGCTCGAGCGGCCCAGGCGCCCCCCCCCCCCCCCCCCCCCCGCCCGCCCCC
>LR738710.1:573366180-573389294 GCA_902687465.1 Secale cereale
CCCAGAGAGAACTAATGGGACACATGGGCCTTAGTTGATAGAGAGAGAGAGAGAGGGCTAGCCAGGGCAGGCTATGCGCCCCCTCCCCCTCTGGTCCGAATTGGATTAGGGAAGGGGGGGCAGCGCCCCCCTTTCCTTCCCCCTCTCCTCCTTCCTTTCCCCCTCCTAGTAGGAGTAGGAAAGGGGAGTCCTACTCCTACTAGGAGGAGGACACCTCCTCTCCCCACGCGCCACAAGGGCCGGCCGGCCTCCCCCTTGCTCCTTTATATACAGGGGTAGGGGGCACCCTAGAACACACAAGTTAACATTAGTTTTATCCGTGTGCGGTGCCCCCCTCCATAGATACACACCTCGATCATATCGTTGCAGTGCTTAGGCGAAGCCCTGCGCCGGTAACTTCATCATCACCATCACCACGCCGTCGTGCTGACAAAACTCTCTCGTGACACTCAACTAGATCAAGAGCTCGTGGGATGTCATCGAGCTAAACGTGTGCTGAACGCGGAGGTGTCGTACGTTCGGTGCTTGGATCCGTTGGATCGTGAAGATGTTCGACTACATCAACCGCGTCACTAGACACTTCCGCTTTTGGTCTACGAGGGTACGTAGACACACTCTCCCCGCTTGTTGCTATGCTTCTCCTAGATAGATCTGGCGTGATCATAGGTAAAATTTTAAAATACTGCGTTCCCCAACAGTGGCATCATGAGCCAGGTCTATGCATAGATGATATGCATGAGTAGAACACAATGAGTTGTGGGCGATAATAGTCATACTGCTTACCAGCATGTCATACTTTGATTCAGCGGTATTGTGAGATGAAGCAGCCCGGACCGACATTACGCGTATGCTTACGCGAGACTGGTTTCACCGTTACGAGCACTCGTTGCTTAAAGGTGACCGGCGGGTGTCTGTCTCTCTCACTTTAGTTGAATCGAGTGTGGCTATGCCCGGTCCTTGTGAAGGTTAAAATAGCACACTTGACGAAAAAATCGTTGTGGTTTTTGTATGCGTACGTAAGAACGGTTCTTGCTAAGCCCGTAGCAGCCACGTAAAAGTTGCAACAACAAAGTAGAGGACGTCTAACTTGTTTTTGCAGGGCATGTTGTGATGTGATATGGTCAAGACGTGATGAGTTATACGTTATTGTATGAGATGATTATGTTTTGTAAATTATCGGCAACCGGCAGGAGCCTTATGGTTGTCTCTTTATTGTATGAATTGCGAAGGCCATGTAATTGGTTTACTTTATCACTATGAGTTAGCGATAGTAGTAGTAGCAATAGTTGGCGAGACGACCACGACACTATGATGATGATCATGGTGTCCAGCCGGTGACGATGGAGATCATGACGATGCTTTGGAGATGGAGATCAAAAGCACAAGATGATGATGGCCATATCATGTCACATATTTTGATTGCATGTGATGTTTATCTTATTATGCTTCTTATTTTGCTTAGTACGACGGTAGCATTATAAGATGATCCCTTACAAAATTTCAAGGTACAAGTGTTCTCCCTGAGTATGCACAGCTGCGTTCGTCGTGCCTAGGCACCACGGGATGATCGGGTGTGATAAGCTCTATGTTCAATTACAACGGGTGTAAGACAGTTTTGCACATGCAAAATACTCGAGTTAAACTTGACGAGCCTGGCATGTACAGACATGGCCTCGGAACACAAGAGACCGAAAGGTCGAGCGTGAATCGTATAGTAGATATGATCAACATAAGATGTTCACCATTGAAAACCACTCCATCTCACGTGATGATCGGACATGGTTTAGTTGATTTGGATCATGTGATCATTTAGATGACTAGAGGGATGTCTATCTAAGTGGGAGTTCTTTAGTAATATGATTAATTGAACTTTAATTTATCATGAACTTAGTCCTGATAGTTTTTGCATAACTATAGTGTTGTAGATCAATGGCCCGTGCTACCGTTCCCTTGAATTTTAATGCATTCCTAGAGAAAGCTAAGTTGAAAGATGATGGTAGCAACTACACAGACTGGGTCCATAACTTGAGGATTATCCTCATTGCTGCACAGAAGAATTATGTCCTTGAAGTACCGCTGGGTGACAAGCCCCCTCCCTCTAATGTAGTCGCTTTGAACGTCTGGCAGACGCGGTCTAATGACTACTCGATAGTTCAGTGTGCCATGCTTTACAGCTTAGAATCGGTACTTGAAAGATGTTTTGAACATCATGGAGCATATGAGATGTTTGATACGTCTCCAATGTATCTATAATTTTTGATTGTTCCATGCTATTATTTACGAAGTCTTGGATGCTTAATGGGCTTTATCATTCACTTTTATATCATTTTTGGGACTAACCTACTAACCCAAAGGCCTAGTCCAGATTGCTGTTTTTTGCCTATTTCAGGATTTTGCAGAAAAGGAATATCAAACGGTGTCCAAACGGAATGAAACCTTCACGAGAGATATTTTTGGAGGAAATCACGCTCGGGAAACGTCGGGACCAAGTCAGGGGACGGAAGGCCTGCCCTCGAGGGTGGGGGGTGTGCCCCCCTTCCCAGGGCGCGTCCCCCTGCCTCGAGGCTAGCCCACACGGCCCCCGGTGCCCTCCTTCTTCCTATATATACCTACATACCCCAGAAACTCCATACGCAGAGAGAAAACCCTAATTCCACCGCCGTAGCTTCTGTTCTCATGGAGATCCCATCTTGGAGCCTTTTCCGGGAGGGGGATCCATCACGGAGGCCTTCATCATCATCATCATCGCCCTCACCATGAGTTGTGAGTAGTTTACCATAGACCTTCGGGTCCATAGCTAGTATCTAGATGGCTTCTTCTCTCTCTCCGGATCTCAATACAAAGTTCTCCTCGGTCTTCGAGGAGATCTATTCGATGTAATCTCTTTTTGCGGTGTGTTTGTCGAGATCTGATGAATTGTGAGTTTATGATCAAGGTTATCTATGAAAGATATTTGGTTCTTCTCTGAACTTTTTATGTGTGCTCATAATATCCTTGCAAGTCTCTTCGAATTATTGGTTTGGTTTGGAGTACTAGATCTATAGTTCTTGCAATGGGAGAAGTGCTTGGCTTTGGGTTCAATCTTGCGGTGTCCTTTCCCAGTGACAGTAGGGGCAGCAAGGCACGTATTGTATTGTTGCCATCGAGGATAAAAAGATGGGGTTTTCATCATATTGCTTGAGTTTATCCCTCTACATCAGTTCATCTTGCTTAAGGCGTTACTCTGTTCGTATGAACTCAATACACTAGATGCATGCTGGATAGCGGTCGATGTGTGGAGTAATAGTAGTAGATGCAGGCAGGAGTCGGTCTACTTGTCTCGGACGTGATGCCTATAGACAATGATCATGCCTAGATAGTCTCAAAATTATTTGCTTTTCTATCAATTGCTCGACAGTAATTTGTTTACCCGCCGTAGAATATCGCTATCATGAGAGAAGCCACTAGAGAACACTATGGCCCCCGGGTCTATTCTCAACATATCAATCTACATCTACTTTACTTTTACCGCTTTTATTTGCTGTTTTATTAAACCTAAAATACCAAAAATATAACTATCATCTCTATCAGATCTCACTCTCGTAAGTGACCGTAAAGGGATTGACAACCCATTATCGCGTTGGCTGCAAAGTTCTTATTTGTTTGTGCAGGTGCGAGGGACTGGTGCGTGGTCTCCTACTGGATTGATACCTTGGTTCTCAAAAACTGAGGGAAATACTTACGCTACTGTGCTGCATCTCCCTTTCATCTTCGAGGGAATACAATGCAAGCTCAAGAGGTAGCAAGAAGAATTTCTGGCGCCGTTGCCGGGGAGACTTACGCAAAAGTCATATACCAAGTATCTATCACAAACCCTTATCCTTCGCATTACATTTACTTGCCTCTCGTTTTCCTCTCCCCCACTTCACCCTTGGCGTTTTATTTGCCCTTCTTCCGCCGTGTGTTTTTCGCTTGCTTCTTGTTTGCTTGTGTGTGTTGGATTGCTTGCTTGTCATTATGGCTAGCCCCTTATTTGCTCCTCTGTCTCCCGAGTTTGAAGTTCTTCACTTCAAGCAAAGGCAAGGAGAAAACTTAAAAGATGCTTGGTTTAGGATGATGGAATCTTATTGTAAGTGCACCTTAGAAGTGAATTTTAGAATCTTGCTTCGCAATTTTTACATTGGATTGAATATGTCTCATAGAGAACTCTTAGATTGCATTGCCAAAGGAAATTTTATCAAAGTTGATCCTAGTTTTGTGCATGAAATCATAGAGGGAATAGTGGGAACACCACCTCCCCAAAAGGAGTCAAACTCAACCCCGGAAGGGACGCAAGTTTTTGAGAAAATTTGCGAAGTAACGAAAATATTACAAAAATCTCTTGAACCTCTTAAGAGTGTTAGTGGGAATCTCCACCGCATGAATATGTTGATTACTCTTTGCAATAAGCGGTTGGATGCTTTATATCTTAATATTTCTGAATATGAAGGGAAACGCAAAGAACCTCCCGGATTCGAGCTTGACACCATTAAAAGGGTGAAGATCAAAGATGGCAATACCTAGATCTATCTTGTATCGTGCCTAGCTAGGGGCGTAAAACGATAGCGCTTGTTGGGAGGCAACCCAATTTTATGTTTTTTGCTTTTGTTGCTGTTAGGTAATAAATATTGCATCTAGCCTCTGATTAGATGTGTTTTCAAGTTTTGTTTAGTGTTTGTGCCAAGTAGAACCTTCGGTAAGACTTGTGTGAAGTTTATAAGATCTTGCTGTGAAAAACAGAATCGTTAGCGCTCGCTAAAGTAGTCTTCAGATTTTACTGGAGAGTGCTTTTTAGTTGATTATTTTTGCTGCTGATTGGTAGACAAATTGCGCAAATTTACCAATTTAGTTTGAATTTTTTGGAGTTCCAGAAGTAGGCGAACCCAGCAAATTACTACAGACTATTCTGTCTTTGACAGATTCTGTTTTTCGTGTGTTGTTTGCTTTCCGATGCATCTATGAGTAATATTGGAGGATATGAACCATAGAGAACTTGGATTACAGTAGGTTTAACACCAATAAAAACAAAGAATTAATTCTTTGCTGTACCTTTGAGTGGTGGTTTGCTTTCTCTTACTAACGGAGCTCACGCGAATTTTTGTCTAAGTTTTGTGTTGTGAAGTTTTCAAGTTTTGAGTATTGCTTTGATGGACTATGGAACAAGGAGTAGCAAAGGACCAAGCTTGGGGATGCCCATGGCACCCCAAGTAAACTCAAGATAATCAAAAAGCCTAAGCTTGGGGATGCCCTGGGAAGGCATTCCCTCTTTCGTCTTCATCCATCGGTAACTATACTTGGAGCTATATTTTTATTCGCAATATGTTATGTGTTTTGCTTGGAGAGTCTTGTATAATTTGAGTCTTTGCTTGTTAGTTTGCCACAATCATCCTTGCTGGAAACACCTATATGAGAGAGTTAAATATGCTCTAGAAATTGTTCGAACACTCTATGTGCTTGATACGTCCAAAACGTATCTATAATTTCTACTTGCTCCATGCCACTTTTGGGTGATATTGATATGATATTCATACACTTCCATACACTTTTGATCATATTTGGACTAACTTACTAATCCAGTGCACCCCAGTGCCAGTTTCTGTTTTCGGCTGTTTTTGTATTTCAGGTTTTCACGTTTCGAGAACTGCCCAGAAAAATCCAGAAAAATTATATAAAAAATCAGCGATCCGGAAACAACACTGCGTCCGAAGGGCAGCCTGGGGGGGCCACCAGGGCTCCAGGCGCCCTGGCGGCGCGCCCCCTGGGCCGCGCCGGGGGGGCGCCTGGGCCCCCCGAAGCCCGTCCGGTGCCCCCCTTTGGCATATATTTAGAGGGACCTCCGAAACCCTCACAGAAGAACTTCTTTTCGCGATCCCATCTCTGTTCCGCCACCGCCGCCGCTTCCAAGATCGGGAGCACCAGGAGAACTCTTCCCGGCACCCTGCCGGAGGGGAGGATCACCACCGGGAGCTTCTCCACCACCATGGACGCCTCCCGGATGACTCGTGAGTAGTCTCCCTTGGACCATGAGTCCATGACCAGTAGCTATGTGATGTTCTCCTCCCGTTCTTGTGCTTCACTAATTAGTCCTCGTGAGCTGCCCTACATGATCGAGGTACCTATGTAATCCTTATGATGTTGCTATGTTGAGTTTGCTGGGATCCGATGGATTATGAGATTATGTTCAGATTGATCTTGAGTAATATATTTGATTCACCTCTTTTATATTTTAGTTCATAAGTAATTCTTGCATGTTCTCCGTTGTTATTTATTGCTTTGGCCGAGTAGTAGGTAGTGACTCCAAGAGGGAACGTTATGCTTGATTGTGGGTTCATGCCCCTCGATGACTAGCTTGAGTGACAGAAACGTGAGTCTAGGGGATGTGTTGTTTCCACAAGGGGGAAAACAACGGTGCTTGTGCCCGCGGGTGCAAGGATTGTTTACTTTACGCAAAGTTCTTTTAATGCAGTTGTCTGTTGCATTGAGTTTACACTATGGGTGGGACTCGCAACTTAATACCAGCGAGATGTTCTGGATAGATATCTCAAGGTGGATGATTAGTAGTAGATATTGATGGATTTCGGTCTACTTACTTTGGCGTACCGCCCATGCTTTGACCTCAACCTTTCTTGCAATGTAGTCAGCATTGGTTTGCGTTCGTGGTCCTGTCAATTGCCCAGCTGTAATTTGTTTACCTCACATAGCTGTTTTATCGTCTTTTGGGAGAGAGACATCACTAGTGAACATCATGAGACTCCGGTCCTTATTACCATCATTGATCACATCCACTATTTACTTTTCGTTATTACTTACTATTGCAAAAACAATCTATCACTACTATCATTACTTTTAACCCTTTGTGAACTACAAGGCCGGAGGGATTGACAACCTCTCTGTACTCGTTGGGAGCAAAGTTATTTGTATCTGTGTGCAGGTCCATGTTGATGGCTACTAATCTGGCGCCGTAGCAATTGACACCTACTTGTTGAACCTAGGAGTCTCTGGGGATTCGATCCTTGGCATCTTTGCTAAGGGAAAACACTTCTACTTACTGCATCTTACACCTTCCACTTGGGGTAACCAACGAGGGGTTCGAGGCCCATCAAGGAGTATTTTCTGGCGCCGTTGCCGGGGACTCAACTCTTCGGGATAGGGGAGTTGCATGCTATCTTTTACCTTTGCTTTTTAGTCTTGTTAGTTTACCTTTCATTTTTGCTTTAGTTCCTTTTATCGAAAATCACAAAAATAGTTATCTTGCTTGCTTGCTACTATGGGTTCTACCAAAAACACTAAATGGGAGGAGTACACCCCTACTTCCATTGCCCCAATTATCACTGACGGGATTTACAAAAGTAATAAACCTTGTGATTATACTAGTTTTGACGGAGAGTTATGCCCATGGCATGGTCTTCCAGGAAAAAAGTATGAGCCTCAGTTTAAAATTGCTCCTAAGCTTCCCCAAACTTTGGAAGATGTTCAAACTCTTATAATAGAGAGCGAATTAAACAAAAAGGATGACACTACAATTTTGCCCATTAATGATAAAATTGATTTTGATAATTGTAGTATTTCAGAAGTTGTCACCTTTCTACAAGGAATGGCTAAAGATCCCAACACTAGCACGCTTAATCTTGCCTTCACAGAGCATGTCACTAATGCTCTCATCAAAGCTAGGGAGGAGAAACTTAGAGTAGAAGCCTCCATACCTAGAAAGCTAGAAGATGGTTGGGATTCTATGATTAAAATTAAGATAAACAATTTCTCATGCTTTGCTTTATGTGATATTGTAGCTAGTACTTCCATTATGCCCAAAAGACTATATGATATGCTTAAATTAAAATCCTTTGATTCTTGTTCTTTTGGTGATGTTCTCGTTGATTCTTCCATAAAGAAACCTTTGGGGAGGATCGACGATGTTCTTATTGTTGTCAATGATAATTATGTTCCCGTTGATTTCACTATTATGGATATTGAATGTGATCCTTCATGTCCAATTATTTTGGGACGTCCCTTTTTGCGCACCATTGGTGCTGTCATTGACATGAAAGAGGGTAATATAAAATTTCAGTTTCCTCTCAAGAAAGGGATGGAACACTTCCCTCGTAAGAAGGTCAAGTTACCTTTTGAGTCCGTTGTACGGGCTAGTTATTCTTTTACTCTTGATAAAACTTGATCTATGCATTATGCCTAGCTTAAAGGCATAAAAGAAAGCGCTTTTGAGAGGCAGCCCACATGAATATTTTTTTTGCTTTTGTTGTGTCTTGATGTTGTTTACTGCTGTAGCATCATCATTGTATCTTTGCTGTTCATATTTGTGCCAAGTATAGCCTCTGATTGCTAGAAAGTTCAAAAGTTGTGAGGTGCTGTTCAGGAAACAGATTCTGTCCTTGGATAGAAAAATTCGTATAAAATCACCAGATCATCTTTTTGGTCTGAATTTTTTCGACAGAGTTCTCCATATAATTGTCTTTCGTGCGTCAGTTCTGAAATTTTCGATTTGAGTGGCAGAAGTATCCCGAACAGGTCAATTACTGCCTGCTGTTCTGTTTTCACAGATTCTGTCCTGTTTTGCCTTACCTTCACTTTGCAAATCAAGAGCTTGCTTTTTCTTTGCAAAAACCTTTTGGCAATCTTGAGAAACAGTAGAACTTCAAGAATATCCTTATTTCCAGCAAGGTATAATTATTTTATTAAGGGTACTAACCTCGCTAATCAGATTATGATGAGTTATGTATGAAGGGAGTTTTGAAGTGTGCGAGGGAAGATGATAAAAAGATTCAGGAGTGTCAAGCGCTCAAGCTTGGGGATGCCCCCGTGCACCCCCAAGAAATATTCAAGGAGACTCAAGCGTCTAAGCTTGGGGATGCCCCCGTGCATCCCCTTCTCCATCAACATTATCAGTTCGTCTTTCATTCCACTATATTTTAATCACTTCATGTGTTATGTGCTATGCTTGGAGCGTCTTGCTTTTAGTTTTCTTTTTAGTTTTTCATAACGAGTCGGAACTCAGCATTCCTTTATGTGGGAGAGAAACACGCTGCACTTCTACCTAGAACATAACATAGAATTTTCATGTCTATCTATGTTGTGTGTGTTCTTTGTCTTTTAAATAGCTACTATCGTGCTTTGCTCTTAGTATTCATGCTTATCTTTTCAAAGAGCTTTTGTTTAGTTGGTTGCTTGAACTCTCTTTAATCATCATGCTCACCTTATTAAGAGAGTTTGCTTCCGTTGCATGGGTTAATATGTCTATGATAAAGATGCTACTTGCATGATGGTGCTTAGTAGTTCAGGTTTTCTTATGGTTAATCTCAAATAGCTGGGGGGTTCCCAATGTGTTATTGGAGTACCAACTTGGTTTGTTTGCCTATGATATGGTATGGTTTAGTAATATCTTCCTTCGAGAATTTATTTTGATTGACTTGGCGTATGCTCACGCATATTTAAGACTGTAAAGAAAGTCTGTCAAGCCTTGATGATCTTTTGTTTCTGAGTAGCGATATAACTACCATGCCTGATTCAATATTGCTTTGTCGCTCTGCATGATTATGACCGTCATTGCTCTCTTAGTTGGTCGCTCCCAGTCTTTTTGCTAACCTCCACCTGTACTAAGCAAACTAACCATGCAATACATAGCTCATGGGAAAGTAGCCTAAAAACTATTGTGGTAAAGAATATGTTGCCTATGTATCGTATTTCTTCTGAGTTGCTTGCTGAGCGGTAACCATGTTTCTGGGGACGCCATCAACTGTCACACTTTTGTTGAATATCAGGTGAGTTGCTATGCATGTTCGTCTTGTCCGAAGTAAGGGTGATTTACCGTGGGTGGAATTAATATGCATATTGTTAGAGAAGAACATTGGGCCGCCAACCAAAGCCATGCATCATGGTGGAAGTTTTAGCTTGGACCTTAATCCTCAATCTCTTATGAGAACATGCTTATGCATTAAAGAGGAGTCCATCATCTATTTTCTATGTTGTCCCGGTATGGATGTCCTCAAGTTGAGATCTATCAAAAACGAGAAATCAAATGTGATCTATCTCCTTGGACCTTTGTACATGTGGCATAGAGGTACCCCTTTGTGACACTTGGTTGAAACATATGTAATGCAATGATAACCCATGGAGATCCGAGCTAATTAGGACAAGGTGCGAGCACTATTAGTATTCGATGCATGAGGCTTGCAACTTATAGGATGTTTTATGCATGACACATATGAAGTACTACTACCGTTGACACAATTGCTTCCATGTTTTCAAAATATAAAGCTCTAGCATTTAACCATTCTTTTACTTTTATGTTAAAGCACCAACTACTGAGAGCATGATTGTCATTCTGAGTGTAATGTGCATTGTCCCAAAGTAGCATTGTCTTTTGCATGATTGTGATATCGTTTATTCTGAAATCATTGTATCTAGTCCTCACTTAAACCTTGAAGGTGCCCCTTCATTTATGTTTTGCATCACTAAAGGGGGCAAGCTAGATATTACCTTATCATATTTGCACATCATGTTCATTGCAAATCTTTTTGATGTTTCAGTTTCATATTGTAAAACTTTCAGTCATTTGTGATTTTCTCTTGAGGCAACTTAATTACTTTAGAATCATTGTCTCAGTAAGCTTTTGTCACATGACTATGAAAAAGTCCTATATGGTTAATAGCATGTCACCACAGAAATTATTCTTGTTATCATTTACCTACTCGAGGACGAGCAGGAATTAAGCTTGGGGATGTTGATACGTCCAAAACGTATCTATAATTTCTGCTTGCTCCATGCCACTTTTGGGTGATATTGCTATGATATTCATACACTTCCATACACTTTTCATCATATTTGGACTAACTTACTAATCCAGTGCACCCCAGTGCCAGTTTCTGTTTTCGGCTGTTTTTGTATTTCAGGTTTTCACGTTTCGAGAACTGCCCAGAAAAATCCAGACAAATTATATAAAAAATCAGCGATCCGAAAACAACACTGCGTCCGAAGGGCAGCCTGGGGGGGCCACCAGGGCTCCAGGCGCCCTGGTGGCGCGCCCCCCCTGGGCCGCGCCGGGGGGGCGCCTGGGCCCCCCGAAGCCCATCCGGTGCCCCCTTTGGCATATATTTAGAGGGACCTCCGAAACCCTCAGAGAAGAACTTCTTTTCGCGATCCCATCTCTGTTCCGCCGCCGCCGCCGCTTCCAAGATCGGGAGCACCAGGAGAACTCTTCCCGACACCCTGCCGGAGGGGAGGATCACCACCGGGAGCTTCTCCACCACCATGGACGCCTCCCGGATGACTCGTGAGTAGTCTCCCTTCTACCATGAGTCCATGACCAGTAGCTATATGATGTTCTCCTCCCGTTCTTGTGCTTCACTAATTAGTCCTCGTGAGCTGCCCTACATGATCGAGGCACCTATGTAATCCTTATGCTGTTGCTATGTTGAGTTTGCTGGGATCCGATGGATTATGAGATTATGTTCAGATTGATCTTGAGTAATATATTTGATTCACCTCTTTTATATTTTAGTTCATAAGTAATTCTTGCATGTTCTCCGTTGTTATTTATTGCTTTGGCCGAGTAGTAGGTAGTGACTCCAAGAGGGAACGTTATGCTTAATTGTGGGTTCATGCCCCTCGATGACTAGCTTGAGTGACAGAAACATGAGTCTAGGGGATGTGTTGTTGCCACAAGGGGAAAATAACGGTGCTTGTGCCCGCGGGTGCAAGGATTGTTTACTTTACGCAAAGTTTTTTTAATGCAGTTGTCTGTTGCATTGAGTTTACACTATGGGTGGGACTCGCAACTTAATACCAGCGAGATGTTCTGGATAGATATCTCAAGGTGGATGATTAGTAGTAGATATTGATGGATTTCGGTCTACTTACTTTGGCGTACCGCCCATGCTTTGAACCTCAACCTTTCTTGTATTGTAGTCAGCATTGGTTTGCGTTCGTGGTCCTGTCAATTGCCCAGCTGTAATTTGTTTACCTCACATAGTTGTTTTATCGTCTTTTGGGAGAGAGAGATCACTAGTGAACATCATGAGACTCCGGTCCTTATTACCATCATTGATCACATCCACTATTTACTTTTCGTTATTACTTACTATTGCAAAAACTATCTATCACTACTATCATTACTTTTAACCCTTTGTGAACTACAAGGCCGGAGGGATTGACAACCTCTCTGTACTCGTTGGGAGCAAAGTTATTTGTATCTGTGTGCAGGTCCACGTTGATGGCTACTAATCTGGCGCCGTAGCAATTGACACCTACTTGTTGAACCTAGGAGTCTCTGGGGATTCGATCCTCGGCATCTTTGCTAAGGGAAAACACTTCTACTTACTGCATCTTACACCTTCCACTTGGGGTAACCAACGAGGGGTTCGAGGCCCATCAGTGCTTCACTTATTTCTTTTGAGTTGAATAGTTTTTGCTCTAGTGCTCCACTTATATCTTTTAGAGCATGGTGGTGGTAATATTTTGTAGAAATTGTTGAACTCTCATGCTTCAGTTAGATCTATTTGAGAGTCTATTAAAACAGCATGGTAAAGTGTTTAGGCTAAAGAAACTAGTCTTCACATGATAAATATCCAATGTCAATGTAGTAAAAAAAATCACACCAAGTGCATTGAATAGAAAGAGATGTTGGATGCTTGATAATTGTTTTGAGACATGAGGATAGTGATATTAGAGTCATGCTAGTGGAGTTATTATGAAATTGAGAAATACTTGTGTTAAGGTTAGTAATTCACGTAGCATGCACGTATGGTGAACCGTTGTGTGACTAAGTTAAAGCATGAGGTATTTGTAGAGTGTCAACCTTGTGTGGAGGTCGGGGGCGCGCGATGGTTAACTCCTACCAACCTCCCCCCAAGGGGCATGCGTTGATTGCTTTGTTTCGATGACTCGTAGATTTTTGCAATAAGTATATGAGTTCTTATGACTAATGTTGAGTCCATGGATTATACGCACTCTCACCCTTCCACCGTTGCTAGCCTCTCTTGTACCGCGCAACTTTAGCCGGTGCCATAAACCCACTATATATCCTTCCTCAAAACAGCCACCATATTGTTCCTCAAAACAGCCACCATACCTACCTATCATGGCATTTCCATAGCCATTCCGAGATATATTGCCATGCAACTTTCCACCGTTCCGTATATATGACACGCATCATATTGTCATATTGCCATGCATGATCATGTAGCTCACATCGTATTTGTGGCAAAGCCACCATGCATAATCTTTTCATACATGTCACTCTTGTTTCATTGCACATACCGGTACACCATCGGAGGCATTCACATAGAGTCATACTTGGTTGTTGTAGTATCGAGTTGTAATATTGTGTTGTAATGAAAGTGTGATGATCATCATTTTTAGAGCATTGTCCCATGGGAGGAAAGGCAGAATCTATAAAGCCCCTCCCAAAAAAGAGAAAAAAGGCCAAAAAGAAAAGAAAAAGAAAGGCCCAAAACAAGAAAAAGAAAAAAGGTACAATTGCTACTATCTTTTTCCACACTTGTGCTTCAAAGTAGCACCATGTTCGTCATTGTAGAGAGTCTCATGCTTAGTCACTTTCATGTACTAGTGGGAATTTTCATTATAGAACTTGGCTTGTATATTCCAACGATGGGCTTCCTCAAATGCTCTAGGTCTTTGTGAGCAAGCAAGTTGGATGCACGCCCACTAGTTTCTTTTGTTGAGCTTTCATTCATATTTAGCTCTAGTGCATCCGTTGCATGGCAATCCCTACTCACTCACATTGATATCTATTGATGGACATCTTCATAGCCCGTTGATACGCCTAGTCGATGTGAGACTATCTCCCTCTTTTTGTCTTCTCCATAACCACCTCTATTCCACCCATAGTGCTATATCCATGGCTCACGCTCATGTATTGCGTGAAACTTGACAGGTTTCAAAAGATAGAGCATGAAAACAAATGCTTGGCTGAAATCGGGGTTGTGCATAATATGGATATTTAGTGTGATAAGAGGGAGCATAGCCAACACTATATGATTTTGTAGGGATAACTTTCTTTAGCCATAGTATTTTGAGAAGACATGATTGCTTTGTTAGTATTGCTTGAAGTATTGTTATTTCTTATGTCAATATAGACTTTTGTCTTGAATCTTTCAGATCTGAACATTCATGCCACAATTAAGAGAATTACATTGAAAAACTATATTGGTTAGCATTCCACATCAAAAGTTCTTTCTTTATCATTTACCTACTCGAGGACGAGCAGGAATTAAGCTTGGGGATGCTTGATACGTCTCCAACGTATCTATAATTTTTTTTTGTTCCATGCTATTATTTATGAAGTCTTGGATGCTTAATGGGCTTTATCATTCACTTTTATATTATTTTTGGGACTAACCTACTAACCCAAAGGCCCAGTTCAGATTGCTGTTTTTTTGCCTATTTCCGGGTTTTGCAGAAAAGGAATATCAAACGGAGTCCAAACAGAATGAAACCTTCGCGAGAGATATTTTTGGAGGAAATCACGCTCGGGAAACGTCAGGACCAAGTCAGGGGACGGAAGGCCTGCCCTCGAGGGTGGGGCGCGCCCCCCTTCCCAGGGCGCGCCCCCTGCCTCGAGGCTGGCCCACACGGCCCCCGATGCCCTCCTTCTTTCTATATATACCTACGTACCCCAGAAACTCCATACGCAGAGAGAAAACCCTAATTCCATCGCCGTAGCTTCTATTCCCTTGGAGATCCCATCTTGCAGCCTGTTCCGGGAGGGGGATCCATCACGGAGGCCTTCATCATCATCATCATCGCCCTCACCATGAGTTGTGAGTAGTTTACCACAGACCATTGGGTCCATAGCTAGTATCTAGATGGCTTCTTCTCTCTCTCTAGATCTCAATACAAAGTTCTCCTCGGTCTTCGAGGATATCTATTAGATGTAATCTCTTTTTGCGGTGTGTTTGTCGAGATCTGATGAATTGTGAGTTTATGATCAAGGTTATCTATGAAAGATATTTGGTTCTTCTCTGAACTTTTTATGTGTGCTCATAATATCCATGCAAGTCTCTTCGAATTATTGGTTTGGTTTGGCCTACTAGATCTATAGTTCTTGCAATGGGAGAAGTGCTTGGCTTTGGGTTCAATCTTGCGGTGTCCTTTCCCAGTGACAGCAGGGGCAGCAAGGCACGTATTGTATTGTTTCCATCGAGGATAAAAAGATGGGGTTTTCATCATATTGCTTGAGTTTATCCCTCTACATCATGTCATGATGCTTAAGGCGTTACTCTGTTCGTATGAATTCAATACACTAGATGCATGCTGGATAGCGGTCGATGTGTGGAGTAATAGTAGTAGATGCAGGCAGGAGTCGGTCTACTTGTCTCGGATGTGATGCCTATATACAATGATCATGCCTAGATAGACTCATAATTATTCGCTTTTCTATCAATTTCTCGACAGTAATTTGTTTACCCGCCGTAGAATATCGCTATCATGAGAGAAGCCACTAGAGAACACTATGGCCCCGGGTCTATTCTCAACATATCAATCTACATCTACTTTACTTTTACCGCTTTTATTTGTTGTTTTATTAAACCTAAAATACCAAAAATATAAGTATCATCTCTATCAGATCTCACTCTCGTAAGTGACCATAAAGAGATTGACAACCCATTATCGCGTTGGTTGCGAAGTTCTTATTTGTTTGTGCAGGTGTGAGGGACTGGCGCGTGGTCTCCTACTTGATTGATACCTTGGTTCTCAAAAACTGAGGGAAATACTTACGCTACTGTGCTGCATCTCCCTTTCCTCATCGGGGGAATACAACGCAAGCTCAAGAGGTAGCAATGTTCCAAGAGTTGAAGTTAATATTTCAAGCGAATGCCCGAATTGAGAGATATGAAATCTCCAATAAGTTCTATAGCTGCAAGATGGAGGAGAACAGTTCTACCAGTGAACACTTCCTCAGAATGTCTGGGTACTACAATCATATGACTCAACTTGGTTTCAAAGTTGACAACGATAGTGTTATTGATAGAGTTCTTCAATCACTGCCACCAAGCTATAAAAGCTTCGTGATGAACTATAATATGCAAGGGATGCAGAAGACAATTCCCGAGCTCTTCGCTATACTCAAAGCTGCGGAGGTAGAAATAGAAAAGGAGCATCAAGTGTTGATGTTTAACAAGACCACTAGTTTCAAGAAAAAGGGCAAGGGAAAGACGGGGAACTTCAAGAAGAATATCAAGACAGTTGCTACTCCCGCGAAGAATCCCAAGTCTGGAGCCAAGCCCGAAACTGAGTGCTTCTACTGCAAAGGGACTGGACACTAGAAGCGAAACTGCCCCAAGTATTTGGCGGATAAGAAGGATGGCAAAGTGAACAAAGGTATATTTGATATACATGTTATTGATGTGTACCTTACTAATGCTCGTAGTAGCACCTAGGTATTTGATACTGGTTCCGTTGCTAATATTTGTAACTCGAAACAGGGGCTACGTATTAAACGAAGATTAGCTAAGGACGAGGTGACGATGCACGTGGGAAATGGTTCCAAAGTCGATGTGATCACCGTCGGCACGCTACCTCTACATCTACCTTCGGGATTAGTTTTAGACCCGAATAATTGTTATTTTGTGCCAGCGTTAAGCATGAACATTATATCTGGATTTTGTTTGTTGCGAGATGGTTATTCATTTAAATCAGAGAATAATAGTTGTTCTATTTTAATGAGTAATATCTATTATGGTCATGCACCCTTGAAGAGTGGTCTATTTTTGTTAGATCCCGATCGTAGTGATACATATATTCATAATATTGAAACCAAAAGATGCAAGGTTGATAATGATAGTGCAACTTATTTGTGGCACTGCTGTTTAGGTCATATTGGTGTAAAGCGCATGAAGAAACTCCATGCAGATGGACTTTTGGAATCACTTGATTATGAATGACTTGGTGCTTGCAAACCATGCGTCATGGGCAAGATGACTAAAACTCCGTTCTCCAGAACAATGGGGCGAGTAACTGATTTGTTGGAAATCATACATACTGATGTATGTGGACCGATGAGTGTTGAGGCTCGTGGCGGGTATCATTATTTTCTGACCTTCACTAATGATTTGAGCAGATATGGGTATATCTACTTGATGAAGCACAAGTCTGAAACATTTGAAAAGTTCAAAGAATTTGAGAGTGAAGTAGAGAATCATTGTAACAAGAAAGTAAAGTTTCTACGATATGATCATGGAGGCGAATATTTGAGTTACGAGTTTGGTCTTCATTTGAAACAATGTGGAATAGTTTAACAACTCACGCCACCCGGAACACCACAACATAATGGTGTGTCTGAACGTCGTAACCGTACTTTATTGGATATGGTGCGATCTATGATGTCTCTTACCGACTTACCACTATCGTTTTGGGGTTATGCTTTAGAGATAGCTGCATTCACGTTAAATAGGGCACCATCTAAATGCGTTGAGACGACGCCTTATGAACTATGGTTTGGCAAGAAACCAAAGTTGTCATTTCTTAAAGTTGGGGTTGTGATGCTTATGTGAAAAATCTTAAACCTGATAAGCTCGAACCCAAGTCGGATAAATGTGTCTTCATAGGATACCCAAAGGAAAGTGTTGGGTACACCTTCTATCATAGATCCGAAGGCAAGATATTCGTTGCTAAGCTTGAAAGAAGTGAGTGGGAGGAAAGTAGAACTTGATGAGGTAATTGTACCTTCTCCCGAATTGGAAAGTAGTACATCACACAAACTAGTTCTAGTGATTCCTACACCAATCAGCGAGGAAGCTAATGATGATGATCATGAAACTTCAGATCAAAGTTACTACTGAACCTCGTAGGTCAACCATATTACGTTCCGCACCAGAGTGGTACGGTAACCTAGTTCTGGAAGTCATGTTACTAGACCAAGATGAACCTACGAACTATGAGGAAGCGATGATGAGCCCAGATTTCGCAAAATGGCTTGAAGCCATGAAATCTGAGATGGGATCCATGTATGAGCACAGTGTGGACTTTGGTTGACTTGCCCGATGATCGGCAAGCAATTGAAAATAAATGGATCATCAAGATAAAGATCGATGCCGACGATAATGTTACTGTCGACAAAGCTCGACTTGTTGCGAAAGGTTTTTGACAAGTTCAAGGAGTTGACTACGATGAGACTTTCTCACCCGTAGTAATGCTTAAGTCTGTCTGTATCATGTTAGCAATTGCCGCATTTTACGATTATGAAATCTGGCAAATGGATGTCAAAAATGTATTTCTTAATGGATACCTCAAAGAAGAGTTGTATATGATGCAACCAGAAGGTTTTGTCGATCCTAAAGGTGCTAACAAAGTGTGTAAGCTCCAGCGATCCATCTATGGACTGGTGCAAGCATCTCGGAGTTGGAATATACGCTTTGATGAGGTGATCAAAGCATATGGGTTTATACAGACTTTTGGAGAAGCCTGTATTTACAAGAAAGTGAGCATTTCTGATATTATATGTGGATGACGTATTGTTGATTGGAAATGATATAGAATTTCTCGATGGCATAAAAGGATACTTGAATAAGAATTTTTCAATGAAAGACCTCGGTGTAGCTGCTTATATATTAGGCATCAAAATCTATAGAGATAGATCAAGACGCTTAATTGGACTTTCACAAAGCACATACATTGATAAAGTTTTGCAGAAGTTCAAAATGGATCAGTCAAAGAAAAGGTTCTTGCCTATGTTACAAGGTGTGAAGTTGAGTAAGACTCAATGCCCGACCACTACAGAAGATAGAGAGAAAAGGAAAGTCAATCCCTATTGCTATGACCGGCATATTAGGGGTTTAGCCCACTGGGTTGTGCCCAAGTTATCTTATCATTATTAGGGGCTTAGCCCAATTATCTTATCATTATTAGGAGTCAAGTAAACCTCTCTATATAAGGAGAGGAGATGTATCTATCTAATCAAGCAAGAAGCAATCATATTTGCTCGGCTTCCTTAGGGAGCCGGGAGACCTAACCCTACCCGCCTCTTGTTAGCCGCCGCCGCCTCCTCCCACACGCACGACGGCGCCCAGCCGCTGGCGACCGCGTGCCCAGCCACGCCCAACTCCCTCCTTCCCCTACAACCTACGCCCTAGACCTAGTAGAGCCCTAGCTCCTACCAATTTGGTATCCAGAGACTCGGGATCGATCATGTCTTCCCTACCACCACCACCGCCGCTTCTGACCACCACCGCCGCCGCCGGCTCACCAACCCTACCGGCCCCGGTCACCACCGCCGCGCCACCCCCCGCCGTCTTCACACTGGAGGAGGTCACCAACACCATGCGGGCCCTCGTGACGGCTGTCCACGGCATCTCCCTGTACCTGGCCGGGCCGCCAGCACCCCCGTCGACAGCGGCCGCCGCCATCTACGGCCACCCCGCGATGTCGTGGCCGTCCTAGGGCGCCTCGGCGTTCGGCGGGCCGCCGCTGCTGCTGTTCCAAGCGACCTCGCGCGATGCCCGCGAGCCCTCCCAGCTGCTGCTGCCGTGGCAGCCGAGCTCCACCGCGGCCCCCATATGGCCTCCGTGACCGACGCCCGCCACCACGACCACCGTGCCCGGCCCTCCTCTCCAGCCGCCGCTATAGCTCTAGGCGCCGCCCAGCTCCGGCCTTCCGTCGTCCTAGGGCGCCTCGGCGTTCGGCGGGCCGCCGCTGCTGCCGTTCCAGGCGACCTCCAGCGACGCACGCGGGCCCTCCTAGCTGCTGCTGTCGTGGCAGCTGGGCCCCACCGCGGCCCCCATCTGGCCGCCATGGCCGACGGCCGCCACCACGACCGCCGTGCACGGCCTTCCTCTCCAGTCGCCGCTGCAGCTCCAGGCGCCGTCTAGCTCCGGCCTTCCTCGTCCGCGCAGCTGGCCTGCTGATCCACCAAGTCCGGTTTCCCCCATCCCCGTCGCCACTGCCGGCTTGGGTGACTGGGTCTTCGCCACCACCGGTCTACACCATGGCTCCGGAGCAGCCGGCCCCGTCCCTGTAGTTCGAGGGGCCATCAGGCTCCGCGGGCTCATACCCGGGATATTCCGACCGGGCGCCGCCATCCTCGCTGCTTCGCACCTCCAAGCCAGTCGACCACGGTCCTCCGACTCAGACACCGCCGCGGTTTGCCAAACTGGACTTCGCCACTTATGACAGCACGGAGGACCCCCTCAACTGGCTCAACCAGTGCGAGCAATTCTTTCGCGGGCAGCGCACCCTCGCCTCGGAGCGTACCTGGCTCGCCTCTTACCACCTCCGCGGCGTAGCACAGACCTGGTACTACGCCCTCGAGCAGGACGAGGGCAGCATGCCCCCTTGGGAGTTCTTCCGCGAGCTCTGCCTCCTTCGTTTTGGGCCACCGATTCGCGGGAGCCGCCTGGCAGAGCTAGGCCGCCTTCCCTTCACCTCCATGGTTCAGGACTTCGCCGATCATTTCCAGTCCCTGGCGTGCCACACGTCGGGCGTGATGGCGCAGCAGCGGGCCGACCTCTTCGTCGGTGGACTTCCGGATCACATCCGCGTGGACGTGGAGCTTAGGGGATCCCAGGATCTCCAGACAGCCATGTATTATGCCCGCGCGTTCGAGCGTCGCGCGGTGGCCATCCAGCAGGAATCACCGTCCCGGGCCGCTGGGTCGCTACCCTGGCCGGATGTTCCCACGCAGGGTCGACCTGCTCAGGCTTCCGCGGCACCCCTTGCCGTGACCACGGCGCGCCCGTTCCACCGGCTCACCTCAGCCGAGCTACTCGAGCGTCGCCGCCAAGGGTTGTGCTTCAACTGCGAGGAGCCCTACACGTCCGGCCACGTCTGCCCGTGACTCTTCTACTTGGAGGTTGCAGACTACATTTTGGAGGATGCCGTAGCCACCGACCTGGCCGCCCCAGCTATTGCGCAGGCGTTTGACGTTGGTTGATCACCTCGAAGAGTTCAGCAAGTGCTTCCCCACCTTAGGGCTTGAGGATGAGTTGTTTGTGCAGGCGGGGAGAAGTGTTATGACCGGCATATTAGGGGTTTAGCCGAGTGGGTTGTGGCCCAAGTTATCTTATCATTATTAGGGGCTTAGCCCAATTATCTTATTGTTATTAGTATCGTTTGCTTAAGAGTCAAGTAAACCTCTCTATATAAGGACACGAGATGTATCAATCTAATCAAGCAAGAATCAATCATATTTGCTCGGCTTCCTTAGGGAGCCGGGAGACCTAATCCTAGCCGCCTCTTGTCAGCCGCCGCCGCCTCCTCCCACGCGCACGACGGTGCCCAACCGCCGACGACCGCAGGCCCAGCTACGCCCAACTCCCTCCTTCCCCTACAACCTACGCCCTAGACCTGGTAGAGCCCTAGCTCCTACCACCTATGCCTCAGCCATAGGATCTATCATGTATGAAATGATGTGTACCAAACCTGATGCGTGCCTTGTTATAAGTTTAGCAGGGAGGTACCAAAGTAATCCAGGAGTGGATCACTAGACAGCGGTCAAGAACATCCTGAAGTACCTAAAAAGGACAAAGGATATGTTTCTCATTTATGGGGTGACAAAGAGCTCGTCGTAAATGGTTACGTCCATTCCAGCTTTGACACTGATCCGGATGACTCTTAGTCACAAACCGGATACGTATTTTTGTTGAACGGTGGAGCTGTCAGCTGGTGCAGTTCCAAGCAAAGCGTTGTGACGGGATCTACGTGTGAAGCGGAGTACATAGCTACTTCGGAAGCAGCAAATGAAGGAGTCTGTATGTAGGAGTTCATATCCGATCTAGGTGTAATACCTAGTTCATCGGGTCCAATGAAAATCTTTTGTGACAACACTGGAGCAATAGCCTTGGCGAAGGAATCCAGGTTTCACAAGAGAACCAAGCACATCAAGAGACGCTTCAATTCCATCCGCGATCAAGTCAAGGAGGGAGACATAGAAATTTGCAAGATACATACGGATCTGAATATCGCAAACCCGTTGACTAAGCCTATTCCACGAGCAAAACATGATCAACACCAAGACTTCATTGGTGTTAGAATCATTACCATGTAATCTAGATTATTGACTCTAGTTCAAGTGGGAGATTGAAGGAAATATGCCCTAGAGGCAGTAATAAAGTTGTTATTTGTATTTCCTTATATCATGATAAATGTTTATTATTCATGCTAGATTTGTATTAACCGGAAACTTAGTACATGTGTGAATACATAGACAAAATAGAGTGTCCCTAGTATGCCTCTACTAGACTAGCTCATTGATCAAAGATGGTTATGTTTCCTTAACCATAGACATGAGTTGTCATTTGATCAACGGGATCACATCATTAGGAGAATGACGTGATGGAGAAGACCCATCCATTAGCTTAGCAACTTGATCGTTTAGTTTTCCTGCTATTGCTTTCTTCATGACTTATACATGTTCCTATGACTATGAGATTATGCAACTCCCGAATACCGGAGGAACACCTTGTGTGCTATCAAATGTCACAACATAACTGTGTGATTATAAAGATGCTCCACAAGTGTCTCCGAAGGTGTTTGTGGTGTTGGCATAGATCGAGAATAGGATTTGTCACTCCGAGTGTCGAAGAGGTATCTCTGGGCCCTCTCGGTAATACACATCATAATAAGCCTTGCAAGCAAATGACTATTGAGTTAGTCACGAGATGATGTATTATGGAACGAGTAAAGAGACTTGCCGGTAACGAGATTGAACTAGGTATGATGATACCGGCGATCGAATCTCGGGCAAGTAACATACCGATGACAAAGGGAACAACGCATGTTGTTATGCGGTTTGACCAATAAAGATCTTCGTAGAATATGTAGGAACCAATATGAGCATCTAGGTTCTGCTATTGGTTATTGACCGGAGATGAGTCTCAGTCATGTCTACATAGTTCTCGAACCCGTAGGGTCCGCACGCTTAACGTTCGATGACGATCTGTATTATGAGTTTATGTGTTTTGATGCATCGAATGTAATTCAGAGTCCCGGATGTGATCACGAACATGATGAGGAGTCTCGAAATGGTCGAGACATAAATATTGATATATTGGACGGCTATATTCGGACACCGAAAGTGTTCCGGGTGATTTCGGAGAAAACCGGAGTGCCGTAGGGTTACTGGACCTCCCCCC
>LR738710.1:573400474-573434593 GCA_902687465.1 Secale cereale
GCCCCCCCCCCCCCCGGATGACCCCGGTCGTACAGAACTCCAGCTGGAATGTTTGTAGTTTGATGCTCCATTCTGCGACTCGGCCCGCGGCATTAGGACCGCGTAACACCTTCTACAAAGGGTATGTGGAGACAACCTTGATCGGGTGGCACTGGAAGTAATGGCGCAGCTTCCTAGAGGCAATCATGAGCGCGAGGAGGAGCTTCTGCTACATTGGGTAGTGTGCGCGCGCGTCCTGCAACACCGTGCTGACAAAGTACATAGGATGCTCGACGAGGCGTGGGGTGTCGTCACTGGTTTGCTTCCGAGGCCAAGCGAAGGAGGTGGGGGTGCCGTCGAGTAGCACCTGAGACTCGCAGGGGCCCACGGCCTCGTTGGGGCTGTCGGGCTTCCCTCGGGTATGAACGCACTCTTCTCGGACCGCCACGAGCACCGCACTGGCCGAGTGTAGAGTAGCTGCCACATAAAGCACCAGGGGCGAGGCGCCACCATGATGGGCGGGCTCGCTAGGTACCTCTTGAGGTCTTCAAAGGCCGCATCCGCTTCCGGGGTCCACTCAAAGGAACCCTTCCTCTTCATCAGCTTGA
Organism: Secale cereale; assembly: GCA_902687465.1. Classification (NCBI taxonomy): domain Eukaryota; kingdom Viridiplantae; phylum Streptophyta; class Magnoliopsida; order Poales; family Poaceae; genus Secale; species Secale cereale. Next base: position 573,401,062 of record LR738710.1, read on the forward strand.
AGAAGGGCAGGGCATGCTCCCCAAGCTTGGAGATAAAGCGCCCCAGAGAAGTCACGCACCCCGCCAACTTCTTCATCTCCTTGAGGGTCCGAGGGGGCGCATCTTCTCAATGTCCTTGATCTTCTCGGGGTTGGCTATGATTCCTCGGTGGGAGACAAGGAAACCGAGAAGCTTGCCGGAGGGTACCCCGAAAATGCATTTTTCTAGATTAAGCCTCAATCTCACTTTGCGTAGGTTGGCGAACATTTCCTACAAGTATTCAATCAGTGTCTTAGCCTCAAGCGACTTGACCATGATGTCATCGCCATAGGCCTTCGCATTTCTCCCCAGCTGCGGCCCCAACGTGATGTGTATCAACCGCTGGAAGGTGGCGCTGGCGCTCCTCAGTCCAAAGGGCATGCAGGTGTAGCAGTACATGCAGCACGAAGAAATGAAGGTTGTCTTCTCGACATCCTCCACCGCCATCTTGATCTGGTGGTAGCCCGGGAATGAATCCAGGAAGCATAACAAGTTACATTCAGTGGTCGAGTCCACGATTTGGTCAATGCGAGGAATCGGGAACTGATCCTAAGGGCAGGCCTTGTTAAGGCTCGTGAAGTCGATGTACATGAGTTCCTTTTCGCCTTTCTTGGGGACGATGACCAGGTTGGCGAGCCACTCCGGGTGCCACACATCTCGTATGACTCCCACCTCATGCAACTTGTGCACCTCTTGGACAATGAACGCATGTTTATCCAATGCTTGACACCGCACCTTCTGCCTGACCGGGCGGGCGTTGGGGCGCACCGCCAGGTGGTGCTCGATTACTTCCCTAGGGACATCGGCCAAATTTGACGCCTTCCACGCGAACACGTCCTTGTTCGCTCGAAGGAAAGCGACAAGTGCCTCCTCCTGGTCCGGGTTAAGGCCGATGGTGAAGGTGGCGCCCGAGCCATCGACGTCGACCGGCACCCTCTTTGTCTTAGCGCGGTCTTGAGAGAACAACAACTTCTTTTTCGCTAGCGTGGCCTCCGAAGCTCCCGGGATGTTTTCCGCGCCAGGGCGTGAGGCTGCCGCAGCCCTGTAGGCGAGCTTGAGGGCCCGGATCAGATCTTCCTTGTCTCTAGCCACGGTGATGATGCCGCCGCTGCCCGGCATCTTGATGGCATTGTAGCCCGGATGGATAGCCGCCATGAACTTGGCGAGCACGGGGTATCCCAAGACGACGTTAAAAGGGAGGCCAATGCAGGCCATGTCAAAGTCAATCAGCTCAATGCGTTAGTTGTTGCAGGTGCCAAAGGTGACTAGGAGGTGCACTTGCCCCAGGGGAGTGGCAGAGCCATTGGTCTCCCCGAAGAATGGCCTGGTAGGCATGATCTGGTCGCAAGGCACCTGGAGTGTCTCGAACGTCTCCACAGAGAGGATGTTGAGGTCGGCGCCGCCATCGATGAGGGTCTTGGTGACTGACACATTACTGATGGTGGGCGTGCAAAGCATGGGGAGCGCGCCAGCTTCGGTTGCACACTTGGGGTAGCCCCTGGAGTCAAAGGTGATGGTGACATCGGGTTGCGCGTGGCACCGCGGGGTCTCTAGCTGAGGTCGCGCGGCGTTCACCTAGTGGAACAGCTGCTTGGTGTGACACCCAGATGCAGGTGCCTAGGATTCACCAAGAATGCTCGCAACCACGTGGGGCCCTGGAATCGTGAAACGCGTCACGAACTGACCGCAGAGCTCTCCCCAAGAGGAGACCGAGGCCTCCGGGAGGTCGAGGAACCCAGGGCGCGAGGCGCCCGCGAGGGCCATGTGGAACAAGTTAGCCGTGTCCTTGTCATCACTGCCCGCCGCCAGGATGCTCTGGGCATACAGCTGGAGGAACTCTCTAAGGTCAGCTGCGCCGTCATAGCGCGGGGGCAACACCATCCTAAACTTCACTGGCCACTTCACTCGACGCAAGCCGGGAGTGAAGGCTAGGCAACCCGCGGTGCTCCAGGGGGCAGCGAGGCGAGAAGCGTCAGCCATAAAAGCGTCACGACGGGATTGGAGCACGACTTGGAGCGGAGCAGATGAACTTCGGCACACCCCTACCTGGCGCGCCAAATGTCGGAATCGGGGATCCGCAGTCCTAAGAAAGGTTCGAACACTGGGGTGTGCGCAAAGGACTCCGCTTGGTTACAGCCAGATGCTCACCGCACCACGGCGATGCTTCGTCGTGCTCGAGCGAGCGAGCGGGAGAAGAATGGAACACGGTGATTTACCCAGGTTTGGGCCACCTTGCGGTGTAAGACCAAACTCCTGCTTTCTGGTGGATTGCCTCATGAGGAGGATGAGTATGAACTAGTACAAGGGTGAGCTGCCTCGTGAGGGATTAGGACTCCATCTGGCTCTGCTTCTCTATGGTGGAGACTGGCCTATATTTATATTGGTCTGGTCCTCTTCTCACATTGATGAGGCGGGATGGTATACCACAGTGGCCAATTTTGAAGGGGGTTAGTAGTACACTCATCCCGACTAAAGGTGGTCTTCGTGTGCAAAGCTTCTCATCGTAACGTGCAGGTGGGCTCGATGATGACCTCCATCCTATGGAGCTCGTGGTCTTGGTCTTGTTGCACTAGAATGGAAACCTTTGGGGGATTCCTTGGGAACCCGCGTACGTCCTTGCCTCCTTAGCACCAAAGAGGAAATTGTCCTCGCCTACGCCCGCTGGCGCCCTTTTGACCCAATTCGTCATGGCCCACATCACCCATGCCTCATGAGGCTGGGCGCCGAGCCTAGAGATGTCCGCCCCTCGGGAGGCGGCTTTGGGAGGTCCTCGAGAGACCTTGGTGTAGTTTGCCCCGCGAGACGGGAGGCCTTGCGAGGGTCTTGCACGTGAAGTCTTGACGCTGGGCCACATCATGCCATCCATGGAGCCACCCGCTGGGCCACAGGCAGACGGGCCTGAGTACCCCTAGCCCGAGAGCCCCGACAACACCCAGTATATTCTGCCGTAATGTAGCGACCTCGATCCCAATGGACCAGAGTCTCTGTGCTCAGTGTTATCCCTTTGAGCCTGGGTGGCATTCCATAGGATAATCACACGGGTCCTACGTGATTTCCTAGGACAACACTGGATTCTCCAGGTGCCCTGCAACCAATCCACCCAGTGGTGTATTAAAGTTACCACCTTAAACATTCCCTTAGTTGTTATTACACTCACAACTTTCATGAATCTCACATACCAATCCATGTCTACAAGCATGGCTAAGCAACAAGTAACAAAGCATATATTCCCTTTGGTTGATATCAAGTCATTGAGTTCCTACCTCATGAACTACTAAGCAATACCACATGTGATCAAGTCCTACTCATGCAATCTTTGAGGATAGAACTAATGCAATAAAATCTGGGTATTGGAAAGTATGATCAAAGTATGAACTTGCCTTGCTGACGACGATTGAAACCTAGTGACTCGTAGTAGCACGCTTTGCACTCCGGGAATTCTATCGCAATCAAACAATAGCATACATAAGCAATCATGCAACAGAATCAAAGAACGAAACTCGAAAGACATTGAAAACAAACAAACGGCTCTTGTAACATAAAACAATTTCTAATAGTACCAAAATTAAGGGAATTTGGCTTTATCAGAAAGTTTAGGTCCAGAACTTCGATTTGCAAAAAGAATCAACTCAAATAGAGTTACGAAACTCAAGTTACGATCAAAAGAAGTTAAACTTCAAATCCGTTTGAATTTAGATTTTTAAAACTTTCAAAAACAAATTTTAGTTGCACTACTGGAAAGATCAGATCAAAACGAAGAGTTTGGCGTTGGTTTCACCTAATTCCGACTAACAAGTAAAAAGTAACGATCATTTGAAAACCAGGAACTGGTCTGTAAAACTTAAATCACGGATAGGTCCCTAATGAAAAATAACAGAAAAGGAAAAATCTAAATTCGAACATTTGTTTTCTGAAACTAAACAACGGACATTCGTTGTTTAATAAAAAAAATCGAGGTTTTCTAAAAAAACAGACCTAGTTTTTTTAAACGGAAATAAAAAATAAAAATACGGGCGATTTTACCTCGCGGACCGGGTTCGGCCAGCGCGGGTCGGGTCGGGTGGCGGGGCTCCGGCAGGTTGCGGGCGCGGCGGCGACGTCGAACGGCTGCGGCAGCTGCGGCTCCCGCGGCGGCGGGCGGTGGCGAAGGCGGGTGCGGGCGGTGACGCGAGGGGAGGCGAGGCGGCGGCGGAGGCGAAGGCAGGTGCGGGTGGAGGCGGCGCGATCGGCGGCGGCGGGCAGTGTGGACGAGTGGGGCGGGGGCTCGGCTTTTAAAGCCTCGGGGCCAGGCCCTGGCTTGGCCGAGGGGCAACGGCGGCGACCATGTGTGCGTCGGACTCCAGCGAGTCCGAGCCACGCACGGGAGAGAACGACGCGGGGTTGGGCCGGTGGCTGGGCTTCCGCCCAAACGGCCCGGTCTGATTTGTTTTTAAAAATTCGCAGAACGAAGAAAAATATAATAAATAAAAATAAAAATCCTAAATTTGCAGAAACAATTTTCACTGTTCCCTCCTAATATTTGGGACAAAGTGAACATTTTCCTAAAATAAAAATGCCTAAAATAAAATAAACTTTTTAACGCAATTTTTTTAAAATAATTAAATTGCAAATAAAAATCCAATAAAATTATTTTTACTCAAAATTCAACTTTCAACATTTTTATTCTGTTTTTGAAGAAGTCATATTATCTTCTCTCATTTATTATAAAATATTGAAAATGAAAATTGGCAAAAACAATATTTGATCCAACCTCACTGATAAAATAATAAAATAGTGGGTCCTCTTTGGGAAACTTCCAACTCTCTCACTTGGGTCCTTGAGTTGCTAAAAAAATTGGATCAATTTTTCAAGTAAACTCAAACTCAAAATGCTCAAATGATGGATGCATATGAATGATCTATGTTAACATCCAAATTGAAAATTGGGATGTGACAAACCTACCCCCCTTAAGATGAATCTCGCCCTTGAGATTCGGGTAGCCTAGAAAATAGGTGTGGGAGGTCCTGGCATAGATCATCCTCTCGTTCCCAGGTGGCTTTGTCCTATGTGTGGTGACTCCACTGAACTTTACAAAACTTGATGACTTTGCTGCGGGTAACTCTGTCGGCAAACTCGAGAATCTTGCTACGTCCATTTTGCATCATGCTTATATGTTGATATTTATTGCATTATGGGCTGTTATTACACGTTATGTCACAATACTTATGCCTTTTCTCTCTTATTTTACAAGGAGTACATGAAGAGGGAGAATGCCGGCAGCTAGAATTCTGGGCTGGAAAAGAAGCAAACTATGGAAACCTATTTTGCACAACTCAAAAAACTCCGATACTCCACGGGACACCGTTTCAGAAAATATAAAAAATATCTGGCGAAAGAAGATCACCAGGGGGGCCACCACCTGTCCACGAGGGTGGGGGGCGCCCCCCCCCCCTCTAGGCGCGCCCCCTGCCTCGTGGGCCCTCCGATGCCCATCTTCTCCTATATGAGGAGTTTTGACCTGGAAAAAATCATAAGGAGGCTTTCAGGACCAGACGCCGCCGTCTCGAGGCGGAACCTTGGCAGAAACCAATCTAGGGCTTCGGCGGAGCTGTTCTGCCGGGGATACTTCCCTCTGGGATGGGGAAATCGTCACCACCGTCATCACCAACAACTCTCCCATCTTGGGGAGGGCTATCTTCATCAACATCTTCACGAGCACCATCTCCTCTCAAACCCTAGTTCATCTCTTGTATCCAATCTTTGTACCCAAACCTCAGATTGGTACCTGTGGGTTGCTAGTAGTGCTGATTACTCCTTGTAGTTGATGCTAGTTGGTTTATTTGGTGGAAGATCATATGTTCAGATCCATTATGCATATTAATCCCCCTCTGATCATGAACAATATTATGTCTTGTGAGTAGTTACTTTTGTTCCTGAGGACATGGGAGAAGTCTTGCTATAAGTAGTCATGTGAATTTTGTATTCGTTTGATATTTCGATGAGATGTATGTTGTATCTCCTCTAGTGGTGTCCTGTGAACGTCGACTACATGACACTTCACCATTATTTGGGCCTAGAGGAAGGCATTGTGAAGTAATAAGTAGATGATGGGTTGCTAGAGTGACAGAAGTTTAAACCCTAGTTTATGCGTTGCTTCATAAGGGGCTGATTTGGATCCACTTGTTTCATGCTATGGTTAGGTTTACCTTAATACTTCTTTTGTAGTTGCGGATGCTTGCATTAGAGGTTAATCATAAGTGGGAGGCTTGTCCAAGTAAGGACAGCACCCAAGCACCGGTCCACCCACATACCAAATTATCAAAGTACCGAACGTGAATCAGATGATCGTGATGAAAACTAGCTTGATGATAATTCCCATGTGTCCTCGGGAGCGTTTTCCTTTATATAAGAGTTTGTCCAGGCTTGTCCTTTGCTACAAAAAGGATTGGGCCATCTTGCTGCACCTTATTTACTTTTACCTTTTGTCACTTGCTACCAATTACCTTATCACAAAACTATCTGTTACCTATAATTTCAGTGCTTGCAGAAAATACCTTACTGGAAACTGCCTATCATTTCCTTTTGCTCCTCGTTGGGTTCAACGCTCTTACTTATCGAAAGGACTATGATAGATCCCCTACACGTGTGGGTCATCAAGACTCTTTTCTGGCGCCGTTGCCGGGGAGTGAAGCGCCTTTGGTGAGGAAAAAATTGTATAGTGTGCTGAAATTTATTGTCACTTGTTACTATGGCTCATAATCCTTTGAGGGGCTTGTTCGGGGTATCTTCACTCCGACAAGAAGAACAAAGAGTTGCTCCTCAACCTGCTGCACCTACTGAAAATGTTTGCTTTGAAATTCCTTCGGGTATGATAGAGAAACTGCTAGATAATCCCTTTACAGGAGACGGAACACTGCATCCCAATTTACACCTAATCTATGTGGATGAAGTTTGTGGATTATTTAAGCTTGCAGGTATGCCCGAGCATGTTATCAAGAAGAAGGTCTTCCCTTTATCTTTGAAGGGAGATGCATTGACATGGTTTAGGCTATGTGATGATATTGGATCATGGAACTATAATCGTCTGAAGTTGGAATTTCATCAGAAGTTCTACCCTATGCACCAGGTTCATCGTGATCGTAATTATATCTATAATTTTTGGCCTAGCGAAGGAGAAAGCGTCGCTCAAGCTTGGGGGAGGCTTAAGTCAATGTTATATTCATGCCTCAATCATGAGCTCTCAAGAGAAATGATCATTCAAAATTTTTATGCTCGGCTTTCTCTCAATAATCGCTCCATGCTCGATACTTCTTGTTCTGGCTCTTTTATGATGAAGACTATTGAATTCAAATGGGATTTATTGGAAAGAATTAAACGCAACTCTGAAGATTGGGATCTCAACGAAGGTAAGGAGTCAGGTGTGACCCCTAAGTTTGATTGTGTTAAAGCTTTTATGGATACAGATGTTTTCCGTGAGTTTAGCACTAAATATGGACTTGACTCTGAGATAGTAGCTTCTTTCTGTGAATCATTTGCTACTCATGTTGATCTTCCAATGAGAAGTGGTTTAAATACCATCCTCCCATTGAAGTAAAAGTAGTTGAACCTGTTAAAGTTGAAGAAAAGACTATCACTTATAATGTTGATCCCATTATTCCTACTGCTTATATTGAGAAACCACCTTTCCCTGTTAGAATAAAGGATCATGCTAAAGCTTCAACTGTGGTTCGTAAGAGTAGTACTAGAACACCTACACCCTCTGAGCAAATTAAAGTTGAACCTAGTGTTGCTATGGTTAAAGATCTCTTGGTTGAAGATTTAGATGGACATGTTATTTACCTCCAACAGGAAGCTGCTAGAATAGCCAAACCCGATGCTAGGAATAAACATAGACCTATTGTAGGCTTGCCTGTTATCTCTGTTAAAATAGGAGATCATTGCTATCATGGTTTATGTGACGTGGGTGCTAGTGCGAGTGTAATACCTATACCATTATATGATGAAATTATGCATGATATTGCATCCGTTGAGCTAGAAGGTATAGATGTTACTATTAAACTTGCTAATAGAGACACTATCTCACCAATTGGGATTGTTAGAGATGTTGAAGTCTTGTGTGGGAAAGTTAAATACCCTGCTGATTTTCTTGTTCTTGGTTCTCCACAAGATGATTTTTGTCCCATTATATTTGGTAGACCCTTCTTGAATACTATTAATGCTAAGATAGACTACGTGAAAGATATTGTTACTGTTGGTTTAGGGGATATGTCTCATGATTTTAAATTTGCTAAAAAAATTAGGCAACCCCTTGATAAAGAATTACCTAGTAAGGATGAAATTATTGGTCTTGCTTCTGTTGTTGTGCCTCCTAATGATCCCCTAGAACAATATTTGCTAGATCATGAAAATGATATGCATATGAATGAGAGAAGGGAAATAGATGAAATATTCTTTAATCAGGGACACGTATTGAAAAATAACTTGCCTGTTGAAATCCTAGGGGATCCTCCTCCACCCAAGGGTGATCTCGTGTTTGAACTTAAACCTTTACCTGATAATCTTAAGTATGCTTATCTTGATGAAAAGAAGATATATCCTGTTATTATTAGTGCTAACCTTTCAGAGCAGGAAGAGGAAAAATTATTGAAAACTCTGAAGAAGCACCGTGCTGCTATTGGATATACTCTGGATGATCTTAAGGGCATCAGTCCCACTTTACGCCAACACAAGATAAAATTTGGAAGAAAACGCTAAACCAGTTATTGTTCATCAACGACGGTTAAATCCTAAGATGAAAGAAGTGGTAAGGAAGGAAATACTAAAGTTTCTAGAGGCAGGTATTATCTATCCAGTTGCTGATAGCCAGTGGGTAAGTCATGTCCATTGTGTCCCTAAGAAGGGAGGTATGACTGTTGTTCCTAATGATAAAGATGAAATCCCGGAAAGAATCGTTATAGGTTATAGGATGGTAATTGATTTCCGCAAATTAAATAAAGCTACTAAGAAAGATCATTACCCCTTGCCTTTTATTGATCAAATGCTAGAAAGGTTATCCAAGCATACTCACTTTTGCTTTCTAGATGGTTATTCTGGTTTCTCTCAAATACCTGTGTCAAAAGGGGATCAAGAAAAGACCACTTTTACTTGTCTTTTCGGTACCTTTGCTTATAGACGTATGCCTTTTGGTTTATGTAATGCACCTGCTACCTTTCAAAGATGCATGATGGCTATATTCTCTGATTTTTGTGAAAAGATTGTTGAGGTTTTCATGGATGACTTCTCTGTTTACGGAACTTCTTTTGATGATTGCTTAAGCAACCTTGATCGAGTTTTGCAGAGATGTGAAGACACTAATCTTGTCTTGAATTGGGAGAAGTGCCACTTTATGGTTAATGAAGGCATTGTCTTGGGACATAAAATTTCTGAAAGAGGTATTGAATTTGACAAGGCTAAAGTTGATGCTATTGAAAAGATGTCGTGCCCCAAGGACATCAAAGGTATACGAAGTTTCCTTGGTCATGCCGGGTTTTATAGTAGGTTCATAAAAGACTTCTCCAAAAGATATTCCTTTTGTCTTTGACGATGATTGTCTAGAAGCATTTAAAATACTTAAGAAAGCATTGATCTCTGCACCTATTGTCCAGCCTCCTGACTGGAATTTACCTTTTAAGATTATGTGCGATGCTAGTGATTATGTTGTAGGTGTTGTTTTAGGGCAAAGAGTTGATAAGAAATTGAATGTTATCCAATATGCTAATAAAACTCTAGACAGTTCCCAGAGAAAGAAATTTTAGCAGTTGTATTTGCTTGTGATAAGTTTAGACCTTATATTGTTGATTGTAAAGTAACTATTCACACTGATCATGCTGCTATCAAATACCTTATGGAAAAGAACGATGCTAAACCTAGATTTATTAGATGGTTTCTCTTGCTCCAAGAGTTTGATTTGCATATTATTGATAGAAAGGGAGCTGAGAACCCCGTTAGAGATAACTTGTCTAGGCTAGAGAATATACTTGATGACCCACAACCTATTGATGATAGCTTTCCTGATGAACAATTAGCTGTCATAAATACTTCTCGTACTGCTCCATGGTATGCTGATTATGCTAATTATATTGTTGCTAAGTTTTTACCTCCTAGCTTCACATACCAACAAAAGATAAAGTTCTTCTATGATTTGAGACATTACTTCTGGGATGACCCACACCTTTATAAAGAAGGAGTAGATGGTATTATTAGATGTTGTATACCTGAGCATGAACAGGAACAGATCCTACGCAAGTGCCACTCCGAAGCTTATGGAGGACACCATGCTGGAGATAGAACTGCACATAAGGTATTGCAATCTGGTTTTTATTGGCCTACTCTCTTCAAGGATGCCCGTAAGTTTGTCTTATCTTGTGATTAATGTCAAAGAATTGGTAATATTAGTAGACGTCAAGATATGCCTATGAATTATTCACTTGTTATTGAACCATTTCATGTTTGGGGCTTTGATTATATGGGACCATTTCCTTCCTCTAATGGGTACACACATATTCTAGTTGCTGTTGATTACGTTACTAAGTGGGTAGAAGCTATTCCAACTAGTAGTGCTGATCATAACACCTCTATTAAGATGCTTAAAGAAGTTATTTTTCCGAGGTTTGGAGTCCCTAGATACCTAATGACTGATGGTGGTTCACACTTTATTCATGGTGCTTTCCGTAAAATGCTTGCTAAGTATGATGTAAATCATAGAATTGCATCCCCTTATCACCCATAGACTAGTGTTCAAGTAGAACTAAGTAATAGAGAGTTGAAATTAATTTTGCAAAAGGCAGTTAATAGGTCTAGAAAGAATTGGTCCAAGAAACTTGATGATGCATTATGGGCCTATAGAACTGCATACAAAAATCCTATGGGTATGTCTCCATATAAGATGGTTTATGGGAAAGCTTGTCACTTACCTCTTGAGCTAGAACATAAGGCATATTGGGCTATTAAAGAGCTCAGTTATGATTTCAAACTTGCCGGTTAGAAGAGGTTATTTGACATTAGCTCTCTTGATGAATGGAGGACCCAGGCCTATGAGAATGCCAAGCTGTTTAAAGAAAAGGTTAAAAGATGGCATGACAAAAGGATACAAAAGAATGAGTTTAACATAGGTGATTATGTTTTGCTATACAATTCTCGTTTAAGATTTTTTGCAGGAAAACTTCTCTCTAAGTGGGAAGGACCTTACGTTATCGAGGAGCTCTATCGTTCTGGTGCCATAAAAATCAACGACTTCGAAGTCATAAGTCCGAAGGTGGTGAATGGTCAAAGAATCAAACATTATATCTCAGGTAACCCTATAAATGTTGAAACCAATGTTATTGAAACCGTAACCCCGGAGGAATACATAAGGGACACTTTCCAGAACGATTCAGACTCCGAAAAGAAAGAGGTATGTGGTACGGTAAGTAAACCGACTCCAAGACAGTTCTAAAGGCATTTTTTTCACCGTTTTGGAATATTTAGAAAAATAGAAAAATAAGTGGCAGTCCGGAAGAGACACGAGGCGTCCACGAGGGTGGAGGGCGCGCCCCCTTCCCCAGGGCGCGCCCCCCCTGCCTCGTGGGCACCTCGTGTGCCTCCCGGACTCCGATTTCTTGTATGTTACTCCTTTTGGTCTAAAAAAATTCATTATATATACCCCTGAAGGTTTTGACCTCTGCATCACGCAAAAATCCTCTGTTCTTGTTTCGAGCTATTTTCTGCTAGGGTTGACGAAGCCAGGCACCATGTCGTCTCCCTCCTCCAACAATGAAGGCAACGATGCTTGGCTACTGAAGATAGATCTGAAGAGGGAAGGACCCAAGGAGATCAACAAGGAGAAGAGGATCAAGAAGGCGGTGGAAGATCAGGCTCCGACAATGGGAGAAGAAGACATCCATCAACCTCTTTCCAACCTCTTTACTTCAACTGAGATTGAAGCTTTTAAGATGATTGAGTTAGCTCAAATTCAAAAAAAGTATCTCACAAGTGAATTTTTTTGTTGAAGGAGCATATAGCTGCACTCAAAGGTATTATCCGCAAGTTGGAGGATCTCCTACGCTCGATTTATGATGATCCGGTGTCACTACTTTCAACTCCATCATCACCACCCCCGAAGAAGGGGACATAATCATATGGGTATGGGCACTCCCCTTGGCAACTGCCAATCTTGCGGGAGTGACCCCCTATCATATCACCATCACTCCTATCTTTACCGTTTTTTCTAGTTCGATCCTTTTGGTAGTATCTTGATCTAGTAGAATAAAGTTATCATGATCTAGTTGTGAGATTTTGCTTTATGATCTTTACCCTTTAAAATCGAGTCCGTGAGCTATATAATAAAGATTAGTGTTGAGTCAAGGGCTTGATTTCCTCGCTTTGGTAATGATAGAGTAAAATAAAACATAAAGAATATCAAAGAGATCATATTGATCTTATGGGGAGTAATGACTTCACATATAAGGAGTATGATGAATAAAAGTTGTTGAGAGTTGACAAACATAGTTCTGGTCATCGTTGCAATTAACAGGAAGTAATAAAGAAAGAGAGGTTTCACATACAAATATACTATCTTGGACATATTTTATGATTGTTAGCACTCATTAAAATATGACATGCTAAAGAGTTGATGTTGGACAAGGAAGGCAACATAATGGGTTATGCTTTCTTATATCCGAAATAAAGTATATTGTCATGGATCATCCAACATGTTGAGCTTGCCTTTCCCCCTCATGCTAGCCAAAACTCATCGCACCATGTAGAGATACTACTTGTGCTTCCATACATCCTTAAACCCAATTTTGCCATGAGAGTACACCATACCTACCTATGGACTGAGTAAGATCCTTCCAAGTAAGTTGTCATGTTGCAAACTCGCTAAAATATGTATGATTTATTAGTGTGGAGGAAATAAGCTTTATACGATCTTGTGATATGGAAGTAATAAAAGCGACGGACTGCATAATAAAGGTCCTTATCACAAGTGGCAATATAAAGTGATGTTCTTTTGAGCTAAGACTTTGTGCATCCAACCATAAGAGCACATGACAACCTCTGCTTCCCTTTGTGAAGGGCCTATCTTTTATCTATGCCTTATAAGAGTCAAGGTGAAAATCACCTTTTCTTTTTACATTTTATCCTTTGGCAAGCACATTGTGTTGGAAAGATCCTGACATATATACCCACTTGGATGTAAGTTTTCATGGTCTATTACCGTTGACATTACCCTTGAGGTAAAAGGTTGGGAGGCAACACCATAAGTCCCCATCTTTCTCTGTGGCCGATTGAAACTCCATACCCATAAGTATTGCGTGAGTGTGAGCAATTGTGAAAGACTATATGATAGTTGAGTATGTAGGTTTGCTGAAAAGCTCTTATGTTGACTCTTTCCGAAGTTATGATGAATTGCAATTGCTTCAATGACCGAGATCATAGTTTGTTGGTTTTCAATGAAGTTTCTGATTCATACTTGACATCGTGAATGAATTGTTACTTTGGCATAAGAATCATATGACAATATATATGTCTAAGCTTGGGGGAGTTGATACGCCCATTTTGCATCATGCTTATATGTTGATATTTATTGCATTATGGGTTGTTATTACACGTTATGTCACAATACTTATGCCTTTTCTCTCTTATTTTACAAGGAGTACATGAAGAGGGAGAATGCCGGCAGCTGGAATTCTGTGCTAGAAAAGAAGCAAACTCTGGAAACCTATTCTGCACAACTCAAAAAGCTCCGAAACTCCACGGGACACCGTTTCAGAAAATATAAAAAATATCTGGCGATAGAAGATCACCAAGGGGGCCACCACCTGTCCACAAGGGTGGGGGCGCCCCCCCCCCTCTCGGTTCGCCCCTGCCTCGTGAGCCCCTCGATGCCCATCTTCTCCTATATGAGGTGTTTTGACCTGGAAAAAATCATAAGGAGGCTTTCGGGACCAGACGCCGCTGTCTCGAGACAGAACCTTGGCGGAAACCAATCTAGGGCTCCGGCAGAGCTGTTATAGCGGGAATACTTCCCTCCAGGAGGGGGAAATCGTCACCGCCATCATCACCAACAACTCTCCCATCTTGGGGAGGGCTATCTTCATCAACATCTTCACCAGCACCATCTCCTCTCAAACTCTAGTTCATCTCTTGTATCCAATCTTTGTACACAAACCTCAGATTGGTACCTGTGGGTTGCTAGTAGTGTTGATTACTCCTTGTAGTTGATGCTAGTTGGTTTATTTGGTGGAAGATCATATGTTCAGATCCATTATGAATATTAATACCCCTCTGATCATGAACAATATTATGTCTTGTGAGTAGTTACTTTTGTTTCCGAGGACATGGGAGAAGTCTTGCTATAAGTAGTCATGTGAATTTGGTATTTGTTCGATATTTTGATGAGATGTATGTTGTCTCTCCTCTAGTGGTGTCAAGTGAACGTCGACTACATGACACTTCACCATTATTTGGGCCTAGAGGAAGGCATTGGGAAGTAATAAGTAGATGATGGGTTGCTAGAGTGACAGAAGTTTAAACCCTAGTTTATGCGTTGCTTCGTAAGGGGCTGATTTGAATCCACTTGTTTCTTGCTATGGTTAGGTTTGCCTTAATACTTCTTTTTTAGTTGTATATGCTTGCATTAGAGGTTAATCATAAGTGGGAGGCTTGTCCAAGTAAGGACAACACCCAAGAACCGGTCCACCCACATACCAAATTATCAAAGTACCGAACGCGAATTAGATGATCGTGATGAAAACTAGCTTGATGATAATTCCCATGTGTCCTCGAGAGCATTTTCCTTGATATAAGAGTTTGTCCAGGCTTGTCCTTTGCTACAAAAAGGATTGGACCATCTTGTTGCACCTTATTTACTTTTACCTTTTGTCACTTGCTACCAATTACCTTATCACAAAACTATCTGTTACCTATAATTTAAGTTCTTGCAGAAAATACCTTACTGAAAACTGCCTATCATTTCCTTCTGCTCCTCATTGGGTTCGACACTCTTACTTATCGAAAGGACTATGATAGATCCCCTACACTTGTGGGTCATCAAATCTTGACGAGCTTCTCCTCATAAGTCAAATCACTCTCTAACGGAGTTGCTTCTAGGGGCACTGTATCTCGTAGCGGAATCTCGGCCATCTCGGCGTGACACTTCTTCAACTGAGATACGTGAAACACGTCATGATCTCCGGACAAGGTTTCGGGCAACTCTAGCTGATAAGCTACTTCTCCTCTGTGCTCCAAAACTCTGTACAGTCCCACAAATCATGGTGCCAATTTACTCTTAACTCCAAAACGCTTAACTCCTCGAAGTGGGGACACACGAAGATATGGTCTATCTCCAACTTCGTAGGTCACCTCCTTGTGTTTCGTATCCGCATAAATCTTCTGCCTAGACTGAGCTATCTTCAGTATGTACGAATCAACTTGAATTTATCTTCTGAATCTATGATTAAGTCAGGTCCAAATAACTGACGGTCTCCAACTTCATCCCACATCAAAGGTGTTCTGCACCTCCTTCCGTACAAAGCCTCAAAAGGGGCCATTTGCAGACTGGTCTAGTAACTGTTGTTGTAAGAGAACCCTGGGTAAGGTAAATTATCATCCCAACTAGACCCATAATCTAGCGCACGAGCTCTCAACATGTCCTCCAGAATCTGATTGACTCTCTCGGTCAGTCCATCTGTTTGTGGATGAAAGGTTGTACTAAACTCAAGCCTCGTACCCAAATTCTCGTGCAACTGCTTCCAAAACTTTGAAGTAAATTGTGTTCCTCTATATGATACAATGGTCCTCGGAACTCCATGCAAACATACGATCCTAGTCATATATATCTTGGCCAACTTAGCACTCGTGTAAGTGGTCTTCACAGGGATGAAGTGAGCTACCTTCGTCAAGCGATCAACTATAACCCAGATAGAATCATACCCTGAACATGTCATGGGTAGTCTGTGATAAAATCAATTCCAAGTTTATCCCACTTCTATTCTGGTATGGGTAACGGTTGCAATAACCCTGCTGGTTTTTAATGTTCTGCCTTTACTCTTTGACAGACGTCACATACTGCTACATACTCTGCAATGTCCTTCTTCATCCCGATCCACCAGAAATTCTGCTTCAAATCCAAGTACATCTTGGTGTTGCCTGGATGTATGGAGTAAGGCGAATCATGAGCCTCCTGAAGAATCAACTTCCTAATCTTCGGGTCATTGGGCACATAAATACGCTCTTCAAACCATAGTGTTCTGTGTTCATCCTCACGAAATCCTTCTGCCTTTCCTTTGGCCATTTTGCCCTTTATTTATACTATTCCTTCATCCGTCCTCTAGGCTTCTCGAATCTTACCCAACAATGTGGACTGAATTTCCAATGTAGCAACATAGCCTCCAGGGACTATCTCCAGCTGTAACTCTCGGAGGTCATCTGCCAACTCCTTGGGTAATCCTCCGGTTATGCGAGTATTAACATAACTCTTGTGACTTAGAGCATCTGCCACGACATTGGCTTTTCCTGGATGATAATGCAATCTCATATCGTAATCCTTTATGAGATCCAGCCATCTCCTTTGCCTGAGGTTTAACTCCTTCTGCATGAAGATATCTTCAGACTCTTATGATCCGTGTATACATCACAACGGTTTCCAATAAGAAAGTGCCTCCAGGTTTTGAGTGCATGCACTATGGCTGCTAACTCCAAATCATGGGTGGCATAGTTCAACTCATGGGGTCGAAGCTGACGTGAGGCATATGAAACAACTCTTCCTTCTTGCATGAGTACGCCTCCAAGTCCTTGACGTGAAGCGTCGCAATACACTTGAAAATCCATACGAATATTCGAGAGTATCAGCACTGGGGCTGTAACCAAACGCTTCTTCAAGTCCTGAAAACTGGCCTCACATTATTCGGTCCAACTGTACTTACTTTCCTTCTTCAACAACTCCATCATGGGCTTCGCAATCTGGGAGAAATTCTCAATGAACCTCCGATAATATCCTACGAGTCCAAGAGAACTACGAATCACTCCACCTCAGGTGGGTGCCTTCCATTCCGTAACGGCCTCTACTTTGGAAGGGTCCACCGCTATGCCATCTCCTGATATAACATGTCCAAGAAATCCTACTTCCTTCAACCAAAACTCACATTTTCTGAACTTGGCATATAACTGATGTTCCCTGAGTTTCTCGAGAACTAAACACAAATGTTCCTTGTGCTCCTCTTCGTTCTTGGAGTAAACCAATATGTCACCAATGAACACTACCACAAACTTATCCAAGAACTCCATGAATACCTTGTTCATCGTACTCATGAAATAGGTAGGGGCATTAGTCAAACCAAACGACATGACTGTGTACTCATAAAGCCCGTACCTTATGGTAAAAGTTGTCTTAGGTATACCCTGCTCTCGGATCTTCAATTGATGATAACCATATCGTAAATCGATCTTAGAGAATACCTTGGCTCCTTGCAACTGATCAAACATGTAATTTGTGACGCCCCCGATTTGACCGTACACTAATCATGCACGCAAATATCTACGACCAAGATCAGGAACTCACTGGAAGATATCACAACACAACTCTAGACACAAATTAAAATAATACAAGCTTTATATTACAAGCCAGGGGCCTCGAGGGCTCGAATACAAAAGCCCGAATACACAAGGGTCACCGGAAGCAATAATATCTGAGTACATACATAAGTTAAACAAGTTTGCCTTAAGAAGGCTAGCACAAAAGTAGCAACGATCAAAAAGGCAAGGCCTCCTGCCTGGGACCTCCTAACAACTCCTAGAAGCCGAACTCCACGTAGAAAACATCCTCGGGATCTTCTGGCTCCTGGACTCCACCATCTGGTTGCGTCACCCGAGAAGAAGGGACAAAAGGGGAAAAGGGGGAGCAAAGCAACCGTGAGTACTCATCCAAAGTACTCGCAAGCAAGGATCTATACTACATATGCAATGGTATCTGTGTAAAGGGGTAATATATGTGGGTTAAACTGCAGAATGCCAGAATAAGAGGGGGATAGCTAATCCAATCGAAGACTACGCTTCTGGCCGCCTCCATCTTGCAGTAGTAGAAGGGAACAGATGGTAAGTAACAAGTGTCAAAACTCCTGGCACCCTCCGTCTTGCAGCAGTAGAATAGAATACATGGTAAGCTCACCAAGTAACATCGTATAGCATAAACCTACCCGGCGATCCTCCCGCACATCATCCTGTGAGAGAGCAACCACCGAGTTATATCTGGAACTCATATGGGTATGTTTTATTAAGTATCCGGTTCTAGTTGTCATGAGGTCGGAGTACAACTCTGGGTCGTCCTTTTACCGAGGGACACGGCTATTCGAATAGATTAACTTCCCTGCAGGGGTGCACCACATAACCCAGCACGCTTGATCCAATTTGGCCGAACACACTTTCCTGGGTCATGCCCGGCCTCGGAAGATCAACACGTCGCAGCCCTACCTAAGCACAGCAAAGAGGTCAGCACGTCGGTCTAAGTCCTAAGTTCACAGGGGTCTGGGCCCATTGCCCAATGCACACCTGCGCGTTGCGAGGGCGGCCGGTAAGCAGACCTAGCCTCTCCTAATACCAGAGTAGGCGTTCCAGTCCAATCTGGCACGCGCCGCTAAGACACTGACGTCAAGAAGGCTTCTGCTGATACCAAGACATCGAGTGCCCATAATTGTTCCCACGTAGCTGGTTAGTGCGTATAGGCCAACAGCTAGACTCAGATCAAATATCCAAACTCTCTAAGCGTGTTATTATGAAATAACCGCGGATAACGACCAGGGCCAGGCCCACCTGTCTCCTAGGTGGTCGCAACCTGCCCTACCGCTCCGCCACAAAGTAACCATCAGGGGGTTGCCGGGAACCCAGGCCCACCACTACTTGTGTGGAACCACCTGCCCCTTCAGCCCCCATATCCGAATCATCATCATGTGTCATGAAAAATGTATATAGTATATACCCGTGATCACCACCCGAGGTGATCACGGCCCGATAGTATAGCATGGCAGACGGACAAGGATGTGGGGCCGCTGATGGAATACTAGCATCCTATACTAAGCATTTAGGATAGCATGTAAAGGTATCAACAGTAGTAGCAACAATGAGAGGATATGCAACAGAATAGGAGCTATCGAATCATCAACAGTAGCAAATATAATGCAAGAATAAGAGAGAAGAGGATGGGCGGTATCTGGTGATCAAGGGGGGTTGGCTTGCCTGGTTGCTCTAGCAAGAAGGAGGGGTCGTCGACGAAGCAGTCGATCACCATGGCCCTGTCAGCGGTCTCAGTCCCGATGTCTATCAGAGAGAATAGGGGGAAGAAACAATAAATATAAAGCAAGCATCGCACCACAAAGCATAACATGGAAATACGCGGTGCTACGTGTGATCTAACGCAGGGATAGGTGATACTGGCGAAGGGGGAAAACATGCGGGAAAGTATTCCCGGTGTTTAGCGTTTTCGGACAGATGAACCGGAGGGGGAAAGTTGCGTGTTCGCTATGCTAGGGATGTGCGGTGGACAAATGGGATGTGTATCCGGATTTGTCTCGTTTTTCTGATCACTTTTCATATATAAATTAATTTCATCCAAGTTACGGATTATTTTATATTAATTTTTAAAGTTTTAAACCTTTCTAGAAATTCCAGGAATTAAACTTAATTCGAGAATATACTTGAAAAAGCTAGGTGCACCCGGTCCAGTGCACCCGGCAATGCACCAGAGGTTGACAGTGGGACCAGGTCAACGGCCCAGTCAGCAGTTGACTGGTCAGTTTGACTAGTCAACTGGACCCACCTGTCATTGGTACAGCTCTAACTAAAACACTAATTAAACTAACTAATTAGGTAGGGCCTACTGTCAGTGAGTAGTTATCTTAATTAACTATAAATTAATTAACCTATTAATTATTTCTTTAATCTAATATTATTTTATTTTATACTCTCTTTTTTTCGGGTGGCCCCACTTGGCAGGGGGCACTAGCCGGCCTCTAGCGGTTGCCCGCTCGCACGACAGAGGCGCGCAGCCATGGCCACGGCTGGTGGCGGCCGCGGGGAGGTGTTTGGCCGCCGGCGGCCTCGGTTAGAGCAGGTGTGGCGGGGCACGGCCGGCGCGGATCGGCGGCCGGCGCGCGGAGCACCGCAGCGGGTGTGGCGGGGTGCGGCCGGCGCGCGGAGCACCGCAGCGGGGGGTGCCTCGGCGGCCCCGGCCAGTAGCGGCGGGTAAGGGCGACGCCGGGCAAGGGGAGGCGGGAGCGGGTTGCGGGGCGCGCAGGAGCGCGAGCTCCAGGCTGCGTGGGACAGCGGCAGCGGCGGCGAGCAGGTAGCAGCACTGAAGGGCAGCAGCTAGTAGCGGCAAGCAGAAGCAGCAGGTGGCAACATGCACGGGTGGCAACGGCAGCACCGGCTGACAGCAGTAGTGAGGAGCATAGCAGCTACGGTAAGGAGCAACATATGGCAGTTAAGCAGTAGCAGCTCATGCACGCACATATGTATGCGTATGCGGGAGCTCGGATGTGCTCGGGGACGGCGAACGGCGAACGAATCAAGGCGGAGGAAGGGAGGATCCGGAGGAGTTGCTCACCACGAGTCCATTGGCGCGCTCGGGGAGGGTCAGGGTGGACCGGAGAGGAAGTGGTGATGGCGAGACGGCGACGGCCGGACGAAGAAGACGCAGACTGCGTCGGCTATGCAGCTCCCCGCCTCATTCCAATGTCCTGAACGGACGCGGTAGAGCACGACAGACCTCCAGGACGTGCTCTCGTACACCGGAGAGGCCGGTGGACGCGCAACGACGGCGAGGCAGCGGTGACCGCGTGAGATTGCAAGCTCAAAATCGAGCCAGAGGAGAGGGGCGATGGGGATCGAGGGGGGATGAATGAGGGCGAGCTAGGGTTTTCGAGGGACGCACTTATAGGCCGAGGGGTGGCAGTATCGCGTGCGTGGCGTCCATCAAGCCATGGTGGCTGTGGATGGCCTCCACGCCATGGCCTCTGCACAAAGAGGAGGGAGATGGTTAGTTGGTGGGCTGGGCTGTGCACTGTAGAAATAGGCTACAAGTGCACCGTAGTAGTTAGGCCTTTTCCTTCTTCCTATTTATTTTTCTGTTTTGCTTTTCCTTTTCTGTTTTTCTTTTACTTCTTTACTATTTGTATTTAAAGTTTCTTTTATTTTAATTTTATAAAACACCAAGTTAGCACCTAAATTAGTATTACTAACTAGGCCACTTCCACAACTATTTTGGCACATCACTAATTTATTTATATTATTATAACTTTATAAAAGGAATTAAATTAATTGTTATGCCCTCAGTTTTGGTTATTTTAGTGAATTTAAGTATTATAAGAAATGTTGGTTTCTCCACCTTATTACACATGAATTATTTGTCACATTTAGAACATTTTATTTTTAACGTTTGAAAACTTTTGTTGGTTGCCTTTAATTAAAATTTGAATTTTAATCATTTTGAACTAACGCGAGTTTCTCAACAGTAACAGAGGTGACGTGGCAACATTAGCAGAGGTTTACTGTAGTTTAATTATCCAGGCGTCACAATTCTCCTCCACTACAAGAAATCTCGTCCCGAGATTTAAGAGGGGAAGTAAGGGGGAAGGGATTTGGTTGCGAAGTTCTAACGAGTCTTCTCGGTCTTGGCTGCCCTTTCGAAGAGGTTGATGCCTTTCGTTGATGTCTTCATTTCTCTGCTTCAAGTCATCGTGATCAAGTCGTCTTCCTTTCTACGGGATCTCTATCGTCCTACGAATGCGACCAGGGGGGAAAACTCCAGAAGAACGCATCTCCACAAAGCTGGGCATCTGACGGTGGACTCAATGGGAAATACACGAGGTACCCCACGAGTTGTATTTCAGTGAATTCGTTGAGTGCAATATACGATGGTACCAAAATTTCAAATGGGTAGGCAATCATTCGATGCCTAGACAGAAGCTGGAATGGGGGCTTGAACAATGAGAATAACATGGTGTAACATGGTGTATGATTCCAGGATGAATAAGGGTTTAGAATTTAGCTCGTGAATCACATACGAAGCCAGGTGCAAAGGATACATTAGAATCCAGTTTGTAAAGAAGAGTCGGGTTTTGATCCAGTGGACCTGTGGGTTATGGGCCCACCATGTGGGTTGAAAATAGGAAGGGTGGTGACATCTTGCACAGCCGCAAGAAGGAGGCATGTCAGTGGATAGCTTCTCAGCTATGTCGGCAACAATGTCGGTACCAAGGATGGGGAACGAAGAGAACCATTTTCCCGCTCGTTAAAACGAGGCGGGGCAATAGGCAAAGTTCTCGCCCATCGGTGGTTCCCGGAATGTTATCAACAATAGTAACAGGGTCTTACTGACAGAGTTGTACCCCAAGGTGTTTACATAAGCAGAAAAATATTAATGCTTAGATTATATGTAGATCAAAGAAAGGTTAAACAAATAAATGGAAAGGAAAATTGTGATTACACACAATTAATAGGAGTATATCCTTCCCATGGACAAGAAGAACATGGCATATAGGGTAGGAGAGCAAGTACCCAACCATTTAGATAAAGATGCAAGGATTAATCAAGATGTTACCCATACAATGGTGTTTGGATAACTGACCAAGAAACATTTAGCATTGGGCTTCAAATGCTCTAGTTGAAAATCGGAGTACCACAGTCATGCTTCGAGATAGCATTGGCATGGTCTTGAAGCAAAGGTCGAACTTGGATACACAAAGGATTCATCAGGAGCAACTTATAGAATAAGTCTTATAATTTCCTCCTGGAAGAATGGTTATCCTTGCAAAAGAGATTTTGATGATAGGTCCTCCAGCCAGGGGTGCTAGACATGACATCATATTACCTAGTCATCAAAGGACCAACATTACAACTATTCGAAAATTGTCCCAACCATCATACGTGACTGAGATTCAGATCCGATTGGTCTCATGATACCTCAGACTCACGATGTTCGAGAAGAAAAGGTGCAACACAAATTGTCGAAATGACATTGCAAGATTCTCGGGAAATGAACTTATGGGAGCGGGTTCCCGAAACAATAGTTCATCATTAAACCAAGGACATAATGCAGAGGTGGCTGATGGGCTTATCGACAATTCATCGAGAATTCCGAACAAATGGATTTTCACAATAATGTGTACAAGAAGATGACACTTGTCAATTCAAATGATATAATGTTGTATGCTCGAGGAAAACATACACCATTAATCATTAGTTGAAAGGTGTGCCCGAAATATGACCTTAGGCAGCAAGATCAATGTTAGAGTGGCGATTCAATAACCAACAATCTAAGAACGAACTGCCGATCGTTAAATTCAAAGTAATAGGGTTGCTAGAAGTACAGAACTCAAGCATCATCGTTAGCATATTGGTATCCCGGTTAAAAACAACACGGGGACCAAGGAAGAATGGTGATGGTGAGAAGTATAAACATACCGGTAATTTCTTAGAGGTGAAGCAATCCCCACAACATTCTTGACATAAAAGACAGTAATACTTCAACGCAGAATGCAACACTAGCTGGAGAGCAAGTTGTATTCATAATGTGGAAAAGTTCGTGATGAAAGGAAGTCAAGGGTGTTGTCGATGATAATAAAAATCATCGAGGGCAAGGAGGGTATTTCTCATCATGAACACAGTTGACATCCCGAAAGAAGTTAAAGTGTTGAAGGTGATCCGACACATTTGTCGGGAGGTTTCAAGAGGATGCAATCAAACAACAATGGCAACAAGCAAGGGAATGATGAAGTGGCAAGTTATAGGATCAATATATAAGATGCAAGCTCGGAACCAAAGTTGCCTTTCAAGACAAGCAACATGATGTTGAAGGCTCGGTGTAAGTCGTGCTCACATTGAAGAATTCGTGCACCAGAGAAGGATGAGGTAGCAGAGTCAAAGATAGCAAGACCAGGATGTTCAAAACTTCCCAGCAAAATACTAGGGGTACTTGATTTGTAGTGCGGAATAATTTCACTATTCGGTGTCCTTGGTTGACAACAACCCAGAACTCGTAGAGTGATTACGACAAGGAAAGGCATTACCTCAACAAAGTTAGTAAGATGTGGTGCAAAGGTAAGACATCTTCGAGATACCAAGGTGTAATACTCGAATGTAGAACATGATAGTAGTAGAACCGGGTCATTGACCTGTGACGGTAGATAATTCAACCTTGCAAAAAAATAGACGAGGCACTGGAATGAATTCTCATCAGATATATCCGATCAGGACAACATGGTCGGAACCATAACTATAAAGAATCAATTCAAGAATACCGAAAGAATCATACAGCTAGATAATCATTTTGCAATAAGCTTCCGAGACGGTCTACATCATATTCATGGGCATGAACACAAAGTTCAAGGTCGACTCCCACTTCTTTAATGCATATCATTTCATTCACCTCTCTCTTTGATAAAACTGTAGTGTTGGAATTTTATCTGGTAGAACACCGGAAGAGTATGACTTGTGAAAACTTTCGGGTTCTCACGGATTAGGGGAAGGCATAGGTTCAACCCATCGGGCATCTTAGTAACATAAACCACAAGTTTCAAAAGTAAAATACACAAGCTCAAAAGGAGAGCATGGTTGGCTAAGCAGAGGATACAATTTACCAAAGGCATTATGCATCAGGGGGAGAGCTCACAAGGTGATTGAATATGAAGGACACTGTCGGATAACAATCCAACAATGGATCGGGCGATCCACAAGGGAGATGAAGTGAGTATCGGTACTCACTCAGAGAAAGAAAGAGTGCAGAGGCATCAGATTCAAGAATCACCTGATTAGTCTGATGCTTACAATAGAAAGAAATTATGGTTTCCAAAACGAAGGATCATAAGCAGACGCTCTGATCAAGGACGGATAAGTTTAAAACACTTAGTTGGACAATCAATAAAGGTTTGAAATGCCAAGAACCAACTCATGTTCGGAATGACGCCTGAGCCGGAAAGATAATTTTAAAAAGGATAACCTGATGACTGCGTGCATACGCACACATTGAATCAATAGGCTCAAAATGGCTAAGACAAGGGATGTTAACGAAGATTACTAGTCATATGGAATTAACCATAATGCAAGCAGGCAAGAATTTCAAGAGTAACATGCTGCAGAGGAATTTCGAAAGACCGAAAATTATTCCGAAGAATATTGTGAGACACATGAACAATTGAGAAGAACGGATCCTCGATAAATCTGAGGAAATAACCGTAAGGGTTTTCATGCGAAATAAAACTGCAAGATAGTAAACTCAAAGGATCCTCGGGACAATGGAGAATATTTCAAGGCATCTTGTAACGACAAGAGCGACGAGGAATGATCATGAGAATGACAAGTGCATGCAGATATCCATAGGGATATATCGGTGGCAGTGAATTGCAAAGGCGATGAGCACAAGGGTCTCGGGAAAATATCGAGGGATATCCTGAGAATCTTCCGACGAAGTAGGTGATCTTCCGAAATGAGGGCTCTCCGGGAAAAATAGTTACGAGAACCTAGAGTCAAAGTTAGCAAAATCTTTTAACCCGAATAGAAGAGAGATCAGAGTCCCAGCGCATAGAAAAGGAATAAAAGATCCTAACACCATCCATTGGTGATGTGGGCCCGTAAACCACACAACAAGTTAGTAAATTAGTTTTTCAAAGACTAGACTCAACTTCGGCCAAGGAGTTGGAAAGGGGGATCCCTATAGGCAGTCGGCTCTGATACCAACTTGTGACGCCCCCGATTTGACCGTACACTAATCATGCACGCAAATATGTACGACCAAGATCAGGGACTCACTGGAAGATATCACAACACAACTCTAGACACAAATTAAAATGATACAAGCTTTATATTATAAGCCAAAGGCCTCTAGGGCTCGAATACAAAAGCTTGAATACACAAGGGTCACCGGAAGCAATAATATATGAGTACAGACATAAGTTAAACAAGTTTGCCTTAAGAAGGCCAGCACAAAAGTAGCAACGATCGAAAAGGCAAGGCCTCCTGCCTGGGACCTCCTAACAACTCCTCGAAGCCGAACTCCACGTAGAAAACATCCTCGGGATTTTCTGGCTCCTGGACTCCACCATCTGTTTGCTTCATCCGAGAAGAAGGGACAAAAGGGGAAAAGGGGGGAGCAAAGCAACCATGAGTACTCATCCAAAGTACTCGCAAGCAAGGATCTATACTACATATGCAATGGTCTCTGTGTAAAGGGGTAATATATGTGGGTTAAACTGCAGAATGCCAGAATAAGAGGGGGATAGCTAATCCAATCGAAGACTACGCTTCTGGCCGCCTCCATCTTGCAGCAGTAGAAGAGAACAGATGGTAAGTAACAAGTGTCAAAGCTCCTGGCAGCCTCTGTCTTGCAGCAGTAGAATAGAATAGATGGTAAGTTCACCAAGTAACATTGTATAGCATAAACCTACCCGGCGATCCTCCCGCACATCACCCTGTGAGAGAGCAACCACCGAGTTATATCTGGAACTCATCTGGGTGTGTTTCATTAAGTATCCGGTTCTAGTTGTCATGAGGTCGGAGTACAACTCCGGGTCGTCCTTTTACCAAGGGACACGGCTATACGAATAGATTAACTTCCCTGCAGGGGTGCACCACATAACCCAGCACGCTTGATCCCATTTGGCCGGACACACTTTCCTGGGTCATGCCCGGCCTCGGAAGATCAACACGTCGCAGCCCTACCTAAGCACAACAGAGAGGTCAGCACGCCGGTCTAAGTCCTAAGCGCACAGGGGTCTGGGGCCATCGCCCAATACACACCTACGCGTTGCGAGGGCGGCCGGTAAGTAGACCTAGCCTCTCCTAATACCAAAGTAGGCGTTCCAGTCCAATACGGCGCGCGCAACTAAGACGCTGACGTCAAGAAGGCTTCGGCTGATACAGCTGGTTAGTGCGTATAGGCCAACGGCCAGACTCAGATCAAATATCCAAACTCGTTAAGCATGTTATTATGAAATAACCGCGGACAACGACCAGGGCCAGGCCCACCTGTCTCCTAGGTGGTCGCAACCTGCCCTATCGCTCCGCCACAAAGTAACCATCAGGGGGCTGCTGGGAACCTAGGCCCACCACTACCTGTGTGGAACCACCTGCCCCTTCAGCCCCCATATCCGAATCATCATCATGTGTCATGAAAAATGTATATAGTATATACCCGTGATCACCACCCAAGGTGATCACGTCCCGATAGTATAGCATGGCAGACGGACAAGGATGTGGGGCCACTGCTGGAATACTAGCATCTTATACTAAGCATTTAAGATAGCATGTAAAGGTATCAACAGTAGTAGCAACAATGACATGCTATGCAACAGAATATGAGCTATCGAATCATCAACAGTACCAAATCTAATGCAAGAATAAGAGAGAAGAGGATGGGCGGTATCTGGTGATCAAGGGAGGTTGGCTTGCCTAGTTGCTCTGGCAAGAAGGAGGGGTCGTCGACGACGCAGTCGATCACCGTGGCCCTGTTAGCGGTCTCAGTCCCGATGTCTATCGGAGAGAATAGGGGGAAGAAACAATAAATATTAAGCAAGCATAACATGGAAATACGCGGTGCTACGTGTGACCTAACGCAGGGATAGGTGATACTAGCGAAGGGGGAAAACATCCGGGAAAGTATTCCCGGTGTTCAGCGTTTTCGGACAGATGAACCGGAGGGGGAAAGTTGTGTGTTCGCTATGCTAGGGATGGTGGCGGACAAACGGGCTGCGTATCCGGATTCGTCACGTTTTTCTGATCATTTTTCATATATAACTTAATTTCATCCGAGTTACAGATTATTTTATATTGATTTTTAAAGTTTTAAACCTTTCTAGAAATTCCAGGAATTAAACTTAATTCGAGAATATACTTGAAAAAGCTAGGTGCACCCGGTCCAGTGCACCCGACAATGCACCAGAGGCTGACAGTGGGAACAGGTCAACGGCCGAGTCAGCAGTTGACTGGTCGGTATGACTAGTCAACTGGACCCACCTGTCATTGGTACAGCTCTAACTAAAACACTAATTAAACTAACTAATTAGGTGGGGCCTACTGTCAGTGAGTAGTTATCTTAATTAACTACAAATTAATTAACCTATTAATTATTTCTTTTATCTAATATTATTTAATTTTATACTGTTTTTTGGGTGGCCCCACTTGGCAGAGGCACTAGCCGGCCTACAGCGGTTGCCCGCTCGCGCGGCAGAGGCACGCAGCCATGGCCACGGCTGGTGGTGGCCGCGGGGAGGGGTTTGGCCGCCGGCGGCCTCGGTTAGAGCGGTTGTGGCGGGGCGCGGCTCAGCGGCCGGCGCGCGGAGCACCACAACGGGGGGGTGCTTCGGCGGCCTCGGCCAATAGCGGCGGGTGAGGGCGATGCCGGGCAAGGGAAGGCGGGAGCGGGCTGCGGGGCGCGCAGGAGCGCGAGCTCCAGGCAGCGTGGGATGGCGGCAGCGACGGCGAGCAGGTAGCAGCACTGAAGGGCAGCAGCTAGTAGCGGCAAGCAGAAGCAGCAGGTGGCAACAGGCACGGGAGGCAACGGCAGCACCGGCCGACAGCAGTAGTGAGGAGCAGAGCAGCTATGGTAAGCAGCAGCATATGGCAGTTAAGCAGCAACAGCTCATGCACGCACGTATGTACGCGTATGCGGGTGCGCGGATGTGCTCGGGGACATTGAACGGTGAACAAATCGAGGCGGAGGAAGGGAGGATCCGGAGGAGTTGCTCACCGCGAGTCCATTGGCGCGCTCGGGGAGGGTCGGGGTGGACCGGAGAGGAAGTGGTGATGGCTAGACGGCGACGGCCGGACGAAAAAGACGTAGACTGCGTCGGCTACGCAGCTTCCCACCTCATTCCAATGTCCTGAACGGACGTGGTAGAGCACGGAGAACCTCCAGGACGTGCTCCAGTACGCCGGAGAGGCCGGTGGACGCGTCAACGCTGGCGAGGCAGCGGTGACCGCGTGAGATTGCAAGCTCAAAATCAAGCCAGGGGAGAGGGGGCGATGGGGATCGAGGGAGGAATGAATGAGGGCGAGCTAGGGTGTTTGAGGGACGCACTTATAGGCCGAGTGGTGGCAGTATCGCGTGTGTGGCGGGCATCGAGCCATGCTGGCTGTTAATGGCCTCCACGCCATGGCCTCTGTATAGAGAGGAGGGAGATGGTTAGTTGGTGGGCTAGACTATGCACTGTAGCAATAGGCTACAAGTGCACAGTAGTAGTTAGGCCTTTTCCTTCTTCCTATTTATTTTTCTGTTTTGCTTTTCCTTTTCTGTTTTTCTTTTACTTCTTTACTGTTTTTATTTAAAGTTTCTTTTATTTTAATTTTATAAAACACCAAGTTCGCACCTAAATTAGTATTACTAACTAGGCCACTGCCACAACTATTTTGGCACATCACTAATTTATTTATATTATTATAACTTTCTAAAAGGCATTAAATTAATTATTATGCCCTCAGTTTTGGTTATTTTAGTGAATTTAGGTATTATAAGAAATGTTGGTTTCTCCACCTTATTACTCATGAATTATTTGTCACATTTAGAACATTTTATTTTTAACGTTTGAAAACTTTCGTTGGTTGCCTTTAATTAAAATTTGAATTTGAATCATTCTGAACTAATGCGAGTTTCTCAACAGTAACCGAGGTGACGTGGCAACATTAGCAGAGGTTTACTGTAGTTTAATTATCCGGGCGTCACATCATTTATCATGGGTAGAGGGTACTTGTTCTTGATCGTCACTTCATTCAGTGCACGATAAACCACAACCATTCTTAGGGAACCATCCTTCTTCTCGACTAAAAGTACTGGGGCTCCCCAAGGTGATGAACTTGGTCGGATATAACCTTTCTCCATTAACTCCTTGATCTGCTTCTTGATCTCCTCCAAATCATTTGCGGGCATCTGGTACGGTCTCTTGGATATTGGTCCGGTGCCTGGCAATAACTCAATTAAGAACTCGATGTCTCTATCCGATGGCATGCCTGGTAACTCCTCCAAAAATACATCGGGGTAATCTTTCACAACTGGTAATTCCTCCCGAACAACTCCCGAGAGTGCATTCACATGTGTCTTCCGGGGTGTGCGTCTCGACACATACTTGATCCTCTTTCTTTCCGGTGTGGTGAGAAGAATTGATCTACTGGCGCAGTCGATGTTTCCTCCAAACATGGATAGCCAATCCATACCTATGATTACATCCAAACCCTAGGATTCCAAAATAATGAGGTCGGTGTGAAATACATGTCTCCCAATGGTCAATGGCACTTGATAACATCCTCGGCTTGCCATGTACTCTGCTCCTGGGGAACTTACTAACATAAGTGACTTAAGATCTACGGTGGGCAAATGATACTTTTCGACAAAACCCCTTGATTTGTATGAATGAGATGCACCAGTGTCAAAAAGAACAAGGGCGGTAAATGAACTAACTAAAAACTTACCAACCACTACGTTGGGCTGATCGTCAATTTCCTCCACATTGACGTGATTCACATGTCCTCTGGTGAAAGGGTTGGGCTTCTTTCCTGAACTACCGTTGCCATTCCCATTCTTTCCTTCAAGACACTCTGTGGCATAGTGTCCAGTCTTCCCGCACTTGAAACAAGTACGGTGACTCAAATCTCTCTTGGCGGGCGTGGATGGAGTGGAACGGTTCTGATTGTTGTTTCCTCCATTCCCATTGCCATTCTTGGGGCCACTATGGTTGTCTGAACTTCCTCCATTGTGAGAATGGCCTCCAATGGTGGGATGGTTATGTCCTCCTGAGTACGGGGAATAACGGGGCTTCTGCTGGGCTCCAGAGTTAAACTTCCCCGATCCATACTTCCTCTTGCGGGTATCAATCTGCTGCTGCATTCCTTTAATCATGATGGCCTTGTCTACCAACTCCTGGTAGTTGTTGTAGGTGGCTACCATTAGTTGCATGCTCAACTCGTCGTTGAGTCCCTCCAGAAACTTCTTCTCCTTTGCAGCGTCACTGGCTATATCATCTGGCGCGTAGCGAGCTAACTGCCTAAAGTCATCCACGTACTGCCCCACGATACGGTTTCCTTGGTGCAAGTTGCAAAACTCATGCTTCTTCAGGTTCATGGCTCCAGCTGAGACATGTGCAGTGCGAAAAGCTTGCTAAAACTGATCCCAAGTAACTGTAGCAAGTGTATAAGTGGCGGTGTAGTTCTCCCACCAAGCGGTTGCTGGTCCCTCAAGCTGATGTGGGGCAAAGCGCATGCTCTCTTCAATTGTGCATCCTGCAGTAGCTAGCTCTCTTCCCATCTTGTGGAGCCAGTCATCTGCAACAATCGGCTCGGTGCTACTAGAGAACACCGACGGATTCAAACTTAAAAACCGGGTCAGGATGTCGTGGGGAGGCGGAGGTGGGTTGTTGTTGTTCATGATGTTGTTGTTGCCTTGGTTCTGAACAAGTAGTTGCATCAAAGTGTTTTGCTGCTGGATCAACTGAGTGAGCTCAGGTGGGAACTCAAAACCGGGATCACATCTCGGAGGCATCTGAGGGGTTTAGAGGGGTGAGATTAGAATATAGTGAGGTCTAGGGGAAATCACTACCCATATGCACATGAGATAAACAATTTCATATCATATCACTCAGTTCAATCAAGGTCACACAAAATATCCTAATACAAAGCTAGTGAACGATTTTAACTACTTGGAACAATACTAATGATTACAAGGTGGTCATCTAATCACTATTATCGGAAGACTCCATGATATCTGCTCCAGCTTCGTCTTCATAATCACTTTCATCACTGTCGGTGTCATCTATCAGAATGTAGTTCTCCATATGAATACCCATCTCTGGTTCCGGCTTCACCATGTTTGTTCCAACCATCTTGAAAGTGCAACTATCCCTAGGTGGTTTTGGTAATTATTAACAACATATAGTTCATTGAACTAATGCTATCTCAAGATAAATATTTCAGGAAAGTTCAATGATTGGCATGGCAAGGATTAGAAATGTGGACCCCTCAAAATGCTAAGGACACATATTGGCTCAAGCTCAAGACTCTACATTTTCTATTTTAGTGATCCAAGATCACATTGAGTCCCTAGGAAAGCCAATATTGTTAAAAGGGGATGAGGTGTTGCTTAATGTGTTTCTTGGTCAAAATGCTTAGTGATATGCTCCAAAACCCTCAACCACTTTCTCACATCCACATATGTCCCAAACCAAAAGTCAAACTCGGCCCCACCGAAACTTTCTATCCGGCGCCATCGAGTTCAATTGACATAGCCACTGCCACAAACCCTAGTCACTTCGGTCTCACCAATAGGGATCTCGGTCTCACCGAGATGGGATTGCAAACTCTTTTTTCCATTCGTAACGTTTCGGTCTAACCGAGATGAGCGATCGGTCCCACCGAGTTCGCAATGCAAACTCTCTGTTTCCCCTTCGTAACGTTTTGGTCCAACCGAAACGAGCGAAACGGTCCCACCGAGTTTGCCTGACCAACTCTCTGGTAAGCTTATTACCAAAATCGGTCCTACCGAGTTTGTGTAATCGGTCTCACCGAGATTACATTATGCCCTAACCCTAATGAAATCGGTCCTATCGAGTTGACCATATCGGTCCCATCGAAATGCCTAACGGTCACATTATGAACTAAATCGGTCTGACTGAGTTCTCTGATTCGGTCCCACTGAGTTTGGTAAATTGTGTGTAACGGTTAGATTTTGTGTGGAGGCTATATATACCCCCACCCACTCTTCATTTGTGGAGAAAGCCATTAGAACATACCTACACTTCCAACATACATTTTCTGATGGTAAAAAACATACATTTTCTGAGAGAGAACCACCTACACTTGTGTTGAGATCAAGATATTCCATTCCAACCACATAAATCTTGATCTCTAGCCTTCTCCAAGTTGCTTTCCACTCAAATCATCTTTACACCAAATCCAATCCTATGAAAAAGAGTTGAGTGTTGGGGAGACTATCATTTGAAGCACAAGAGCAAGGAGTTCATCATCAACATACTGTCTATTACCTTTTGGAGAGTGGTGTCTCCTAGATTGGTTCGGTGTCACTTGGGCGCCTCCGTCAAGATTGTGGAGTTTAACCAAGGACTTTGTACGGGCAAGGATATCGCCTACTTCGTGAAGATCTACCCTAGTGAGGCAAGTCCTTCGTGGGCGATGGCCATGGTGGGATAGACAAGGTTGCTTCTTCGTGGACCCTTCGTGGGTGGAGCCCTACGTGGACTCGCATAGCCGTTACCCTTCGTGGGTTGAAGTCTCCATCAACGTGGGTGTACGATAGAACCACCTATCGGAAACATGACAAAAAAATCCGTGTCTACACTTGTGTTTGCACTCTCCAAACCCCTCCCATTACCTTCATATGCAATTGCTTTACATTCCGCTGCTATACTCTTAGAATTGCATGTGTAGGTTGATTGCTTGACTTGTGCATAATTACTAAAATCTGCCAAGACTTAAAATTGGGAAGAGGCTAGGTTTTTATTTGGTCAAGTAGTCTAATCACCCCCCCCCC
>LR738710.1:573434764-573496482 GCA_902687465.1 Secale cereale
CCCCCCCTCTAGACATACTTTCGATCCTACAAGTGGTATCAGAGCTAAGGTCTCCATTTGCCTTGATTTCCATAGCTTTTGGTGATCATAGCCTTGGTTTCACAACCTAGGAGAGTATGGCGTCTAGCGAGGGAAATTACCACCGTAGAGGTGATGGCTTCTCGCCCCTCGTTGGCTACCCCAACTGGAAGGTTTGAGATGCAGTGTAGCGGAAGTTTTCCCTAGGCAAAGATACCAAGGATCGATTTCCCCTGAGACTCCCAATTTCAACAAGAAGGTGTCAACTGCTAACGGCGCCAGATATTAGCAATCAACGTGGACCTACACACAGATACAAATAACTTTGCTCCCAACGAGTACAGAGAGGTTGTCAATCCCTCCGGCCTTGTCGTTTACAAAGGATCAAACGCAAGTGATAATAGTGATAGGGATTGCTGCAAATAGTACGTAACAGCGGAAAGTAAATAGCGGATGTGATCAGTGATGGTAATATGGACCGGGGTCCCATGATGTTCACTAGTGATGTCTCTCTCCCAAAAGACGATAAAACAGCTATGCGAGGTAAACGAATTACAGCTGGGCAATTGATAGAATTATGTGCGCAAACCAATGCTAACTATGTTGCAAGAAAGGTAGAGGTTCAAAGCATGGGCGGTACGCCAAGGCAAGTAGACCGAAATCCATATGCATCTACTACTAATCATCCACCTTGAGATATCTATCCAGAACATCTCGCTGGTATTAAGTTGCGAGTCTCACCCATAGTGTAAACTCAAAGCAACAGACAACTGCATTAAAAAAACTTTGCGTAAAGTAAACAATCCTTGCACCCGCGGGCACAAGCACCGTTGTTTTCCCCCTTGTGGTAACAGCACATCCCCTAGACTCATGTTTCTGTCACTCAAGCTAGTCATCGAGGGGCATGAACCCACAATCGAGCATAACGTTCCCGCTTGGAGTCACTACCTACTACTTGGCCAAAGCAATAAATAGCAACGGAGAACATGCAAGAATTAATTAAGAACATAAATATAAAAGAGGTAAATCAAATATATTACTCAAACACAATCTGAACATAATCTCACAATCCATCGGATCCCAGCAAACTCATCATAGCAACAGCATAAGGATTACATATGTGCCTCGATCATGTAGGGAAGCTCACGAGGACTAATTAGTGAAGCACAAGAAGGGGAGGACAACATCACATAGCTACTGGTCATGGACCCATGGTCCAAGGGAGACTACTCACAACTCATCCGGGAGGCGTCCATGGTGGTGGAGAGGCTCCCGGTGGTGATCCTCCCCTCCGGCAGGGTGCCGGGAAGAGTTCTCCTGGTGCTCTCGATCTTGGAAGCGCGGCGGCGGCGGAACAGAGATGAGATCGCGAAAAAGGGTTCCCGTCTCGAGGGTTTCGGGACGCGTGTTAAATATATGCCAAAGGGGGGCATCAGCGGAGGCCTGGGGGGCCCAGGCGCCCCCCCGGCGCGGCCAGGAGGGGGGCCGCGCCACCAGGGCGCATGGAGCCCTGGTGGCCCCCCTCCGGCCCTACTTCGGCTGCCGGGAAGCTTCTGGAATGCTGATTTTTTATATAATTTTTCCGGGATTTTTCTGGCAGTTTACGTGATGGGAAAACCTGAAATACAAAAACAGCAGAAAACAGAAACTGGCACTGGGGTGCACTGAGTTAATAGGTTAGTCCAAATATGATCAAAAGTGTATGGAAGTGTATAAATATCATAGCAATATCACCCAAAAGAGGCATGGAGCAAGCAGAAATTATAGATACGTTTTGGACGTATCAACATCCCCAAGCTTAATTCATGCTCGTCCTCGAGTAGGTAAATGATAACAAGAATAATTTCTGTGGTGACATGCTATTAACCATATAAGGATTTTTCATAGTCATATGACAAAAGCTTACCGAGACAATGAATCTGTAGTAATTAAGTTGCCTCATGAGAAAATCACAAAGAGCTGAAAGCTTTACAATATGATATTGAAACATCAAATAGATTTGTAATGAGCATGGTGTGCAAATATGATAAAGTGATATCTCGCTTGCCCCCTTTAGTGAAGCAAAACATAAATGCAGGGGCACCTCCAAGGTTTAAGTGATGACTAGATACAATGATTTCAAAATAAACGATATCACAATCATGCAAAAGACAATGCTACTTTGGGACAATGCATATTACACTCAGAATGACAATCATGCTCTCAGTAGTTGGTGCTTTAAAAGAAGGTGGAGACTCTCGAACCGTGGCTTTTGTTGGCAAGGTTGAAAACCCGTGGTCGGAAACAAAGACAAAGCATGTACCAGAGCTCTTGGTTTTAAAAACAGAAGTAATAATTATTTTTTTAGATTATGCATGTTTCGTCAACGAATGCTAGCAGACAACTCAATTACTTCTTGAGATGGACAAGTTTCGAGGAACGGCTCCCGAATGAGGACGATCACATCCTCTTAATCTCCTTTGTTTATCACTGCCAAAGTTTTCTGATTTCTCATGAACAAAGCGTGAAGGATGGTTTGTTTGTTATATTATTTTTGAGTCGGGCGCACTCTTTGCCAGTTCCTTCTCGTATTATGGGTTTGCACATTAGACATGCAATCCCGGGGTGAAGCTTGTCCAACTTAAAAAGATCATGAATTAACTACTACTTCCTCATGAACTAAAACAGAGGCACAAAATAGGAATGCTTTTTTGAATAATTTCGAGATGGTACATGAAAGTCTCCGTTAGGAATGGCAGGTAAATACCATGTATAGAAAGGTATGGTGGACTCATATGGCATAACTGGATTAAAGGATTTTGGATGCACAAGCAGTCAGTCCGCTTAGTAC
This sequence comes from Secale cereale, assembly GCA_902687465.1. NCBI lineage: Eukaryota > Viridiplantae > Streptophyta > Magnoliopsida > Poales > Poaceae > Secale > Secale cereale. Next base: position 573,437,613 of record LR738710.1, read on the forward strand.
AGGTGGAGGTTAGCAAAAGACTGGGAGCGACCAACTAAAAGAGCAATGACGGTCATAATCATGCAGAGCGACAAAGCAACATTGAATCAGGCATGGAAGTTATATCGCTACTCAGAAACAAAAGATCATCAAGGCTTGACAGACTTTCTTTATAGTCTTAAATATGCGTGAGCATACGCCAAGTCAATCAAAATAAATTCTTGAAGGAAGATATTACTAAACCATACCACATCATAGGCAAACAAATCATGTTGGTACTCCAATAACACATTGGGAACCCCCCAGCTATTTGAGACTAACCATAAGAAAACATGAACTACTAAGCACCATTATGCATGTAGCATTTTTATCATAGACATATCAACCAATGCAACAGAAGCAAACTCTCTTAATAAGATAAGCATGATAACTAAAGAGAGTTCAAGCAACCAACTAAACAAAAGCTCTTTAAAAAGATAAGCATGAATACTAAGAGTTGAACATGATAGTAGCTATTGAAAGACAAAGAACACACACAGCAAAGATAGACATGAAAATTCTATGTTATGTTCTAGGTAGAAGTGGAGTGTGTTTCTCTCCCACATAAAGAAAGATGAGTTTCGACTCGTTATGAAAAGCTAAAGAAAACTAAAAAGGAAAACTAAAAGCAAGACGCTCCAAGCATAGCACATAACACATGAAGTGATAAAAATATAGTGGAACGAAAGACGAACTGATAATGTTGATGGAGAAGGGGATGCACGGTGGCATCCCCAAGCTTAGACGCTTGAGTCTCCTTGAATATTTCTTGGGGGTGCATGGGGGCATCCCCAAGCTTGAGCGTTTGACACTCCTGAATCTTTTTATCATCTTCCCTCGCACACTTGAAAACTCCCTTCATACAAAACTCATCATAATCTGATTAGCGAGGTTAGTACCCATAATAAAATAATTGTTCCTTGCTGGAAATAAGGATATTCTTGAAGGCCTACTGTTTCTCAAGATTGCCAAAAGGTTTTTGCAAAGAAAAGGCAAGCTCTAGGTTCGCAAAATGAAGGAAAGGCAAAACAGGACAGAATCTGTGAAAAACAGAACAGCAGGTAGTAAATGATTTTTTTCGGGGCACTTCTGCAACTCTAATAAAAAAACTCAGAACAGACGCACGAAAGACAATTGTATAGAGCACGCTGTCGAAAAAATTCAGACCAAAAAGATGATCTGGTGATTTTATACGAATTTTTCTGTCCAAGGACAGAATCTGTTTCCTGGACAGCACGTCACAACTTTTGAACTTTCTTGCAATCAGAGGCTACACTTGGCACTAAATTGAAAAGTAAAGATACAATGATGATGCTACTGTAGTAACAACATCAAGACACAACAAAAGCAAAATAAAATTTATTCATGTGGGCTGCCTCCCAAAAGCGCTTTCTTTTATGCCTTTAAGCTAGGCATAATGCATAGAGATCAAGTTTTATCAAGAGTCAAAGAATAGCTAGCCCGTATAACGGACTCAAAAGGTAACTTAATCTTCTTTCGAGGGAAGTGTTCCAACCCTTTATTGAGAGGAAATTGGAATCTTATATTCCCCTCTTTCATGTCAATGATAGCACCAACGGTGCGTAGAAAAGGACGTCCCAAAATAATTGGACACGAAGGTTCACATTCAATATCCATAATAGTAAAATCAACGGGAACGTAATTGTCATTGACAATGATAAGAACATCGTCGATCCTCCCCAAAGGTTTCTTTATGGAAGAATCAACAAGACGAACACCAAAAGAACAAGAATCAAAAGGTTTCAATTTAAGCATATCATATATTCTTTTGGGCATAACAGAGGTACTAGCACCAACAGCACATAAAGCATAGCAAGAGAAGTTATTCAACTTAATTTTAATCATAGGATCCCAACCATCTTCTAGATTTCTAGGTATGGAGGCTTCTACTCTAAGTTTCTCCTCCCTAGCTTTGATAAGAGCATTAGTAATATGCTCTGTGAAGGCAAGGTTAAGCGTGCTAGTGCGGGGATCTCTAGACATCTTGTGAAGGAAATCAATAACTTCGGTAAGAGTGCAATTATCAAAATCAAGGTCACTACTATCAAGTAAAGTGGTAGTGGTGTCCTTTAGGCTAACTTGTTTGGTAGTTTCTATCGTCATAGCATCACCATTAATAGGTCCAACGGGACCAGGAGTGCATTGGGTGCTAAGAGTTTGGATATCCTCAACAACTTGGATAGTAGCAACAGTGTGGTGGGTAGGAAGGTTCTTAATTCTATCTTCTTCCTCCCTTTCTCTAGCCCATCTCTCTTTAAGTTTAGCCAACATCCTAATGTTTTAATTAATTTGCACTTGAATAGCATTCATAGGAGTGACCTTCCTCTCCTCAAGAGGAGAATTTCTAATTTTAAGCAATTCTACCTCATGGGCTAAATTGTCTACCTTCGAAGAGAGATCATCTAGTTTGTTTAGTTTTTCTTCTACACTCTTATTAAAGGCTTTTTGGGTAGTGATGAAATCTTTAAGCATAATCTCTAGTTCAGTAGTGGAGTTCTTGGTGCTAGGATAAGCATTGTTGTTCCCATAAGAATTAGAGGGGAACGGTCTAGGATTGCTACCAAAATTACTCCTATAAGCATTGTTATTAAAATTGTTTCTAGAGATAAAGTTCACATCTACTTGTTCTTGAGCAATCAAAGAATTTAAAGGAACATCATGAGGATCAATAGAAGATTGCTTCGAAAGTAGAGACATGATCAAGTCAACTTTTTCATTTAGGGAGGAAATCTCCTCGACAGAGTTTACCTTCCTACCTGTTGGAGCGCGTTCGGTGTGCCATTGGGAATAGTTGGTCATCATCTCATCGAGAAGCTTCGTGGCAGCACCAAGTGTAGTTGACATAAAGGTTCCTCCCGCGGCCGAATCTAACAAGTTCCGCGAGGTAAAGTTCAAGCCTGCATAAAAAGTTTGGATAACCATCCAAGTAATCAAACCATGAGTAGGGCAGTTCTTGACAAGAGATTTCATACGTTCCCAAGCTTGGGCAACGTGTTCATTATCCAACTGTTTAAAATTCATTATGTTACTTCTTAGTTGGATAATTTTAGCAGGTGGATAGTATTTTCCAATAAAAGCATCTTTGCACTTGTCCCATGAATCTATGCTATTTCTAGGCAAAGATTGAAACCAAATTTTAGCTCCTCCTCTCAAGGAGAAAGGAAAAAGCTTAAGCTTAACAATATTACCATCTATTTCTTGGTACTTTTGCATATCACAAAGTTCAACAAAGTTGTTTAAGTGTAAAGCAGCATCATCTCCAGCACCGGAGAATTGATCTTTCATGACTAAGTTCAGTAAAGCAGGTTTAATTTCATACGAAGGTGCTGAAGTGGCAGGTGTAGTGATAGGTGTGCAGATAAAGTCATCGTTGTTGTGACTAGTGAAGTCACACAACTTGGTGTTCTCGGTGGAACCCATAGCAGCAAGCAAGCAAGATAACTATTTTTTGTGATTTTCGATAAAAGATACTAAAGCAAAAACTGAAAGGTAAACTAACAAGACTAAAAAGCAAAGGTAAAAGATAGCGTGCAACAACCCTATCCTGAAGGGTGGAGTCCCCGGCAACGGCGCCATAAAACTTTGCTTGATGGCTTCTCGCCCCTCGTTGGTTACCCCAAGTGGAAGGTTTGAGATGCAGTGTAGCGGAAGTTTTCCCTTGGCAAAGATACCAAGGATCGATTTCCCCTGAGACTCCCAGTTTCAACAAGAAGGTGTCAACTGCTAACGGCGCCAGATATTAGCAATCAACATGGACCTGCACACAGATACAAATAACTTTGCTCCCAACGAGTACAGAGAGGTTGTCAATCCCTCCGGCCTTGTCGTTTACAAAGGATCAAACGCAAGTGATAATAGTGATAGGTATTGCTGCAAATAGTAAGTAAAAGCGGAAAGTAAATAGCGGATGTGATCAGTGATGGTAATATGGACCGGGGTCCCATGATGTTCACTAGTGATGTCTCTTTCCCAAAAGACGATAAAACAGCTATGTGAGGTAAACGAATTACAGCTGGGCAATTGACAGAATTATGTGCGCAAACCAATGCTAACTATGTTGCAAGAAAGGTAGAGGTTCAAAGCATGGGCGGTACGCCAAGGCAAGTAGACCGAAATCCATCTGCATCTACTACTAATCATCCACCTTGAGATATCTATCGAGAACATCTCGCTGGTATTAAGTTGCGAGTCCCACCCATAGTGTAAACTCAAAGCAACAGACAACTGCATTAAAAGAACTTTGCGTAAAGTAAACAATCCTTGCACCCGCGGGCACAAGCACCATTGTTTTCCCCCTTGTGGCAACAGCACATCCCCTAGACTCATGTTTCTGTCACTCAAGCTAGTCATCGAGGGGCATGAACCCACAATCGAGCATAACGTTCCCTCTTGGAGTCACTACCTACTACTTGGCCAAAGCAATAAATAGCAACGGAGAACATGCAAGAATTACTTACGAACATAAATATAAAAGAGGTAAATCAAATATATTACTCAAACACAATCTGAACATAATCTCACAATCCATCGGATCCCAGCAAACTCATCATAGCAACAGCATAAGGATTACATATGTGCCTCGATCATGTAGCGCAGCTCATGAGGACTAATTAGTGAAGCACAAGAAGGGGAGGAGAACATCACATAGCTACTGGTCATGGACCCATGGTCCAAGGGAGACTACTCACAACTCATCCGGGAGGCGTCCATGGTGGTGGAGAGGCTCCCGGTGGTGATCCTCCCCTCCGGCAGGGTGCCGGGAAGAGTTCTCCTGGTGCTCCCGATCTTGGAAGCGCGGCGGCGGCGGAACAGAGATGAGATCGCGAAAAAGGGTTCCCGTCTCGAGGGTTTCGGGATGCGTGTTAAATATATGCCAAAGGGGGGCATCAGCGGAGGCCTGGGGGGCCCAGGCGCCCCCCCGGCACGGCTAGGAGGGGGGCCGTGCCACCAGGGCGCCTGGAGCCCTGGTGGCCCCCCTCCGGCCCTACTTCGGCTGCCGGGAAGCTTCTGGAACGCTGATTTTTTATATAATTTTTCCGGGAGTTTTCTGGCAGTTTACGTGATGGGAAAACCTGAAATACAAAAACAGCAGAAAACAGAAACTGGCACTGGGGTGCACTGAGTTAATAGGTTAGTCCAAATATGATCAAAAGTGTATGGAAGTGTATAAATATCATAGCAATATCACCCAAAAGAGGCATGGAGCAAGCAGAAATTATAGATACGTTTTGGACATATCAAGAGGTCCTTACTTTGATGGTACTAATTTTGCTAGTTGGAAGCATAATATGAAAATGCATATTCTTAGACATAACCCCGACGTTTGGGCTATTGTGTGTGTTGGCTTGGAAGGTGAATTCTTTGATGGGAGAGAACCAAATCGTGAAGCATCCGCGGAAGAATTGAAGATGTTGCAATACAATGCTCAAGCTTGTGATATCCTCTTCAACGGATTGTGCCCCGAAGAATTCAACAAGATCAGCCGTCTTGAGAATGCAAAGGAAATTTCGGATACTTTGATTGATATGCACGAAGGTACCGACTCTGTCAAGGAATCCAAGTTGGATGTGCTTGAAAGTCAACTTGACAAGTTCAAGATGAAGGATGGTGAAGGTGTCGCTGAAATGTACTCTAGGCTTGCTCTCATCAAAAATGAGATTGCCGGCTTAGGAAGTGATGAGATGACCGACAGATTCATCATCAAGAAGATCCTAAGAGCCTTGGATGGAAAATATGATACCGTGTGCAGATTGATCCAAATGATGCCCAATTACAAAGATCTCAAGCCTACGGAAGTCATTGGAAGAATTGTTGCTCATGAGATGTCACTTAAGGACAAGGAAGAGCTCCACAACAAGTCTAGTGGTGCTTACAAAGCCTCATGTGATGCTCCTACATCATCAAGTGAGAAACAAGTCTTCAATGAAGAATTGAGCTTGATGGTGAAGAACTTCAACAAGTTCCACGGTAATAGAAGCAAAGAGAGAAGTTCCAAGTCAATGTACTACAATGACAAAAGATCTTCTAGTCGTGACCGGAATTGCTACAATTGTGGAAGACCCAGACACTACTCCAATGAGTATACGCCCCCCCCCCCCCACAAAAGAAGAGAAGACTCACCTAAAAGGAGAAGTAGAAGAGAAGAATCACCACCAAGAGAGAGAAGGAGTAGAGATGATCATTATGAACGAAGACCCTCTCGTAGAAGCAAGGATTCAGAAAGGAAGGACAAATCATCAAGGAGCTATACAAGACGAAGACATCAAGCTCATGTTGGTGAATGGGTATCCGTTTTCGACTCCGATGACCACTCCGAGAGAAGCTATTACTCTGACTCGGAAGATACTCAAGATGAAGGTGTTGCCGGAATTTCTCTTGTGTCAACCAACTCCTACGACATATTTGACCCACCAAATGAAGGAATTGGAAGATGCTTCATGGCTAAAGGCCCTATGGTATCACACCCCGAGTATCTTGATTTCAATAGTGATGAAGATGACTTGCTAGGAGATGATGATTTACTTGTTGGTAGCAATAGTGATGAAACCTATGATGAACTTGTTATTAATCATGCTAATCAAGATAAAACGAATGACGATGATAAGAAGGAGATTGAGCGTCTAACTAACGAACTAAACACTCTTAAGTTAGCTCATGAAACTACCTTGGAAGATCATCGAGAACTTTTAAAGACTCATGAAAAGCTACGCTTTGAAAAGGTCAACCTAGAGCAAGAGCATGAGTTCTTAAAAGCAATCAATGATGATCTTCGTAAGAAAAGTTCTTCTTACATTGCCAAGCGTTTACTCTTGTCTACTTACATGCCACAAGTAAAATCTAGCAACAAGAATAAGAAAGATTCTTCCTCTAGTAGTAACAACAATCATGCTAAATCCAATATTGTTGCTTCTAGTAGTTCTCTTGATTCCACTAATGATTCTCTTAGCCAAGTTACACTTGAGCAAGAAAATAGCCTATTGAAGGGAATTATAGAGAAAGGTGTTTACAAGAGCCTTGCCGGAAGTAAGCTACTTGAGGAGATTGTACGCAAGCAAGGAAGACACCGGAAGGATCTAGGTGTTGGTTTCGAACGAAAGTTCAATGCCAATGGAGTTGAGTGGGAAGAAGATCAATACCCCAAGACAAAGTTTGTTCCTCAACGAGAGAAGTATGATCCTACTTCTTTCCAAGGAACACAAGCTCAAGATGATCTTCCACCACTAGACCACAATCAAAAGGGCAAGGACAAGCTTCAAGAGGAGATTGGTGCATTTGAAGAAGCTCACAAGGCCTTGGTCAAGTGGGTTCCCAAGACTACATCAAGTTCTACTTCATCAAGTATGACTACAACTCCAAGGATTCCAATCAAGATGGTGTGGATCCCGAAGAAGAAAAACTAGAGAGTTCTTGAGGGTGACTCCGCCAACATACTTCCCTCATATCATTTTGGCGAGGACAAGTGCAAACAACTACAATATCTTGCACTAGTTCAAGGAGTCACAAACCCTCTTGTTGGTAAGACAAGGGACAAGGTAACCTAATGCTTTCATGGACATCATCTTGTGTGCAATTCACTCTATGTCCATGGATATCTTTGCTTGTTCCTTGTGGGACTAACCCGTGTAGGTATTGAAAGTGCGACTCACTCCAATGGATTGCTCCAAATGATCTACATCAACATTGAGCATCTGCATCTTCAACACCTACATGAAGTCATCATCAACAAATCCCAAGGTTAGTTCATCCCTCTTAGGGGGGATATCACATCTAGGGGGAGCTTTACTCTAATCAATTGAGCTAAAGCAACTCTAATGATGTGAACACACCAATGATTTATGTAAAAGTGGTAACCCCACTTGTGCTTAAACGATGAGTATGACCTATGATCAAATGTTCTCATTTGACTCCTAAGTCAATATACTCATATATAGATGACCTAGTCATTGCCAATTGCTTGATAGATGCTAGAATGGTTGTGCATGCTTTACCACATGTTTCATTTGCTATCTTATTGTGTGAGCATGTTGGATGCATATTTTACTCATTCGAGGACATCCATTTGTTGCTCTGATTGGTTGGCTCTTTCTCTTTTGCCAAATGGATGGACAAGAATGCCTAAGAACTCCCTCTAGCTATCTATGCTTTTCTCGTCTCAAACTCTATTCATGCTACATCACAAAGTTTGATCAAGTCAGATTCGAACCACTCTATGTGAGGAGCACTCGGAGTCCCCGATTCGTCATAGAATTAAACTTCCAAAACCTCTTTGTGCATTTTGGTATGACCGAATCATCCACTTCGGTCACACCGAGTTCACTAAGTTGATCTAGGTTTTCATCTCAGTGCAACCATTCGGTCACACCGAGTGTTAGTAACTGCTAGCAGTTTTGCATCTCGGTGCCACCGAGTTGTTCCACTCGGTCACACCGATAGGGTCAAGTTATATATACCGTCCGATCAAATTTTGGAAAACTTTCCAAAACCTCTCGCCCGCGCGTGACCTGCTCTGCCGTCTCGGGTCTCCGGATCGTCTTCACGCCGCCAGCGACCTCCCGCCATTGGTCTCCGCCACCGTCAACAGGATTCTGTCTCGCCGTTGCCGTCGTAGCGAGCTCATCGCCAAGTTAGGGTATGAGCTTGATCTCTGTGCAATCCTTATCTCCGATTCTAAGCACAGAGATATTGCCATGATTCTTGTCACGATTGAAATCATCATGTCCAGTAGAAACTCCGTATAGATTAGTTTTGATTCTAAAATTTAGGGTTAGGTCTCCGCCGAACTCATCTCGGACCGACCGAGTTGTAGAAATCGGTCTCACCGATTTGGCTTAGGCCATTGCACTTGTGCTTTTCGGTCTAACTGAAAATTGCAAATCGGTGCGACCGAGTTCGACTCTCTGTGAAACCCTAGCAATCTTGGTGCCACTGAACTATGACTCGGTCTGACCGAGTTCACTAGTTTAGGTTCCAAAGTTGCTTCGGTATCGCTGAGTTTAACAAATCGGTAGCTCTGAAATGCTTTCTGTGGAGAACTAAAACTAAGTTTTTGACTCATCTGTTTTGCAAAAACTCTGCACTTTGTGATGCTCATCCACTCTATCTCATCTATATCTATTCATAGGGTCAGCTTGCAGTTTCAGAAATGTCTGAGGGCACTGATAGTCAGAATAGGTCAAAGGAGCAAGCACAGTTGAGTGAGGGCACTAGTCCCTCTAGCAGTTCTGATGAGGGTAGCAGGAGCACTCCAAGTAATCTTCGAGAGGCTGCTACCAAGACAAGGAAGAAGAAAACTTCTTAAAGTGAGGATGAGGATTTTGTGGCTGATGAGGCCACTTCAAAGAAGCAAGCTGTGAAAGAATCAACTAGGGCTGTCAAGCCAGGTTTGAACAAGAAGGCCCCTGCCAAAAGAGCTCCAATGTCAAAGGCAAGAGTATCAACTCAACAAAACAATGGTGTTCACTCTTGAAACCAGAGATGATGAGCCAACAGGAACAAAGAAGAGGGCTAGGAAAACCATAGCCAGTGTGATTGGCAAGCCATCCATGAGAGATGATGAAGCTGATGAAGCTGAAGAAGAAGAAGAGGAAGAGGATGCTGCATCAGCACCTAAATCTCATAAGCTGATGGGGGTGCCATTAAGTCAGGGGCTGCCCCTTCAAAGCCCAAGACTGCCCCCAAAGCTGCTGCTCAAGCTACTAAGTCTGCACCCAAGAGAAGCACAAGGAACATTCCAGCTGCAGAAAAGAACAAGGCCCCAGTGCCTGAGATTGATGAACATGCTGAGGTCCAAGTGCTCATAAAATTGAAGCACAAGATTCCAGACCACAATGATAATCATATTGTTGATGAGGACATGAAGTTGATGAAGGATGCAGGTCTCAGAAGATGGAGACAATCTGATCCATATGCTGTGAGGAGAAGGACTGTTGTGGATTATAGATTCCACACAAAAGAACAACAAGATTTCTATGAGACCATTATGCTTGACAAGAAACCAATGGTATGTGACATGAGATGGGTTGATTGGGAATACATCAAGGAAAATGAAGATCATTTTCCAAGTGTGCATGAAAGTTTAAAATCATGTGGTGTTTACAAGTTTGTGGGTCAGAAGCTGACAAAATGGAATGATGAACTCATCATGCAATTCTACTCCACAGCTCATTTTTATTCAGATGGTAGAATTGTGTGGATGTCTGAAGGTACAAGGTACCAGTCAAATATTGATGAGTGGGCCAAGTTGATAAAAGCCCCTGCAGAGCATGAAGATGACTCGGATGTCTATGCCAAGAAGAAGAAAGACCACAACTCTATAGATAACATGTACAAAGTTTGGATATGTTCATTACTTGTTGTCTGGTCTAGCTACAATCAACACCTATATTGAGGCATACATTGTTTCCCAAATCTGGAGATCACAAGATGATCAAAGGCCATTAAATCAACTTGCTGCACATTTATTATGTCCCTCAAAAGTTCAAGGTCATGAGTCTGATTGTAGAGACAATCGAGAGGACGGCTGCTGACCAGAAGAGATCTTGTGGGTATGCTCCACACATCCAGATGCTCATCAACTCCAAGATGGGCACATGCGCATACTTGTTGGATAAGGAGCATCTACCCCTATATCTAGAATTTGAAGACAACATAGTTGTGATGGATGAGAATGAACCTTCATCAGTGCAAGCACAAGAGAAAAGAGCCAAAGCTAGAGCTGATAAAGCTGCCAAGATGCCAAGTGTTGAAGAGGCATCTCAAGTGTCCCTCAAGTCAAAACAAGATCAAATGGCATATCTGATTCAAGGAACTTTGAGGATTGAGAAGGGCATGGCCACCCTAACTTAAAATCAGGAGAGCTTGGAGAGGATCATTGAAACAAAATTCTATGATCTTGATCTGAAGGTGATTGAGATACATACTGTAGTTGAGCAGCTCCAAAAGGAAGCAAAAGAGATAAAAGGGAAGGCAACTACTGATGCATTTCAGCGAGTGCCTACAGGACAGAGGTCTGCTGCAGTGCCTGTACCTGATACAAGAGCAACAGCATCAGCACCAGCAGCCACAGCTTCAGTGCCACCTCCAGCAGCCACTCCACCAGCTCCAACTACATCAACCGATGCCTTCGTTCTTGGAGTTCTCTCTACACCACCTCCCGAAGATCAAGCCTGGGAGACGCATAGCACTGTGCTTATTTGAACTTTTTGGTAACTTGTTGCCAAAGGGGGGGAAATATGTATAGATCATAGGCTTCGAGAGAGAGTGTTTCGCCTCTTTGTCTCTCTTGTTTTTGGTTGAACTTTATTGTGTGCTTGGTTTATACTCTATGTCCTTGTGTGAGATACTTGTTTGATCATGTGATTGATCATAAGCTACGTTAATGCTTGCTTGAATGATACTATCTTTTATATCCCTATATGATCATTCACTTTGCTTGGTGATGAGTGCATGCTTTTAGTTTATATCATTTTGAGCGCTCCATCAAGATGTATGTGACATGGAAGAGTAACCCATGATCCTAATCGATTGTGCATTTGCATTCAAAAGCAAATTTTAAATAATGCACAAATTTAGGGGAGCTCTTGCTTATCACATACTTCTCAAAGCGACGATGTATTTCAATCTTATTATCATTTGTCGAAGCTTTGGTATATATGTTGTCATCAATTACCAAAAAGGGGAGATTGAAAGTGCAACTATCCCTAGGTGATTTTGGTAATTACTAACAACATATAGCTCATTGAACTAATGCTATCTCAAGATAAATATTTCAGGAAAGTTCAATGATTGGCATGGCATGGATTAGAAATGTGGACCCCTCAACATGCTAAGGACACATATTGGCTCAAGATCAAGACTCTACATTTTCTATTTTAGTGATCCAAGATCACATTGAGTCCATAGGAAATCCAATACTATTAAAAGGGGATGAGGTGTTGCTTAATGGGTTTCTTGCTCAAAATGCTTAGTGATATGCTCCAAAACCCTCAACCACTTTATCACATCCACATATGTCCCAAACCAAAAGTCGAATTCGGCCCCACCGAAACTTTCTATCCGGCGCCACCGAGTTCTGTTGACATAGCCACTGCCACAAACCCTAGTCACTTCGGTCTCGCTGATAGGGATCTCGGTCTCACCGAGATGGGATTGCAAACTCTTTGTTTCCCTTCGTAATGTTTCGGTCTAACCGAGATGAGCGATAGGTCCCACCGAGTTCGCAATGCAAACTCTCTGTTTCCCCTTCGTAACGTTTCGGTCCAACCGAAACGAGCGAATCGGTCCCACCGAGTTTGCTTGACCAACTCTTTGGTTAGCTTATTACCAAAATCGGTCCTACCGAGTTTGTGTAATAAGTCTCACCAAGATTACGTTATGCCCTAACCCTAATGAAATCGGTCCTACCGAGTTGACCATATCGGTCCCACCGAAATGCCTAACGGTCACATTATGAACTAAATCGGTCTGACCGAGTTCTCTGATTCGGACCCACCGAGTTTGGTAAATTGTGTGTAACGGTTAGATTTTGTGTGGAGGCTATATATACCCCTCCACCTACTCTTCATTCGTGGAGGCAGCATCATACATTTTCTGAGAGAGAACCACCTACACTTGTGTTGAGATCAAGATATTTCATTCCAACCACATAAATCTTGATCTCTAGCCTTCTCCAAGTTGCTTTCCACTCAAATCATCTTTCCACCAAATCCAATCCTATGAAAGAGAGTTGAGTATTGGGGAGAGTATCATTTGAAGCACAAGAGCAAGGAGTTCATCATCAACACACTGTCTATTACCTTTTGGAGAGTGGTGTCTCCTAGATTGGTTAGGTGTCACTTGGGAGCCTCCGTCGAGATTGTGGAGTTAAACCAAGGAGTTTGTACAGGCAAGGAGATCGCCTACTTCGTGAAGATCTACCCTAGTGAGGCAAGTCCTTCGTGGGCGATGGCCATGGTGGGATAGACATGGTTGCTTCTTCGTGGACCCTTCGTGGGTGGAGCCCTTCGTGGACTCGCATAGCCGTTACCCTTCGTGGGTTGAAGTCTCCATCAACGTGGATGTACGATAGCACCACCTATCGGAACCACGACAAAAACATTCGTGTCTACACTTGCGTTTGCACTCTCCAAACCCCTCCCTTTACCTTCATATGCAATTGCTTTACATTCTGCTGCTATACTCTTAGAATTGCATGTGTAGGTTGATCGCTTGACTTGTGCATAATTACTAAAATCTGCCAAGACATAAAATTGGGAAAAGGCTAGGTTTTTATTTGGTCAAGTAGTCTAATCACCCCCCTCTAGACATACTTTCGATCCTACACTTCTTCTTTAGTGCTTCATTCTGCTCCAATAGTACGGAGATTTCATCTTCATATCCATCACGTACTATCTTGAGTTCCTCTTCTAGCTCCATGTTCTGTGTCATCACCATCTTGGTCTTCAGCATGAGCGTGCACATATGGTTCTCGTAGCGTCGAATGTGTTGGTCCATCTCTTGTATGAATGCGGCAATGGATCCATCCTTCCTGGTGTGAAGCATCTCGCATTGCTCATCTCGGCATTCACAAATATGGTAGATGGTGTCTTCAAGGTCCTTGTTGTAGACTTCACATATGCGTCCAAATGTGATGTGAGCCGCCATACTCTTTCCCAAGCTCCAAGTGGGTGCGTCAAAGGCAAGCTCAAGAGGTTCTGTGACTGGTGCAATAGTCCTCTCAGGAACACTTACTTTGATCTTCCAACACTCCTCTTCCGGCAATGTTCCATAGAAATCTCAAGTGATACTTGGTATTCCAATGTGTAGGTATCTAGTGACTTCCTTCAAGTGACTTCCGAAAGGGGTGTCATCGTCCGGCTGAGTGAACTTGCTCCCGGGGTTTGACATCTATAGAATAGAAATAGAGAAGAATTGGAATAAGTAGAGAAGAGCATCATGTGGCTTATCCTAGTGGTCGCGTCCTACAGTCAACCTAGCTCTAATACCATCTCTGTAGCGACCTCGATCCCAATGGACCGGAGTCTCTGTGCTCAGTGACACCCCTTTGAGCCTGGGTGACATTCCATAGGATAATCACACGGGTCCTCCGAGATTTCCTAGGACAACACTGGATTCTCCAGGTGCCCTGCAACCAATCCACCCAGTGGTGTATTAAAGTGACCACCTTAAACATTCCCTTAGTTGTTATTACACTCACAACTTTCATGAATGTCACATACCAATCCACGTCTACAAGCATGGCTAAGCAACAAGTAACAAAGCATATATTCCCTTGGGTTGATCTCAAGTCATTGGGTTCCTACCTCATGAACTACTAATCAATACTGCATGTGATCAAGTCCTACTCATGCAATCTATGAGGATAGAACTAATGCAATAAAATAAGGGTATTGGAAAGTATGATCAAAGTATGAATTTGGCTTGCTGACAATCGTTGAAACCTAGTGACTCGTAGTAGCACGCTTCGCACTTCGGGAATTCTATCACAATCAAACAATAGCATACATAAGCAACCATGCAACATAATCGAAGAACGAAACTCGAAAGACTTCGAAAACAAACAAACGGCTCTTGTAACAAAAAACAATTTCTAACAGTACAGAAATTAAGGAAATTTGGCCTTATCAAAAAGTTTAGGTCAAGAGCTTCGATTTGCAAAAAGAATCAATTCAAACGGAGTTACGAAACTCAAGTTACGATCAAAAGAAGTTAAAATTCAAATCTATTTGAATTCAAATTTTAAAACTTTCAATTTTTATTTGAGTTGCACTACTGGAAAGATAAGATCAAAATGAAGAGGCGTTGGTTTCACCTAATTCCGACTAACGAGTAAAAAGTAATGATCGTTTGAAAACCAGGGACTGATATGTAAAAACTTAAATCACGGATAGGTCCCTGACAAAAAATAACAGAAAAAGAAAAATCTAAATTGTGAATGTTCGTTTTCTGAAACTAAACAGCGGACGTTCGCTGTCTAATAAAACAAAAAAAAAGAAATCTAGGTTTTCTAAAAAAAACGACCTAGGTTTTAAAAAAACAAAAATAAAGACTAAAAACACGGGCGGTTTTACCTCGCGGACCGGGTTCGGCCGGCGCAGGTCGGGTCAGATGGCAGGGCTCCGGCGGGTTGCGGGCGCGGCGGCGGCAGGCGGTGGCTAAGGCGGGCGTGGACGGAGACGCGAGGGAAGGCGGGGCGGCGGCGGGGAGGCGGGGCGGCGGCGGAGGCGAAGGCGAGCGCGGGTGGCGGTGCGGCTTGGGCGGTGGCGACGCGATCGGCGGCGGCGGGCGGTGTGGACGAGGGGGGCTGGGGGCTCGGCTTTTAAAGCCTCGGGGCGAGGCACTGGCTTGGCCGAGGGGCAACGGCGGCGGCCGTGTGCGCGCCGGACTCCAGCGAGTCCGAGCCGTGCACGGGAGAGAGGCGGCGCGGGGTTGGGCCGGCGGCTGGGCTACGGCCCAGTCGGCCCGGTCCGATTTTTTCTTTATAAAATTCGCAGAACGAAGAAAATTAAAATAAGTATAAATAAAAATCCTAAATTTGTAGAAACAATTTTCAATGTTCCCTCCTAATATTTGGGACAAAGTGAACATTTTTCTGAAATAAAAATGCCTACAATAGAGTTTATTAACACAAATTTTTAAAATAAATAAATTGCAAATAAAAATCCAATAAAATTATTTTTACTCAAAATTCAACTTTCAACATTTTTATTCTGTTTTTGAAGAAGTCATTGTTGGGGAACGTAGAAGAATTCAAAAAAATTCCTACGCTTCACCAAGATCAATCTAAGGAGTCATCTAGCAACGAGCATAAAGGAGTGCATCTACATACCCTTTGTAGATCGCGAGCGGAAGCGTTCGAAGGAACGTGGATGATGGAGTCGTACTCGTCGTGATCCTCGTCACCGATGATCCCAGCGCCGAACGGACGGCACCTCTGCGTTCAACACACGTACGGTACAGCGACGTCTCCTCCTTTTTGATCCAGCAAGGGGGGAGGAGAGGTTGATGGAGATCCAGCAGCACGACGGCGTGGTGATGGATGCAACGGGAAAAACTGCAGGGCTTCGTCGAGACCCTGCGGGAGGAGTAGGAGATGTAACGGGGGGAGAGGCACCAGGGGCTGAGGTGCGGCTGCCCTCTCTCCCCCCCACTATATATATGGGCCAGGGGGCGCCGGCCCTAGGAGATCTAATCTCCTAGGGGGCGACGGCCAAGGGGGGTGGCTTGCCCCCCAAGCCTAGGGGGCGCCCCCACCCCTAGGGTTTCAACCCTAGGCGCATGGGGGGTGGCCCATGGGGGGTGCGCCAGCCACTAAGGGCTGGTCCCCCTCCCCTACGGCCCACGGGGCCCTCCGGGATGGGTGGCCCCACCCGGTGGACCCCCGGGACCCTTCCGGTGGTCCCGGTACACTACCGGTGACCCCCGGAACTCTCCCGATGGCCGAAACTGGACTTCCTATATATTATTCTTTACCTCCGGACCATTCCGGAACTCCTCGTGACGTCCGGGATCTCATCCGGGACTCCGAACAACATTCGGGTTTCCGTGTGCATATATCTCTACAACCCTAGCGTCACCGAACCTTAAGTGTGTAGACCCTACGGGTTCGGGAGACACGTAGACATGATCGAGACGACTCTCCGGTCAATAACCAACAGCGTGATCTGGATACCCATGTTGGTTCCCACGTGTTCCTCGATGATCTCATCGGATGAACCACGATGTCAAGGATTCACTTAATCCCGTATGTAATTCCCTTTGTCTATCGGTACGGTACTTGCCCGAGATTCGATCGTCGGTATACCGATACCTTGTTCAATCTCGTCATGGCAAGTCTCTTTACTCGTTCCGTAATCCATCATCCCGTGACTAACTCCTTAGTCACTTTGAGCTCATTATGATGATGTCTTACCGAGTGGGCCCAGAGATACCTCTCCGTCATACGGAGTGATAAATCTCAGTCTCGGTTCGTACCAACTCAACAGACACTTTCGGAGATACCCGTTGCGTACCTTTATAGCCACCCAGCTACGTTGTGACGTTTGGCACACCCAAAGTATTCCTACGGTACCCGGGAGTTGCACAACCTCATGGTCTAAGGAACAGATACTTGACACTTGAAAAAGCTTAAGCATTACGAACTACACGATCTCGTGCTAGGCTTAGGATTGGGTTTTGTCCATCACATTATTCTCCTAATGATGTGATCCCGTTATCAATGACATCCAATGTCCATGGTCAGGAAACCGTGACCATCTGTTGATCAACAAGCTAGTAACTAGAGGCTTACCAGGGACATGTTGTGGTCTATGTATTCACACATGTATCGTTGTTTCCGTACAATACAATTCAAGCATGAATAACAGACAATTATCATGAACAAGGAAATATAATAATAATCCTTTTATTATTGCCTCTAGGGCATATTTCCAACAGTCATATTATCTTCTCTCATTTATTTTAAAATATTGAAAATAATAACTGGTAAAAATAATATTTGATCCAACCTCATTGATAAAATAATAAAATAGTGGGTTCTCTTTAGAAAACTTCCAACTCTCTCACTTGGGCCCTTGAGTTGCTTAAAGTTTTTGGATCAATTTTTCAAGTAAACTCAAACTCAAAATGCTCAAATGATGGATGCATATGAATGATCTATGTTAACATCCAAATTGAAAATTGAGATGTTACACGTAATGGCAAGATTGTGAATAAATAAATCTTCGATGCCAATTGTTTCTCCGAGGGAATATCATATTGTGTGTTCCTGAGTAAACATTGATTTTTTGGCGGCCTCTCAGTAGGCATGGGGGTATTGCATATGATCTGGAAGAGAGTGTGACTTTCAAAATTCAAGTTCTTCTGATCCTAGTTAGTTGAGACATCGTCTCCAACTTTCGGATCCATCAGAAGATGGAGTTGCGCATCTGACGCATCCTAGAAATGCATTTTGTTCTCTCTGTCTTCATCAACTTCAAAGCGAGAAAAATTCAGCCTCTCCCGCATCTCATCAGCAGTACATGTGATCTTGTCATGCTCAGACATCCAACTAAACGTCCATGTCTTGGTGTCCATCTTGTCTCCCGAAACCTACAATGTTGCATAGAACTGGAGAATTAAATCTCGGTTCAACCATGATTGAACCTCAAAAACATTTTCAAATGAGTTCATCAAACTTGTTGAGGACATTGTTGAAGCAGGGCAAATCTTCCATTCAAGTAATATCCAGATACTTATGTTCAAAGATGTGATTCTTGAAACATAAGATTCGAGAATAATAAGTAGCCTGCTCAGTGGTCTAGAAACAAGGGGATAGAGATGTTTTACTTTTAGTTTACGGGCTCTTTCCTAAGAAGGCAATCATGGAGCGGTGAATATTTTTTGAAGGGTGGACCATTTGGGGCGATTCCATCAGGAAAAGCAGGAATGGACTCTCTTCGGTTTGGATGGCGTACATCCTCATCGAAGTGCCCATCAGCTCTTGTGTCATCTGGTGCAGCCTATTTTCATCGATCGGAGGCAGAATTGGCACAAATGATGATTGTTTTTCTCCTTGCGAGTTTGCTTGGATGAGCTGGAAGGCACATCAACCTTTTTAGCTTGCTTCTATTCAACTTTCTCGGTATCACTGATTTTTGGCTCTAGGGCTTTTTCTTCACTAGTATCAGCAGGGGGCACTTGGGCCGAAACAACATCTTTCTCAACAACGATTTCTTCTTGAGCCACCGGCTGAGCAGCATTCTTCTGTTCCCCCATATCAATGTCCTCGGGACGAGGAACTTCTTCTTTGTCAATATCCATCTGAGCATGTGTCTCAGTGGATGGTTGTTGCACTGCTTCTTCTCTGGCAGTGCTAGGCTCGCCCTCAGGTTTCTATTCGTCCTCCGTACCCGACTTGGGAATATCATTTGCGTTCCTCTGTGGAGATGGAACGACTTTCTTAGCGCTCCAGGCCATATTGATTGCCATGTGATTGATGCATTGCCTGGGAAAATTGTGTCCTGCAAACACCCTTCCGGGTAATATCGGGCTTTTAATACCTGCGAGCAAAGACTCACATGTTTATTAGTCAGAAGTTTCGAAGCTCGCCGCGCCAGCAGAGCCTAGTTAGGGCTTGTTTGGGACTGCTCTGCTTCACCAAAATCAGTTTCGCTCCACTAAATTCACTTTGGAGCAGTTTCAACCAGAAGTTGTAGCACTACCAAAGAGAATGTTTGGCTTCCATCTAGCTCCAGCTTCACGAATGAGAAATTTGGTGGAAAGGATCTATTTGATTGGTTGAGGGCGGAGAAACGAAGGGGTATCCACTTACTGGTGGCAGTGGTGGGTAATTTCCACCCAACTCCAGCTTATAGAGTTTTTTGGAGCACCCCTTGAAGAGCTTCATAAAAAACTAGGAGTTGTATCCCATATTCTAGTTTTTTGCGGAGCGGCATATCGTGGAGCTATCCCTGTTTGGCTTGTGTTTTTCGAGGCAGAACTGAATTTTAAGGAGTAGAGCAGTCCCAAAGAGACCCTTAAACACCCTGGAGTCATGGAATCCCAGGCCATCACTGAGCTTGTGCCTCTGAATTTTCGACAATGCCTTTCAATGAGTTTTACGCTTCGTCTCAGATATATCCCGTTCGAGTCCATATCTTATGTCCAATGGAACCTAGAAGCGACAGAAGAGCGCCGAACTACAGTCCATGGAACGAAAACGATGTGCGTGCGACACTTTGCGATGGTGCCACAGCAATAATATGAACCATCTAAAGATTTAAAAACAAGAATAAGAAAAATCAACAGTCCCTGTCATCCATCGTGTAAAGACTGGACAGTTTTTGGTGGTACGTGTAGCATCACTCCTTGTACCTCACCAAAAAACAAGACATCACTCCCTGTACACAGTACACCTCCGTAATCTTAACTTAGGCTTCTGTACTTTTTTTTAGTTTCGGGAGAAGGTTCCGGTAAATTTGGCATCTAGGAATCGAGTATGAAAATGCAGTATCTAGTTGTGGAGTCAACGAGGACCTCTTCTTTTCTCCAGCACGACAGCGCTGCACAGCGAGCCTCAGATGTTGGTGTCAGGGTCACCATCCAAGATGAACCACGTTTTTGGCTTCTATTTTAATGATCTCCATCGTGAGGTCCCATAAGTTTGGTCTTAATCAGCTGCGCGGTCTACAGTGTACTGTATTACTTGGTACAATACTACAGTTCCTGGGGGACCTCTCTCGTCGATGACATTTTTGGCGCAGCTTCTGATGATCCAAGGAGAGAGAGAGAGAGGCCATTCTGCTAGCCATTTGCCAGAACATTATGGCACCTATTTCATCCACTTTCCCAACTCTCAACGCACAAGAGACATGGACTTGTCTCATGTCCCCAATTCCAACCCGGATATTTTCAGATTCTGAAAAGGAGTTAGAGCAACTCTAACCGAGCGACCCAAAAGAACACGTGCTTTGTCTACTTTTTGTTCGTTTCGGTCGGCCGCGCGGGCGTGCGTGTTCACTTTTTCATTTTGGTCATCTGGTGCGTCCAACGGGAAGTATACCCATTTTTACCCACGTGGCTAAAACACACTTAATAAAACATAATTATATATAAAAGGCCAACCAGACCCCGGCCAATGTCCATTCAAACATTAACTAAACATTAAAAAAAACTAAGCGCCCGTACGCTGCCCTAGTAGACCGCATTTGCATTGCCCATGCCGTCGTCGTGGCCGCCGATAAGGTCGACGAAGACTGGAGGCGGCCCGGCCCAACCGAACGTGGCTTGATAGGCCATCAGGATAGCATTCTCCGGCGTCTGCTGTGGCGGGGCATTGCGACGAGGCGGGCGCGCTCCTCCACCTCCTCAAGGAGTCGCGCCTCCTCGTCGCGGCGCAGCTACTACCCTCGGATACTGAGGGGCTGGCGGTACTCCTAGTGCTACCGTGTCTGGTGGACTGGTATGTACAGCCGCTCTCGCTCTCACGATGGCATGCCACGTCTAGCCGGTAGCGGAGGAGGAGGGAGCCCACGGGAGGAGCTCGCGCCGGTGTTGAACCTCGCCTTCCCCCTTCCTTCGCCGCTGAAGAAGCCCATGGCTTGCTTGCTAGGGTTTCGGGTTGGCTGGCTAGGGTTTTGTGGTCGTTAGCGAGGGAGGAAAGATGGCTAGATGTGGACGGGAAGTGGATGAGGCCGGCCCCGCCGCACGCGTCCATTAAAAAGGACGGGTATGCTGCCCTTCCACACACTGCCAGGCGGGCCCTCGGTAGGTCGCCACGTTAATTACGACCACGAATTGTGGTTGAACCGGCTGACTTGTGGGGCCGCGGCAGACACCGAAGGAATGTGCGACGTGTCTAGTTCGTGTCCGCGCCGACGCATTTCAGGCCCAAATTTAGGCCTGAAATGCGTCGGCGCGGAAACAAAGCGAGCGCATTTTGGGTTTGGGTCAGCGCGTTGGGCTGGCGTTTTTGTCCGCCGCGACCCGAACTGACATGGACGGATGAAATGGATATCCCGGTTGGAGTTTCTCTTAGATCCATCATTTAAGTGCTTAAATTTTGGTATGGATGAAAGTAGGTAAGGGCATCTTCAACGCCGACCCATAAATTGGTTCCCACATCCGCTCATGGACATGGGACCCGTCCATGAACACCGATGCATGAGCCCAGCATCCAAAATGTGTCTTGTATATGTGCGTCAGTAAAGGGTAATTTGAAATTCAAATAAAGTCTGATCCATAGCGTGTGCCGGATCAGACCAGCGCCGGATCGCATGCCCGATCACAACCAAAAAGAGGCAAGTGTGCCTAGTTTTTACATGCCCGATCACAAAAGAATACTAGTTCGAAAGTCTGTGCAAAAAATCAGATTTTCTACCATGCCGGACCGGTGATCAACAAAACTATGCATATATGGCCAACGTGTTGGAAATATGCCCTAGAGTCAATAATAAAGTGGTTATTATTATATTTCTTTAATCATGATAAAGGTTTATTATTCATGCTATAATTGTATTGATCGAAAACTTAAATACAATCGTGAATACATAAACAAATACCAAATCCCTAGTAAGCCTCTACTAGACTAGCTCATTGATCAAAAGATGGTTAAGATTTCCTGACCATAGACATGAGTTGTCGTTTGATAACGAGGTCACATCATTAGGGGAATGATGTGATGGACAAGACCCATTCGTTAGCTTAGCGTATGACCATTCAGTTTATTGCTACTGCTTTCTTAATGCCAAATACATGTTTCTTCGATCATGAGATCATGCAACTCACGGACTCCGGAGGAATGCCTTGTGTGTATCAAACGTCACTTTCATAACTGGGTGATCATAAAGGTGCTCTATAGGTATCTCTGAAGGTGTCTACTGAGTTGGCATGGATCGAGATTAGGATATGGCACTCCGTATGACGAAGAGGTATCTCTGGGCCCTCTCGGTAATACAGCATCACAAGAAGCTTACAAGCAAAGTGACTAAGGAGTTAGCTACAAGATGATGTATTACGGAATGAGTAAAGAGACTTACCAGTAACAAGATTGAACTAGGTATGAAGATATTTACTATCAAATCTCGGGCAAGTAACATACCGATGGACAAAGGGAACTACGTATGTTGTCATAAAGGTTCGACCCATAAAGATCTTCGTAGATTATGTAGGAACCAATATGGGCATCCAGGTCCCGCTATTGGTTATTGACCGGAGAGCGTCTCGACCATGTCTACATCGTTCTCGAACCCGTAGTGTATGCACGCTTACCATTCGTTGACAATATAGTACTATATGAGTTATGTATGTTGGTGACCGAATGTTGTTCGAAGTCCCGGTTGAGACCACGGACATAACGAGGAGCTCCAGAATGGTCCGGGGGTAAAGATTGATATATAGGATGATAGTATTAATTCTCCGGAAGAGTTCCAGAATACACAGGATAATTATCGGATCACCCGAAGGTTGGTTGGGCCAAGGGGTAAGGCCGACGGGGCTTTAGGTCGGTGCAAAAGGAAGTATTGCGGAGGTCAGGGACCAGATGCCAGTGACTCTGGCGTCTGGTGCTAGAATCCGAGAAGGGCTCTTCCTTGCATTCCAAACCGACTTTGGGGAGGCCCTCCCCCCAAGTTAGGACCCCCGGGCTCAACATATAAATAGAGGAGTAGGGCTAGCTCCTATAGCACAAGTTTTGGAGCCTCCTCTAGTTCTTCTAGTTCTAGTTGGTCCTAGTTGACAAATTAGAGCTAGGCTAACCTTGTAGCTCATCCTCTGCTATAAATCCATTGTGCTTGGTGAAGCCTTGCGGAAATAGTTTCACCACCACCGTCACGACGTCGTCATGCTGCCGGAACTCATCTAGTACTTCACCCCTCTTGCTGGATCAAGAAGGCGGGGACGTCATCGAGTTGAACGTGTGCTGAACGCAGAGGTGTCGTGCATTCGGTGCTTGATCAGAACGGATCGTGAAGGTGTATGACTACATAAACCACGTTGATAAACGCATTCGCTTAGTGATCTACAAGGATATGTAGATGCTCTCCCCCTCTCGTAGCTAGTCATCTCCATGAATTGATCTTGCATGTGCGTAGAATTTTTTTTGTTTTTCATGCAACATTCCCCAACAGTGGCATCATGAGCCAGGTCTGTGCGTATATGATATGCACGAGTAGAATACAAAGGAGTTGTGGGCGGTGATGTTCATGTTTCTTACCACCAATGTCTTATTTTGATTCGGCCGTATCGTGGGATAAAGCGGCTTGGACCAACCTTACATGTTCACGTATATGAGAACGGTTCCACCGACTAACATACAATTTGTTTTGCATATAGGTGGCTAGAGGGTGTCTGTTTCTCCCACTTTCGTTGAATATAATTTGACTACGGTGGTCCTTGCGGAAGGTTAAATAGCAACTTGATAATCACCATTCTGGTTTTGCGTTGGTAAGAACGGTTCTTGTTAGTTGCTCGTAGCAGCCACGTAAAACTTGCAACAACAAATTAGAGGACGTTTAACTTGTTTTTGCAGGGTATTTTGTGATGTGATATGGTCAAGACGTGATATGATATATGTTGAATTATGGGATGATCATGTTTTGTAATAAGTTCATGACTTGCATGTTGATGAGTATGACAACCGACATGAGCCTTAGGGTTGTCTTTAATTATTGTATGACATGTGTGTCAATCACTAAGCGCCATGTAATTGCTTTACTTTATCGCGATGCGTTAGCAATGGTTGTAGAAGCACTAGTTGGCGAGACGACCCTGACGCAACGAGGGATATCAAGGTGTCGCGCCGGTGACGATGGAGATGATGTCATTGCTTTGGAGATGGAGATCAAAAGCACAAGATGATGATGGCCATATCATGTCACATATATTGATTGCATGTGATGTTTATCCTTTATGCATCTTATTTTTCTTAGTATGACAGTAGCATTATAAGATGATCCCGTCACTTAATTTCAAGATAAAAGCGTTCTCCCCGAGTATGTGATGACCCACAAGTGTAGGGGATCTATCATAGTCCTTACGATAAGTAAGAGTGTCGAACCCAACGAGGAGCTGAAGGAAATGATAGGCAGATTTCAGTAAGGTATTCTCTGCAAGCACTAAAATTATCGGTAACAGATAGTTTTGTGATAAGGTAATTGGTAAAAAGTAACAAATAGTAAAAGTAAATAAGGTGCAGCAATATGGCCCAATCCTTTTTGTAGCAAAGGACAAGCCTAGACAAACTCTTATATAAGGAAAAGCGCTCCCGAGGACACATGGGAATTATCGTCAAGCTAGTTTTCATCACACTCATATGATTCGCGTTCGTTACTTTGATAATTTGGTATGTGGGTGGACCAGTGCTTGGGTGCTGCCCTTACTTGGACAAGCATCCCACTTATGATTAACCTCTATTGAAAGCATCCGCAACTACAAAGGAAGTATTAAGGTAAACCTAACCATAGCATGAAACATATGGATCCAAATCAGCCCCTTACGAAGCAACGCATAAACTAGGGTTTAAGCTTATGTCACTCTAGCTACCCATCATCTACTTATTACTTCCCAATGCCTTCCTCTAGGCCCAAACAATGGTGAAGTGTCATGTAGTCGACGTTCACATAACACCACTAGAGGAAAGACAACATATATCTCATCAAATATCGAACGAATACCAAATTCACATGACTACTTATAGCAAGACTTCTCCCATGTCCTCAGGAACAAATGTAACTACTCACAAATCATATTCATGTTCATAATCAAAGGAGTATTAATATGCATATGGATCTGAACATATGATCTTCCACCAGATTAACCAACTAGCATCAACTACAAGGAGTAATCAACACTACTAGCAACCCACAGGTACCAATCTGGGGTTTTGATATAAAGATTGGATACAAGAGAAGAACTAGGGTTTGAGAGGAGATGGTGCTGGTGAAGATGTTGATGGAGATAACCCTCCCCAAGATGGGAGAGTTTTTGGTGATGACGATGGTGATGATTTCCCTCCCCCGGAGGGAAGTTTCCCCGACAGAACAGCTCCGCCGGAGCCCAAGATTGGTTCCGCCAAGGTTCCGCCTCGAGACGGCGGCGCTTCGTCCCGAAAACCTCCTTATGATTTTTTTTTCCAGGTCAAAACACTTGATATATCAGAAGATGGGCATCGGGGGGCTGTCAGGTGGCCCACGAGGCAGGGGGCGCGCCCCCACCCTCGTGGACAATGGGTGGCCCCCCTCCTGTACTTCTTTCGTCTGATATTTTTTATATTTTCCAAAACTGACTTTCGTGGAGTTTCAGGGCTTTTGAGTTTTGTAGGATAGGTCTCAAATATTTGCTCCTTTTCCTGCCCAGAATTCCAGCTGCCGGCATTCTCCCTCTTCATGTAAACCTTGTAAAATAAGAGAGAAAAGGCATAAGTATTGTGACATAATGTGTAATAACATCCCATAATGCAATAAACATCAACATAAAAAGCATGATGCAAAATGGACGTATCAGTATGCAGTATTGCTAAAGTTCGTCGTTTTGAAGCACCTCATGATGATCGAGTGTGATAGACTCTACGTTCACATACAACGGGTGTAAGCAAGTTTTGCACATGCAAAATACTTGGGTTAAACTTGATGAGCCTAGCATGTACAGACATGGTCTCGGAACACTGGATACCGAAAGGTCGAACATGAGTAATATAGTACATATGATCAACATGGAGATGTTCACCATTGAAGACTACCCCATCTCACGTGATGACCGGACATGGGTTAGTTGATTTGGATCATGTATCACTTAGAGAACTTGAGGGATGTTGATTTAAGTGGGAGTTCATTAGTAATTTGATTAACTGAACTAAAATTTATCATGAACTTAGTCCTAATAGTCATTGAAAATCTATGTTGTAAATCAATGGCCCGTGCTACCGTTCCCTTGAATTTTAATACGTTCGTAGTGAAAGCTAGGCTGAAATATGATGGTAGCAACTACATGGACCGGGTCCATAACTTGAGGATTATCCTCATTGATGCACAGAAGAATTATGTCCTTGATGCACCGCTAGGTGACAGACCTGCTGTAGGAGCTGATGCAGACGTTATGAACGCCTAGCAGTCTCGATCTGATGACTACTCAATAGTTCAGTGCGCCATGCTCAGGACTTCAAAAGCATTTTGAAAGCCACAGTGCATAAGAGATGTTCCAAGAGCTGAAATTGATATTTCAAGCAAATGCTCGGGTTGAGGGATATGTAGTCTCCAACAAGTTCTTTAGCTGTATGATGGAGGGGAATAGTTCTGTCAGTGGACACATACTCAGAATGTCTGGGTACCACAACCACTTGACTCAGTTGGGAATTGATCTTCCAGTTGAGAGTGTTATCGATACAGTACATCAGTCACTACCACAAGCTACAAAGGCTTGATGATGAACTATAATATGAAAGGGATGACGAAAATGATTCCCGAGCTCTTCGCGATGTTGAAATCGGCGGAGGTAGAAATCAAGAAAGAGCATCAAGTGTTGATGGTTAACAAGACCACTAATTTCAAGAAAAAAGGCAAGGAAAAGAAAGGGAACTTTAAGAAGACCGGGAAGTAAGTTGCCGCTCCCATGAACAAGCCCAAAGCTGGACCCAAGCCTGAAACTGAGTGCTTCTACTTCAAGGGAAATGGTCACTCGAAAAGGAACTGCCCCAAGTACTTGGCAAATAAGAAGGATGGCAAAGTGAACAAAGTTATATTTGATATACATGTTATTGATGTGCTCCTTACTAGTGCTCGTAGTAGCGCCTCGGTATTTCATACTGGTTCGGTTGCTCATATTTGTAACTTGAAATAGGAGCTGCAGAATAACGAAGATTGGCTAAGGACAAGGTGACGATGTGCATCGGGAATGATTCCAAGGTTGACGTGATCGTCGTCGGCACGCTACCTCTACATCTACCTTCAGGATTAGTTTTAGACCTCAATAATTATTATTTAGTTCCAGTGTTGAGCATGAACATTATATCTGAATCTTGTTTATTGCGAAACAGTTATTCATTTAAGTCGGAGAATAATGGTTGTTCTATTTATATGAGTAACATCTTTTATGGTCATGCACCCTTAGTGAATGGTCTATTCTTGTTGAACATCGATCGTAGTGATACACATATTCACAATATTGATGTCAAAAGATGCAAAGTTCATAAATAGGGCAACATACTTGTGGCACTGCCGTTTAGGTCATACTGGTGTAAAGCGCATGAAGAAACTCCATGCGGGTGGAATTTTGGAATCACTTGATTATGAATGATTTGATACTTGCGAACCATGAGATGAATAAAACTTCGTTCTCCAGATCAATGGAGCGAGATAATGACTAATTGGAAATAATACATACCGATGTATGTGGTCCAATGAGTGTTGAAGCATGCGGCGGGTATCGTTATTTTCTACCTTCACAGTTGATTTGAGTGGGTATGGGTATATCTACTTAATGAAACACAAGTCTGAAACATTTGAAAGTTCAAAGAATTTCAAAGTGAAGTGGAGAATCATTGTAACAAGAAAATAAAGTTTCTATGATCTGATTGCGGAGGTGAGTATTTGAGTTACGAGTTTGGCCTTCAATTGAGACAATGTGGAATTATTTCACAACTCACACCACCTGGAACACCACATCTTAATGGTGTGTCCGAACGTCGTAACCATACTTTATTAGATATGGTGTGTGATACGTCTCCAACGTATCTATAATTTTTTATTGTTCCATGCTCTTATATTATCCTTCTAGGATGTCTTATGGGCTTTATTATACACTTTTATATGATTTTTGGACTAACCTATTAACCCAGAGCCTAGTGCCAGTTTCTGTTTTTTCCTTGTTTTTGAGTTTCGCAGAAAAGGAATATCAAACGGAGTCCAATGGACGAGCCAATTGTTTATGATTTTTTCTGGACCAAAAGAAGCCTCCGAAGGAAAAGAGATGAGCCAGGGGAGCCACGGACTGCCCTCGAGGGTGGGGGACGCGCCCTGTGAAGGGGGGCACGCCCCCCTATCTCGAGGACAGCCCAGCAGCCCCCCTGACGTGTGCCCTACGCCAAAAAAATCCTATAAATACTGAAACCTTCGGAAATTAACCTAGATCGGGAGTTCCGCCGCCGAAAGCCTCTGTAGCTACCGAAAACCAATCTACAGCCGTTCTGGAACCCTGACAGAGGGGGGAATCCCTCTCCGGTGGCTATCTTCATCATCCTGGCGCTCTCCATGACGAGGAGGGAGTAGTCCACCCTCGGGGCTGAGGGTATGTATCTGTAGCTATGTGTTTGATCTCTCTCTCTCTCTCTCTCTCTCTCTCTCTCTCTCTCTCTCTCTCTCTCTCGTGTTCTTGAGATGGCACGATCTTGATGTATCGCGAGCTTTGCTATTCTAGTTGGATCTTCTTCTCCCTCTCTACTCTCTTGTAATGGATTGAGTTTTCCCTTTGAAGTTATCTTATCGGATCGAGTCTTTAAGGATTTGAGAACACTTGATGTATGTCTTGCGCGTGTTTATCTATGGTGACAATGGGATATCATGTGATCCACTTGATGTACGTTTTGGTGATCAACTTGCGGGTTCCGAGACCTTGGGAATCTATGCATAGGGGTTGGCACATGTTTTCTTCTTGACTCTTGGGTAGAAACTTTGGGGCACTCTTTGAAGTTCTATGTGTTGGTTGAATAGATGTTTCTGAGATTGTGTGATGCATATCGTATAACCATGCCCACGGATACTTGAGGTGACAATGGAGTATCTAGATGACATTAGGGTTTTGGTTGATTTGTGTCTTAAGGTGTTATTCTAGTACGAACTCTATGATAGATTGAACGTTACGACAGACTCTTGAATAGATCGATCAGAAAGAATAGCTTTGAGGTGGTTTCGTACCCTACCATAATCTCTTCGTTTGTTCTCCGCTATTAGTGACTTTGGAGTGACTCTTTGTTGCATGTTGAGGGCTAGTAATATGATCCAATTATGTTATCCTAGTTGAGAGAACTTGCATCAGTGAAAGTATGAACCCTGGGCCTTCTCTACTATCATTGCAACAACGTTTATGCTCACGTTTACCACTTTCTACCTTGTTGTTCTTATATTTTCAGTTTACAAAAACCTATATCTACCATCCATATTGCACTTGTATCACCATCTCTTCGCCAAACTAGTGCACCTATACAATTTACCATTGTATTGGGTGTGTTGGGGACACAAGAGACTCTTTGTTATTTGGTTGCAGGGTTGCTTGAGAGAGACCATCTTCAACCTATGCCTCCCACGGATTGATAAACCTTAGGTCATCCACTTGAGGGAAATTCGCTACTGTCCTACAAACCTCTGCACTTTGAGGCCCAACAACGTCTACAAGAAGAAGGGTGCATAGTAGACATCAGTGTGTTCTATGATGTCTCTGACAGATTTGCCGCTATCGTTTTGGGGTTATGAATTAGAGACAGTCCCACAGCCACGTTCATGTTATATAGGGCACCATCTAAATCTGTTGAGACGACACCGTATAAACTATAGTTTGGCAAGAAACCTAAGCTATCGTTTCCTAAAGTTTGGGGATGCACTGCTTATGTCAAAACGCTTCAGCCTGATACCCTGAAGAAACTACTGGGTATACCTTCTACCACAGATCCGAAGGCAAGATCTTGGGTGCTAAGAATGGATCATTTCTAGAGAAGGAGTTTCTCTCAAAAGAAGTGAGTGGGGGGAAACTAGAACTTCATGAGGTAGTTGTTGTTGGTGTCAAAACCGGCATATCTCGGGTAGGGGGTCCCGAACTATGCGTCTGAGGATCGATGGTAATAGGATACAAGGGACACGATGTTTACCCAAGTTTAGGCCCTCTCGATCGAGGTAATACCCTACTTCCTGCTAGATTGGTCTTGATGAATATGGGTTACAAGAGTTGATCTACCTCGAGATCGTAATGGCTAAACCCTAAAAGTCTAGCCTATGAGATTGTTATGATTATGCTGTTGGTGTCCCTATGGACTAAACCCTCCGGCTTATATATGCACCAGAGGGACCTAGGGTTTGTGCATGATCACCTTGCAGAGGAAGGAAAGTATTACACCCGGACTCTAAACTTGCTACTTTACACATGGGGAGTCCTATCCGGATACGGGAGATAGTCTTCACCGATAATCTTCACAGCCCACCTGTCTGGCCCATAATGAATGATCCGATACCCCGAGGACCCCTTAATTCAGGACTCCCTCAGTAGCCCCGGAACCAGTCTTCGATGATGACGAGTTTGGCTGATGCACTATCTTCGGCATTGCAAGGCGGGTTCCTCCTTCCGAATATATTGAAGAAATATTCCCTGCAAGAGGTACTGTGTCCGGCTCTACATGGTTAGTACAACTCTTAGCCTCGAAGGCAAGGTATCAAAAAACGGATACTGTGTCCCTTTTAATACATATTGAACCATTTTCTTGGCCCCGGTTTCACGTTTCGAGGTATAGCCTCATTGGCATGTCTTGTCAAAACAGAGATTGTGCCCGCTTATTACGGGATCCTTATCAACGTGACATGAGCATCTTAACCACGCCTTATGCACGACCTCGTTGGGAACCGGCAAGGTTTACGGCTGGTGTGGGGGGGGGCATTTAGCATTCACCTCTTATAAAAGGACCCAAAGTTTTACCCTTTATCCCCACTCTCTCCTCAATCCCTAGCTCTCCAATATCCTCAGCCCCTAGCGCACACATCTCTTGCGCCCTCAATCCTCAACTCCTCCACCACCGCCGTCGTATCCATCAATGGCTGGCTCCGGCTCCAAAGGCAAGTGGGAGGCATCTTCGATCACAGAGAAGACCGTGCAGAGCCTCCGAAGCGCGGGCTATCTTGTCGACGATGTGGCGCATCGAGTCCCCGAGAGGGACAAGTGATTCTCGTCCCTAAGGCAGGTGAGACGGTTGTATTCCTCTCACACTTCATTCGGGGGCTGGGATTTCCTCTCCACCCCTTTGTACGGGGCCTTCTATTTTTCTACGGGTTAGATTTCCATGATCTAGCCCCGAATTCAATCCTTCACATATCCGCTTTCATAGTGGTGTGTGAAGCATTCCTCCGAATCCCCCACACTTCGGCCTCTGGCTCAAAACGTTCAATTTGAAGCCGAAGGTGGTTGACGGGCAGCATGCTGACTGCGGGGGTGCTATGATAAGCAAACTCCCCAGCGCCACCTGGCCAAAGGGGGTGTTCGTGGAGACAAACAAAATTTGGCAGCAGGAGTGTTTTTATATCACTGAGCCCCGCGACACCAAGTGGGTGGCAGCTCCTGCATTCAGATATGGACTCTCAAATAGGCTAACCTCCTGGACCGACAAGGGTTCGAATTGGTGGTCTCAAACAGAGGTGCTAGCCCTCCACAAACGCATCTCTGACATGATCTCCAAGGGCACCCAACTCACTAACGTGGTCCAGGTAATGCTTCCCGTCTCTTCCTCCCCTACCAACACCGGGACTCCTATCTATGGGAGTTCAATCCGGAAGGGTCCCGGCCCTTGAAGCACCTCTTCAGCTCTACGCACGAAGACATCTGGAAGCACCTCATCAAGGCCCAGAAGGGGTGGCCAGCGGAGACTGAGGACAGGGGCTTCAGTACTGTGCTCCCTGCATCAGAGGTATTTGAGATTTCTGCCGAACATATATTCCTTCCTTGCTTTAATTATAATAGGAGTTGGAGTTTTTCCGTTCAATCCAGGCCTAAACGAAAAAGGCGGAGCAGATCAAGTGTCCGGCTCCCCTACCAGAAGACCTAGAGACGCCTTGGGCGACGGCGATGTTGATTCCGGCGTCGTACAAGACGCCGGAGAGCAAGGCCAAAAAGAAGGGAAAGGAGGTCAAGAGCGACCCCCGCCCTGCCAGCCCAACGGACACAAGGTCTGAGGAAACAGGCTCCCAACTCTCTCCCGAAGAAGAAGATGAGGAGGAAGAATAAGAAGACTCCCCCATCCTGGCTAAGGGGAGAAAAAGAGCGGGCACGACTACACCCAGGAAGAAGCTAACTCTTCCTGTTAGTTCGGACTCATCGTCCGAACACAACTATCGGCTTCAGCCCAGGATCAAGCCCCTGGCCGAATCGTAAGTATTTAAACTACTTATATTTGGATATATTCCCTTTGCAGCATCTAATATATATTTTATCTTTATGCAGTCCTCCGCGCGACTTCCCCGTGGCTTCACTGTCCTCGGGGAATTCCCTGGCTTCCGGAGAGACGGAGGGCGATATGCCTCCGCGGGGCTCGTCGCCCACCGTGGGGGATACCGAGCTATCCTCTCTACAAACTCCCCCTGTTCCAGCAGGTGGGAGTGGGGCTGATGAAAGGGCGGCCGAGGTCAATCCTTCGGCCGCGATCGACCAGGGGGGAGCGATCCCCATGGCGACCGAAGATGGGGGCCCCAAACAATTCGAGGCCCCACCGAACACTGTTTCGGAGTCTAGTGCGGCTCCGGAATCAAGGGACCAGCCCCCCGTAATGGGGGAGGGAGCAACTGCTCCTGCGGCACCTACCGTCAATCCGGAGGCGCCGAACACTCTGGAGGGAGCACTACAAAGTGCTTCCATCATGGAGGAACACCGCACTCTAATGAGTGCGGTCATGGGGAAGATTCAGTCCATCAAAAGCGGACTGAACGAAGCCTTTAGCATTCTACTAACAGGTTTTGAGGAATGCGATGTAATGTTCTGTAAAGAGAACTTTTATTTTATGATATATATATATATATATATATATATATATATATATATATATATATATATATATATATATATATATATATATATATAAAGTAGCTCCTGATGATTTGTTTGATTCTGAACAGAATCAGGCAAAGCATCCATGTTATAGCATATGATAGAGTTGAACTGTGAATTTGGTGCTTGAGCAGGTTGCACAGAGGTTTCCGAGTTAAATCGGAAACTTAGACTAGCTGATGAAGATCTCGACCGCGTCAACAAGCGTTTTGACGAAATGCAATGTATGCGGGTTTAGGAAATCTAAATTTTAACACACTATATGTCTGAACATGAGCTAATGCATGTTATATATTTTTTGTGAAACAGCTGACGCAGCTGTGGTCGAGGCTCTGAAGGGCGAACTTCCCACGACCAAGGAGGAGGCCAGAGCGAGCAAGGCAGTCGTTGATAAAGCGGCTGCCGACCTGGAGGCCAAGAAGTCCGTGCGTCAACAGCATGAGACTCGGGTGATCGAAGTCGAGGCCGAGCTTCAAGATGCGATTCGCAAATGCGACACCTTGGAGAAGGCGGATCCGAAGCAAGCGGCCCAACTCGCTACGGCAGTTAATGCTGCCAAGGAGGCGCGAACTGAATCGCGCGGTGCTCAGGAGGAGATAAAACAAGCGCGTCAGATAGCAACTGGTAAGGTTTTTCTCTTGCAGAGCATCTTCGGAGGTAAGAGGTATCTTGGGCTGACACGATTGTAGAGTTCTCCAGGCATGCTTGTGGATCTCCCGAGGAGCATCGCCGACGCTGCCCAATACTTCCGAGCTCAAGAGGGGAACAACACGGAGAAGATGTTTTGGTCGCAGTTCCTTACGCCCAACCATCCGGTGCCCCTCAACGACCAAATAAAGCAGTTGGTCGAGCTGCACAATATGGCGAGTTCGGCCATGAAGGACTTGATAGTCCGGCTATGGCCTGCTGATCCGATCCCAATTAGTTACTTTGGATTGGTAAAGAGGCTCATGGATGCGAGTCCGCGGGTCGACGCTGTCAAGCGTTCGGCCAGCATAGAGGGTGCTCGGATGGCCTTTGCCCGCGTGAAGGTGCATTGGGCGAAGATGAAGGCCGCGGAAATAGCCACTGCTGGCCCTCCAGAAGGCAAGGATCATCGCATACCAGAAAGGTACTTTGATGATGTCCTAGAAGTAGCCCGCCTTGTAGAGGGCCAATGCTCAAAGGATATAGTCTTTGAGTGATTTGGATAAAGGTTGTAAGGACTAAGCCAATGTGCCGATGTATATAATTTTTGCGCTTTTTATATAAATGAGTGACTTTTCCCTCCTGTGCGGTTGTTTATGTAAATCTGAAAGTTTCTAGTCATCGGCTTCAGACCCCATGTAAATATTACAGGGGTGTTCGGTAACACGGAGGAACACTCTTTATCCAACGTCTTGGTCCATATAGGTGGTGTTTGCGTAGCGAACCAGGAAACCAGACTATGCGGCTTTATCGCTTTCACTTAGCCATAGGAGCTTAACTAGTGGGGCTAAGTAATAGCCCCTGGTGTGTACCAGGCTTTTCGAATTATAGTGCTTTTTGACGCGGCTAGACGAAGACCAGCCCCTCGTATAACACGGAGTGGATCACTAACGATCATAGTATAACACTAGGCCACCGAATCGCTTGACCAGCTCTCGCCTCATCATGGAAGTTAGTTTTCGGCTTTCTCTACTGAGGTACTTGACCGGACGAACCAGAAGTACAATCCTAGTAGCTCTTCCTTTACTACCTTAGCAGAACAATGCATAACGTAAGGTAGCAAGCACAGGAGCCGGGCAACCCAACTATTGACCAAAGACATGATTCAGAGCCGATGCAAATAACATAATCTCCAGGACGTTGAACAGTTCCCTATAGGTGTTCGGACTTTTTGTAGGCATGCCAGGCTGAGTGCAGCCCCTGGTATGAAATCCAGGTATTAGGGCATACTCGGCGATCTATCTTGGGGGTAGAGAATACAAGTGGTCAAAATAAACAATAGCCCAAACATATTAGAACCAAACTGCTTCTTTTATATCCCGCTTAATACGCCGAGCCGTGAGGTTACAGATAGCGCCGATAACAGCCTTGGGCATTTGACATGCCAACAAATAAAATAGGAAAAAAAGAAGAGTAAAAAGGTTTACACAGAGCACGAATCTATGAGAAAGAAATTTCAACCAGTGGCCCTGCTGCATGTCTGCGCCTTTTTCTCTTTGTTAATGTGTCCTTGAGAAGGAGACTTGTAATGGCCACCTGCAAAAAAAGGAAAAAGGAAGGAACATGATTCTAGAAAAGAGTACCCTGTACGGCCGTAAACAATGCATGTTTTTAAATGAACCTAAAAGAAGATATATTTTAGAGTCCGAATAGGGTGAAGCCGAACTATGGACTAATCATATGTTGTATTCCCCTAGCGCCGCCCAAGGTATTTTAAGGGCATAATTGTGTATGCGAGGTATATAAACTGCTACCTTATGGGGCAGTCGACAGGGGCACAACTGCTAATCGAGCTCAGGTTCTTCTGAGCTACCGCATTCTAGTGCGGACCGGGCACGTTTAGCCGTGTTCGTGGTCTTGACGACTGATGAGCTATTCGGCCTGAATAAGCCGGCTTGGACCTCGGTCGCTAGGGCCGCAGTGTCTTCCTCCGTACGGAGGGAACACTCCATGTTTCCATTGATCGTGATAAAACCACGTGGTCCAGGCATTTTCAGCTTGAGGTAGGCATAATGCAGGACTGCGTTAAAGCGGACGAAGGACGTTCTTCCGAGTACTGCGTGATATCCACTTCGGAATGGAGCGATGTCGAAGATTAACTCTTCTCTTCGGAAGTTATCGGGCGAACCGAATACGACTTCCAATGTTAATGCACCCGTGCAGCGGGCTTCGACGCCTGGAATCACTCCTTTAAAGGTAGTGCTGCTGGGCTTGATTCTTGACGGGTCGATCCCCATCTTGCGGACAGTGTCCACGTATATCAGATTGAGACTGTTGCCGCCGTCCATAAGGACTCGGGTAAGATGGTATCCGTCTGTTATGGGGTCGAGTACTAAGGCCGCCGAACCTCCGTGACGGATACTTGTTGGGTGATCCCTATGATCAAAAGTAATCGGGCAAGCCGACCATGGGTTGAACTTGGGGGCGACAGGCTCGACGGCGTACACGTCCCGGAGTGCGCGCTTGTGCTCCCTTTTGGGGATGTGGGTGACGTAGATCATGTTCACAGTTTTTACTCCGATGGAAATTTTTCTGCCCCCCTATGTTCGACTGGTGAGGTTCATCCTCGTCTTTGCTCTGGGGTCCTTTTCCCTTGTTTTTCGCATTTAACTTGCCGGCCTGCTTGAAGACCCAACAACTACGGTTGGTGTGATTTGCAGGTTTGTCACGGGTGCCATGGATCTGGCATGACCTGTCTAGTATCTTTTCCAGGCTGGATGGACTATCTCTGTTGCCTTTAAATGGCTTCTTCCGTTGACCAGGCCTGGAGGCACAGAATCCGGCGTTTACCGTTGTATCATTTGTGCTTCCAGTGTTGTTTCGGCGCTTATTTTTATTGCGTCGTGGCTTTCCATTGTCGTCCCTCACTTCAGATGTGCCAGGGTCGTTGGTACTGTTGTTGCTACGAGCCAGCCAGCTGTTCTCGCCCGTGCAAAAGCGGGTCATGAGTGTGGTTAAGGCTGTCATTCTTCTCGGCTTCTCCTGGCCGACGTGTCCAGCCATCCATTCGTCCCGGACACTGTGTTTGAATGCCGCTGAGGCTTTAGCGTCCGGACAGTCTACGATCTGGTTCTTTTTAGTTAAGAACCGATTCCAAAGCTTGCGGGATGACTCCCCGAGTTGCTGGATTATATGACTTAAATCGTCAGCATCCGGGGGGCGGACATAAGTCTCCTGAAAGTTGGCCCGAAAAGCATCCTCAAGTTCTTCCCAGCTTCCTATAGAGTTCTCTGGGAGGCTATTTAGCCAGTGCCAAGCTGGCCCTTTCAGCTTGAGGGGTAAGTATTTAATGGCGTGGAGATCATCTCCAGGTGCCATGTGTATGTGAAGAATAAAGTCTTCTATCCATACAGTTGGATCTGTTGTTCCATCGTATGCCTTGATGTTTATGGGTTTAAACCCTTCTGGAAATTCATGATCCATCACCTCATCGGTGAAGCACAGAGGGTGTGAAGCAACCATGTATTTTGCGATTTCGTGGCGTAGTTCATATGGTATTGGTGTTCGGTGTTGACTCCGAACTGGGATGCGACCGGTCTGTTTGGCTTGATAGCCACCGCCACATGTGTATGTACGTTCCCTTGGTCCGTAGATTGATCTTGTCTGGCCAGCCTTTTTATTCAGGTCCTGGTGTAGGTCGTACTTATGATCCTGAGTCGTTGTATCCTTGCCTTTACGGCGAGGAGGTGCAGGCTTGTGCACGGCGTTACTGGCCGCTTTGTCTCATCCTCGGGGTGGTCGGTCTGGTTGATCGTCCTGATCATACTTTGGCGGAATTGGCGCTGGGGCCTCGTCATCAAATTGAGGCAGCAGTTTGCGTTTAGGATAGCTCTTGGTTTGGCCTTTAGAAGTGTACCGTTCTTCAGCGTCTACTACATCATTCCATCTGTGGTTGAGCATATCCTGTTCAGCTCTAAGTCGATGCTGCTGCTTCTTCAGGCTTCTCGTTGTGGCAATGAGTTGTTGTTCAAAATGCTTCTGTTCGAGCGGTTCTTCTCGGATGATGTATTCTTCGTCTCCCAGACTAATGTCCTCTTCAGAGACAGGTTGATAGTTGTTGTCATACGCGTTCTGTGATCGGTCAGCGGTTCGTTTGGACTATGTTCGTCATCCTCCCATTTGTCCTTCTCTATCGCCGGCTCCACGGTCTCATCGGCTTGTTCCAGATCGTCATTGTCCTTGGTGATAGTGTTGCTCTCTTTCCCCTTACGGGATCGAGATCTACGCTTCTGACGCCGGCATTTGGGAGGTTCATCAACGGACTTGTCCTACTCCAGATTTATATCACCGTCGCCCTCCTCTTCGTTGGATGTGTCCACTATGTATACATCATATGTACAAGTAGCCGTCCATCGCCCGGTTGCGGGCGGGTTTGTACTTAGATCGGCTTCGGCATCGTTGTCCATCTGGTAGATGTCCACGGAAGCGTAATCTAATAGGTCGGTTAAGTCCTCGACCGTGGCTACCAAGTGGGTGGTGGGTGGAAAGAGAAATTCCCTGTCCTCGGCGCCCAGTTCGAACTGGGCATAATCCGGCTGGGAATCCTC
This sequence comes from Secale cereale, assembly GCA_902687465.1. Classification (NCBI taxonomy): domain Eukaryota; kingdom Viridiplantae; phylum Streptophyta; class Magnoliopsida; order Poales; family Poaceae; genus Secale; species Secale cereale. Next base: position 573,476,147 of record LR738710.1, read on the forward strand.
TGCTAGGGAGAGAGATTTCAGTAAGTCCAGCGCTTCGTCTAAAGGCGAGTGCTGGGCAGGTGTTCGGATATGTGCAGGGCTGAGTTCGGCAATAGCCGCTCGATGGAGCCCAAAAGACGTAGATCCTGGGAGTTCGGAACTCGATGATGGAAGTCCCGCTCAAGGTCGGGCCAGTGTGCGGCTGAAGCGCCGCTGAGTTTGCAATCTCCGTGGCGGGGTTAATCTTCCCATCCTCGGATGAAGTGATTTGCTCTGGATCTGAGGCAAGAGCTGTTGCAAGTGTTACCCCCGGTACGAGGTCTTATGACAGATCTAAGACATGTACATCATGGTGGCAGGGAGCAGTTGCCATGGGTGCAAATCCGTTGAAGATCAAATCCCCACGGACGTCAGCAACGTAGTTTAAGCTTCCAAACCTGATCTTGTGACCAGGGGCATAGCTGTCAACCTGCTCGAGGTGGCCTTTAGTGTTGGCGCGAAGGACGAAGCCGCCAAACACGAGGAGCTGGTCGGGGAGAAAAATCCCTCGGTGGTGGCGTCCTTGGTGACGAAGCAAGCCATTGATAATTCTGTCGACGATGTAGTGGAACTCTCAATGAAAGCACCAATGTTGGTGTCAAAACTGGCAGATCTTGGTTAGGTGTCCCGAACTATGCGTTTGAGGATCGATGGTAACAGGAGACAAGGGACACGATGTTTACCCAGGTTCAGGCCCGCTCGAGGTAATACCCTACTTCCTGATTGATTTATCTTGATGAATATGGATTACAAGAGTTGATCTATCTCGAGATCATAATGGCTAAACACTAAATGTCTAGCCTATGAGATTGCTATGATTCTATTGTTTTTGTCCCTACGGACTAAACCCTCCGGCTTATATATGCACCGGAGGGACCTAGGGTTTGTACATGATCACCTTGCAGAGGAAGGAAAGTATTACACCCGGACTCTAAACTTGCTATTTTACACATGGGGAGTCCTATCCAGATATGGGAGATAGTCCTCATCGATAATCTTCACAGCCCATCAGTCTGGCCCATAACGAATGATCTGGTCCCCTGAGTTCCCCTTAATCCAGGACTCCCTCAGTTGTACCTTCTCTCGAATTGGAAAGTGGCACATAAGAGAAAATTGTTCCTGTGATGCCTACACCAACCAGAGAGGGAGCAAATGATGATGATCATGAAACTTCAGGTCGAGTTACTACTGAACCTCGTAGCTCGACCAAAACACGTATCGCACCAGAGTGGTACGGTAATCCTGTCCTAGAAGTCATGTTGTTGGACAACGGCGAACCTACGAACTATGAAGAAGCTATGATGAGCCAAGATTCTAACGAATGGCTTGAGGCCATGATATCTGAGATAGGATTCATGTATGAGAACAAAGTGTTGACTTTGGTGGACTTGCCCGATGATCGGCAAGCCATTGAGAATAAATGGATCTTCAAGAGCAAGACGGACGCTGATGGTAATATCACTGTCTACAAAGCTCGACTTGTCGCAAAAGGTTTTCAACAAGTTCAAGGGGTTAACTACGATGAGACTTTCTCACCCGTAGTGATGCTTATGTCTGTCAGAATCATGTTAGCAATTGCCGCATTTTATGATTATGAAATCTGGCAAATGGACGTCAAAACTACATTCCTTAACGGGTTTCTTAAAGAAGAGTTGTATATGATACAACCAGAAGGTTTTGTCGATCCTAAGGGTGCTAACAAAGTGTGAAAACTCCAGTGATCCATCAATGGACTAGTGTAAGCATCTCAGAGTTGGAATATATGCTTTGATGAGATGATCGAAGCATTTGGTTTTATGCAGACTTATGGTGAAGCATGTATTTACAAGAAAGTGAGAGGGAGCACTATAGCATTTCTGATATTATATGTGGATGACATATTGCTGATTGGAAATGTTATAGAATTTCTGGAAAGCATAAAATAATATTTGAATAAGAATTTTTCAATGAAAGACCTCGGTGAAGCTACTTACATATTGGGCATCAAGATCTATAGGGATAGATCAACACGCTTAATAGGACTTTCACCAAGCACATACCTTGACAAAGTTCCGAGGAAGATCAAAATGGACCAGTCAAAGAAAGGGTTCTTGCCTGTGTTGCAAGGTGTAAAATTGAGTAAGACTCAAAGTCCAACCACGGCCAAAGATAGAGAGAGAATGGAAGTCATTCCCTATGCCTCAGCCGTAGGTTCTATAATGTATGCCATGTTGTGTACCCAGGGGCGGAGCCATGATTTAGGCATAGGGGGGCAAACAATAGTCAAGCGAGAAAATAATTTGTATAACCAATCGTTGTATAACCAAATGGCTGGTTTTTAGCTTGTATTGATACATATTTGAATTGCATATCCCCGCAAAATAATATTTGAATGGCAAATCATCACTAATTACATTAGAACTTACTTTGTTGTATTAGGAAAAACCATTCAAAATTGCCAGAACACATACCTAGAGAAATAAATCTAGCCTCTGCTCATCCCCTTTGTCGCTGGGTAGAAGTAGATCGGCTAGTCATTGTTGGCATATTCTAGGAAACTGTAGTTGCTCACCGATTTTTCAGATCCAAGCTTTAGAATGATTGCGGGTGCGTATGCCCTAGTGATGCATCACAAATCACATAGCCAAAATAATAAAAATCAGATGAATAAGTTTGAAACGATACAAGATGTGAATTGAGAGATTAGTAGAAAGTGTGATGTGTTAACCTTGCTATTTCATTGGCTACATCCTGAAGAATCGACGAGTAGCAGCTTGTGCATTGTGCCGCCGTAAGAGTCATATCGTGAGTGCGAAGAGGAGCAGAGGCGGGCATGCGAGCGGAAGCGGAAGGCGGCCGCGCGGGACTAATCCATGCACACACTAATCACGGGAGATAATGCCCACGCGCAGGGGATAGCAGAGAACAGTTGCCCCATCGGATGTTGCCATGGATGTGAAAATATTTCACTATTGGGCTTTAACATGGGCCGTTTTCCATTTTCAAGAATTGACGTTAAGATAGGGGGTAAGTATTCTTTACGTTTCACTATTGCTAATTATATTAGCGTATACTCAACGTTCTCTTGATCGTTAGGGGGGGGGCAGGCCCCTGCTCGCCCCCTTGTCTCTGCCATTGTGTGTACCAGACCTGTTGTGTGCCTTGCGATAAGTTTGGCGGGGAGGTACCAAAGTAATCTAGGAGTGGATCACTAGACAGTGGTCAAGAATATCCTGAAATACCTAAAAAGTACCAAGGATATGTTTCTCATTTATGGAGATGACGAAGAGCTCGTCGTAAAGGGTTATGTCGATGGTAGCTTCGACACGGATCCGGATGACTCAAAGTCACAAACCGGATACGCGTTTATATTGAATGGTGGAGTTGTCAGTTGGTGCGGTTCTAAGCAGAGCGTCGTGGCGGGATCTACATGTGAAGCGGAGTACATAGCTGCTTTAGAAGCAGTGCATGAAGGAGTTCAAACCCAATCTGGGTGTAATACCAAGTGCATCGGGTCGAATGACAATCTTTTGTGAGAACACTGGAGCAATTGCCATAGCCAAGGAGCCCAGGTTTCACAAGAGAACCAAACACATCAAGCGACACTTCAACTACATGCGTGATTATGTCAAGGATGGCGACATAGAAATTTGCAAAGTACATATGGATCTGCATGTGGCACACCTGTTGACTAAACCTCTTCCACGGGCAAAACTCGATCAGCACCAAGACTCCATGGGTGTTAGATTCATTACTATGTAATCTAGATTATTGACTCTAATGCAAGTGGGCGACTATTGGAAATATGTCCTAGAGGCAATAATAAAGTGGTTATTATTATATTTCCTTAATCATGATAAAGGTTTATTATTCATGCTATAATTCAATTGATCGGAAACTTAAATACATGTGTGGATACATAAACAAATACCAAGTCCCTAGTAAGCCTCTACTAGACTAGCTCGTTGATCAGAAGATGGTTCAGGTTTCCTCACCATAGACATGAGTTGTCGTTCGATAAGGGAATCACATCATTAGGAGAATGATGTGATGGAAGAGACCCATTCATTAGCTTATCATATGATCGTTCAGTTTATTGCTACTTCTTTCTTAATGTCAAATACATGTTCCTTCGACCATGAGATCATGCAACTCACGACTTCGGAGGAATTCCTTGTGTGTATCAAACGTCACTTCATAACTAGGTGATCATAAAGGTGCTCTACATGTATATCCGTAGGTGTCTGTTGAGTTGCCATGGATTGAGATTGGGATTTGTCACTCCGTATGTCGGAGAGATATCTCTGGGACCTCTCGGTAATACAACATTACAAGAACCTTGCAAGCAAAGTGACTAAGGAGTTAGTTACAAGATGATGTATTACGAAACCAGTAAAGAGACTTATCAGTAACGAGATTGAACTAGGTATGGAGATACCGACGATCGAATCTCGAGCAAGTAACATACCATGCAAAAAGGGAACTATGTATGTTGTCATAAATGTTTGACTAATAAAGATCTTTGTAGAATATGTTGGAACCAATATGGGCATCTAGGTACCGCTATTGGTTATTGACCGGAGAGCATCTCAGTCATGTCTACATCATTCTCGAACCTGTAGGCTCCGCACGCTTAATGTCTGTTGACGATATAGTATGATATGAGTTATGTATGTTGGTGACTGAATGTTGTCCGGAGTCCCTGGTGAGATCACGGACATAATGAGGAGCTCCAGAATGGTCCGAAGGTAAAGATTGATATATAGGATGACGGTATTCAGTCTCCGGAAGAGTTCCAGAATACATCGGATAATTATCGGATCACCGGAAGGTTGGTTGGGTCAAGGGGTAAGGCCCACAGGGCTTTAGGTCGGTGCAAATGGAAGTTTTGCAGAGGTCAGGGGCCAAACGCTAGGGACCCTGGCGTCTGGTGCTGGAATCTGAGAAGGGCTCTTCCTTGCGTTCCAAACCAACTTTGGGGAGGCCCTCTCCCCAAGTTACGACCCCAGGCTCAACAAATAAATAGAGGAACAGCGCTAGCTGTCGTGGTACTAAGCCTGACAGTGAGAGTAGGGTGTACGTAGGAGGAGGCAAGGTTCTAGCTACAGTGAGATTGTACACACGAGTTTTACGAGTTCCGGCCCCTCTCGGAGGAGGTAAAAGCCCTACGTCTTAGTGCCCGGAGGCTGTCGACTGGAATATGGATGTGTGTGTTACAGGGGATGCGAACCCTTGTACCGGAGGAGGGGGTGGCTTATATAGAGTGTGGCACACCCCAGCCATCCCATGTTACACAGGGTTCAATGTACATAAAGACAGGACGTTACTGACAACGCATGTAATAAAGAGTTATAGGTGGATTTTAAGACTACGGAGTGAATGCCCGACCGTTGCCATCTTGAGGGACCTTAGAACTTCTGTGTTCTGAGTGCTTGTGTGGTCGAGTGGATTCATCGTGGTCGAATGGAATTGAGATATCCGAGTGAGATACATGGTCGAGTGGATTGCACTCTTCGGTTACTTCAGTCGGTATCCTTTGTCATCCTTTGAATGTCCTTGACTCTAGGGTAGTGGCCTTGGGTAGGGTGTCTAGGTCAGGCCCATGACCCTATCCTAGGTCTGTGGTATCGTCAGTAGCCCCCAAATGGATTGAGGTCCGAGTGAAAAAGAGAGTTGAAGTTGATTCCGACCCGATTCTTACGCTTCGGAGGCATTTTTCTTGAACGTGGGAATCAGCCTGATCCTTCAACCTTATTTCAATCGCCTTGATCGATTCAGAAATCGTTGAGTGAACTATGCGGGTAATCTTCGAGTGTTGATGAGGTGCGAGATCTTTGGCGCGATTGGTTGTTCTGTGGTTCCCGGATTTTGCAGGATTCGAATTTTCAGGGAGAGCGTGGAACGGATTGCGCCGCAGTAAACGGACTGGATAGCCCAGGGCACCTTGATTCTTGTGCCACCTTTTCCGCCATGTACCGGGTGCGTGACTGTTGCGGGATTTGACAGGATTTCTCGGGCCCACAAGTCGGCCACTCAGAAGCAGGCCCATAAAGGGGCGTCGAGGCCGATGCATCATTACTGTGCGCTTTGTTCTTCTTCTTCTTCCTCAGCTTCTGCACCGCATCCTCAGGCACTCTCAACGCCGCCGTTCTACCCGTGCACAATCCGCCGCCATGGGAAAAGACAAGATGGCGGCTCCAGAGCGCGCGAACAAGACGCCGGCGACGGGAAAGGGCAAGAAGATGAGCCGGGGGTCGACGTCGAGATCTGGTTTGCCGCCTGGTTGGATCTAGGGGGACTGGATTCGGTCTGCAATGCGGCAGGAGGACATGGAGGAGCTGGTTGATGGGGGCTTGATTGCCCACGAGTCCTGGAGGCTGCCTGGGAATGAGACCGAGCCTCAACCGCACTAGGGTGAGTGCGTTCTCCTCGCAACTCATGTCGACCGTGGTTTCTCCCTGCCTCCGCATCCTTTTTTCCGGGGTTTTTTTTAACTTCTACGGTGCCCAATTTCACCACTTCTCTCCCAACACAATCACATATCTCGCTGCATTTGTCTCTCTGTGTGAGAATTTCTTCGGTTGTCGACCACACTAGGGCATGTTCAAGCACATTTTTACTTGCCGCTCCCAAGCCGTAAAAAGGCGAATACGACTGACGAGAAGACGCACGTGATCCAAATGTGCGGGGGTTTAGGAATTCAGACGAGGGGTAGGAGCACTTTTCCCACTATGACCCTCCCTGAGTCGGCCAGAGGGTGGCAGTCGACCTGGTTCTACTACAAAGATATTACGACTCCAGGTCAGTTGAACGGTCTTCCTCCCTTCACCTTAGATCAGCTCAGCCAGCCTCCTTCGTTGATTGTGACTCTGACAGAGAAAGTAGAGGTGGACATGTAAGTCAAGCGGGTAGTCCAATTAGTCCACGATGGCGTGACTGGCATGGATTTGCTGGAGGTATTTCTTAGTCGGCGGATCCAGCCTCTCCAAGCACGTGATCATCCGGTGTGGATGTACTCGGGCACCAATGACACCGCTCGGGTCCACCCAGAGGAGGTCACCGAGAAGAGGGTGGAACAGTGGTTGCGGAGCATCACCGGAAACAAGGACAACCCTAGGGGGCAGGAGAGTTCGTCCATTCGACGCTGCCCATAAGCCAGACAAGGTTTGACTTTTGTTACAGAGTGAATTTTCTGTTCTGATATGTAGACGTCTTTGAATCCGACTGATGCTTGTTCGACTCTTTGCCTTGCAGATTTATACTGAGACGTACTCGGAGCCCAATGGGGAGCAAGCCCATGAGGAAGTGGAGGGCGGAGGCAAGGTTACCGACTGGAGATCTCATGATGAAAGCGAGGTAGAAAGCAAGGACTCAAGCAGTGGCGAGGAGGCCGAGTCACCACCTTGCACCGAGAGGTGTTCCAAGCTGGCCCATGATCCAGAAGGTCCATGCGGCAAAGCAACTTCGTCAAGCACGCATGTGTCGAAGCGCACTCGGACATTTTCACATGTACCGACTGAGAAGGCCCCTAAGCAGCTCAAGGTTGAGCCTTTGAAGCCTCGGAAGGCCCTGCTTCAGATCAAAGTGGATGTTCCGATTGCTTCCATGTGAGTGTTATTCTTTTCTGATCTTCCCTTGTTCGAGAAATTCTATGCATCTTGTCGACTCATCTGCCCGTTTGACTGAGTGAGTTCTGAAACTTCCAGCGTTGATGTGATACGTCCATTTTGCATCATGCTTATATGTTGATATTTATTGCATTATGGGTTGTTCTTACATGTTTTTTCACAATACTTATGCCTTTTCTCTCTTATTTTACAAGGTTTACATAAAGAGGGAGAATGCCGGCAGCTGGAATTCTGGGCTGGAAAAGGAGCAAACTCTGGAAACATATTCTACACAACTCCAAAAGCCCTAAAACTCAACAGAACGCCGTTTCAGAAAATATAAAAAATATCTGGCGAAAGAAGTCCATGAGGGGGGCCACCGGCTGTCCATGAGGGTGGGGGCGCGCCCCCCTTCCCAGGGCGCGCCCCCTGCCTCGTGGGCTAGCCGAAAGGCCCCCGACGCCCATATTCTCCTATATGAGGTGTTTTGACCTGGAAAAAATCATAAGGAGGCTTTCGGGACCAGACGCCGCCGTCTCGAGGCGGAACCGAGGCGGAAACCAATCTAGGACTCCGGCAGACCTGTTCTGCCGGGGATACTTCCCTCCGGGAGGGGTAAATCGTCACCGCCGTCATCACCAACACTCTCCCATCTTGGGGAGGGATATCTTCATCAACATCTTCATCAGCACCATCTCCTTTCAAACCCTAGTTCATCTCTTGTATCCAATCTTTGTACCCAAACCTCAGATTAGTACCTGTGGGTTGCTAGTAGTATTGATTACTCCTTGTAGTTGATGCTAGTTGGTTTATTTGGTGGAAGATCATATGTTCAGATCCATTATTCACATTAATACCCCTCTGATCATGAACAATATTATGTCTTGTGAGTAGTTACTTTTGTTCCTGATGACATGGGAGAAGTCTTGCTATTAGTAGTCATGTGAGTTTGGTCTTCGTTCGATATTTTGATGAGATGTATCTTGTCTCTCCTGTCATGTGAATGTCGACTACATGACACTTCACCATTATTTGGGCCTAGAGGAAGGCATTGGGAAGTAATAAGTAGATGATGGGTTGCTAGAGTGACAGAAGCTTAAACCCTAGTTTATGCGTTGCTTCATAAGGGGCTGATTTGGATCCATATGTTTCAGGCTATGGTTAGGTTTACCTTAATACTTCTTTTGTAGTTGCGGATGCTTGCATTAGAGGTTAATCATAAGTGGGAGGCTTTTCCAAGTAAGGACAGCACCCAAGCACTAGTCCATCCACATACCAAATTATCAAAGTACCGGTTCATCAGATGATCGTGATGAAAACTAGCTTGACGATAATTACCATGTGTCCTCGGGAGCGCTTTACTTTATATAAGAGTTTGTCCAGGCTTGTCCTTTGCTACAAAAAGGATTGGGCCACCTTGCTGCACCTTATTTACTTTTACCTTTTGTCACTTGCTACCAACTATCTTATCACAAAACTATCTGCTACCTATAATTTCAATGCTTGCAGAAAATACCTTACTGAAAACTGCCTATCATTTCCTTCTGCTCCTCGTTGGGTTCGACACTCTTACTTATCGAAAGGACTATGATAGATCCCCTACACTTGTGGGTCATTAAGACTCTTTTCTGGCGCCATTGCTGGGGAGTGAAGCGCCTTTGGTAAGTGGAATTTGGTAAGGAAAGATTTATATAGTGTGCTGAAATTTATTGTCACTCGTTACTATGGCTCAAAATCCTTTGAGGGGCTTGTTCGGGGTATCTTCACCCCGACCAGAAGAGAAAAGAGTTGCTCCTCAACCTACTGCACCTATTGAAAATGTTTTCTTTGAGATTCCTTCGGGTATGATAGAGAAACTGCTTGAAAATCCCTTTACAGGAGACGAAACACTGCATCCCGACTTACATCTAATCTATGTGGATGAAGTTTGTGGATTGTTTAAGCTTGCAGGTATGCCCGAGGATGTTATCAAGAAGAATGTCTTCCCTTTATCTTTGAAGGGAGATGCATTGACATGGTTTAGGCTATGCGATGATATGGGATCATGGAACTATAATCGTCTGAAGTTGCAATTTCATCAGAAGTTCTACCCTATGCACCAGGTTCATCGCGATCGTAATTATATTTATAATTTCTGGCCTCCCGAAGGAGAAAGCATCGCTCAAGCTTGGGGGAGGCTTAAGTCAATGTTATATTCATGCCCCAACCATGAGCTCTCACGAGAAATGATCATTCAAAAATTTTATGCTCGGCTTTCTCGTAATAATCGATCCATGCTCGATACTTCTTGTTCTGGCTCGTTTATGATGAAGACTATTGAATTAAAATGGGATTTATTGGAAAGAATTAAACGCAACTCTAAAGATTGGGATCTCGACGAAGGTAAGGAGTCAGGTATGACCCCTAAGTTTGATTGTGTTAAAGCTTTTATGGATACCGATGTTTTCCGTGAGTTTAGCACTAAATATGGACTTGACTCTGAGATAGTAGCTTCTTTCTGTGAATCTTTTGCTACTCATGTTGATCTCCCCAAGGAGAAGTGGTTTAAATACCATCCCCCTATTGAAGTAAAAGTAGTTGAACCTATTAAAGTTGAAGAAAAGACTATCACTTATAATGTTGATCCTGTTATTCCTACTACTTATATTGACAAACCACCTTTCCCTGTTAGGATAAAGGATCATGCTCAAGCTTCAACTATAGTTCGTAAGAGTAATACTAGAACACCTACACCCTCTGAGCAAATTAAAGTTGAACCTAGTGTTGCTATGGTTAAAGATCTCTTGGTAGAAGATTTAGATGGACATGTTATTTATCTCCAAGAAGAGTCTGCCAGAATAGCCAAACCCAATGCTATGAATAAACATAAACCTGTTGTAGGCTTGCATGTTATCTCCGTTAAGATAGGAGACCATTGCTACCATGGTTTATGCGACATAGGTGCTAGTGTGAGTATTATCCCTCTTGATTTGTATAATGAAATTATGCATGATATTGCACCTGTTGAGTTAGAAGGGATTGATGTTACTATTAAGCTTGCTAATACAGACACTATTTCACCAGTTGGGATTGTTAGAGATATTGAAGTCTTGTGCAGGAAGGTTAAATACCCTGCTAATTTTCTTGTTCTTAGTTCCCCACAAGATGAATTATGTCCCATTATATTTGGTAGACCCTTCTTGAATACTGTTAATGCCAAGATAGACTGCGTGAAAGATATTATTACTGTTGGATTAGGGGATATGTCTCATGATTTTAACTTTGCTAAATTCCGTAGGCAACCCCTTGAAAAGGCACCACCTAGTAAGGATGAAATTATTGGTCTTACTTCTATTTCCGTGCCACCTAATGATCCTTTAGAACAATACTTGCTAGACCATGAAAATGATAGCATATGAATGAGAGAAGGGAGATAGATGAAATATTCCTTACATAGGGACCCGTATTGAAAAACAACTTGCATGTTGAAATCCTAGGGGATCCTCCTCCACCCAAGGGTGATCCCGTGTTTGAACTTAAACCTTTACCTGATAATCTTAAAACTCTGAAGAAGCACCGAGCTGCCATTGGATATACTCTGGATGATCTTAAGGGCATTAGTCCCACTATATGCCAACACAAGATAAAATTGGAAGAAAATGCTAAACCGGTTATTGATCATCAGCAACAATTACATCCTAAGATGAAAGAAGTGGTAAGGAAGGAAATACTAAAGCTTCTAGAGGCAATTATTATCTATCCAGTTGCTGATAGTCAGTGGGTAAGTCATGTACATTATGTCCCTAAGAAAGGAGGTATGACTGTTGTCCCTAATGATAAAGATGAATTGATCCCGCAAAGAATAGTTACAGGCTATAGGATGGTAATTGATTTCCGTAAGTTAAATAAAGCTACTAAGAAAGATCATTACCCCTTGCCATTTATTGATCAAATGATAGAAAGGTTATCCAAACACACTCATTTCTGCTTTCTAGATGGTTATTCTGGTTTCTCTCAAATACCTGTGTCAAAAGGGGATCAAGAAAAGACCACTTTTACTTGTCCTTTCGGTACCTTTGCCTATAGACGTATGCCTTTTGGTTTATGTAATGCACCTGCTACCTTCCAAAGATGCATGATGGCTATATTGTCTGATTTTTGTGAAAAGATTGTTGAGGTTTTCATGGAAGATTTCTCCATTTACGGAACTTCTTTTGGTGATTGCTTAAGCAACCTTGATCGAGTTTTGGAGAGATGTGAAGACACTAACCTTGTCTTGAATTAGGAGAAGTGCCACTTTATGGTTAATGAAGGCATTGTCTTGGGACATAAAATTTCTGAAAGAGGTGTTGAAGTTGACAAAGCTAAAGTTGATGCTATTGAAAAGATGTCATGCCCTAAGAACATTAAAGGTATACGAAGTTTCCTTGGTCATGCCGGGTTTTATAGGAGGTTCATTAAGGACTTCTCCAAAATCTCCAGGCCTCTGACTAATCTCTTACAAAAAGATATTCATTTTGTCTTTGATGATGATTGTCTAGAAGCATTTGAAATACTTAAGAAAGCATTGATCTCTGCACCTATTGTCCAGCCTCCTGACTGGAATTTACCCTTTGAGATTATGTGCGATGATGGTGATTATGCTGTAGGAGCTGTTTTAGGGCAAAGAGTTGATAAGAAATTGAATGTCATCCAATATGCTAGTAAAACTATAGATAGTGCCCAGAGAAACTATTCTACTACTGAGAAAGAATTTTTAGCAGTTGTATTTGCTTGTGATAAGTTTAGACCCTATATTGTCGATTCTAAAGTAACTATTCACACTGATCATGGTGCTATCAAATACCTTATGGAAAAGAAAGATGCTAAGCCTAGACTTATTAGATGGGTTCTCTTGCTGCAAGAATTTGACTTGCATATTATTGATAGAAAGGGGGCTGAGAACCCCGTAGCAGATAACTTGTCTAGGTTAGAGAATATACTTGATGACCCACAACCCATTGCTGATAGCTTTCCTGATGAACAATTAGCTGTCATAAATACTTCCCGTACTGCTCCATGGTATGCTGATTATGCTAATTATATTGTTGCTAAGTTTATACCTCCTAGCTTCACACACCAGCAAAAGAAAAAGTTCTTCTATGATTTGAGACATTACTTCTGGGATGACCCACATCTTTACAAAGGAGTAGATGGTATTATTAGACGTTGTGTACCTAAGCATGAACAGGAACAGATCTTACGCAAGTGCCACTCCGAAGCGTATGGAGGACACCATGCGGGAGATAGAACTGCACACAAGGTATTGCAATCCGATTTTTATTGGCCTACTCTCTTCAAGGATGCCCGTAAGTTTGTCTTATCTTGTGATGAATGTCAAAGAATTGGTAATATTAGTAGACGTCAAGAAATGCCTATGAACTATTCACTTGTTATTGAACCATTTGATGTTTGGGGCTTTGATTATATGGGACCGTTTCCTGCCTCTAATGGGTACACACATATTTTAGTTGCTGTTGATTATGTTACTAAGTGGGTAGAAGCTATTCCAACTAGTAGTGCTGATCACAACATCTTTATTAAGATGCTTAAAGAATTTATTTTTCTGAGGTTTGGAGTCCCTAGATATCTAATGACTGATGGTGGTTCACACTTTATTCATGGTGCTTTCCGTAAGATGCCTGCTAAATATGATGTCAACCATAGAATTGCATCCCCCTATCACCCACAGACTAGTGGTCAAGTAGAACTAAGTAATAGGGAGTTGAAACTAATCTTGCAAAAGATAGTTAATAGGTCTAGGAAGAATTGGTCCAAGAAACTTGATGATGCATTATGGGCCTATAGAACTGCATACAAAAATCCTATGGGTATGTCTCCATATAAGATGGTGTATGGAAAAGCATATCATTTACCTCTTGAGCTAGAACATAAGGCATATTGGGCTATTAAAGAGCTCAATTATGATTTCAAACTTGCTGGTGAGAAGAGGCTATTTGGCTGTCTCGATGAATGGAGAACCCAAGCCTATGAGAATGCCAAACTGTTTAAAGAAAAAGTCCAAAGATGGCAAGGATACAAAAGCGTGAGTTTAACGTAGGTGATTATGTCTTGCTCTACAACTCTCGTTTAATATTTTTTGCAGGAAAACTTCTCTCCAAGTAGGAAGGACCTTACTTTATCAAGGAGGTCTATCGTTCCGGTGCTATAAAAATCAACAACTTCGAAGGCACAAATCCTAAGGTGGTGAACCGTCAAAGAATCAAACATTATATCTCAGGTAATCCTATAAATGTTGAAACCAATATTATTGAAACCGTAACCCCGGAGGAATACATAAGGGACACTTTCCAGAACGATTCAGCCTCCGAAAAGGAAAGAGGTATGTGATACGGTAAGTAAACCGACTCCAAAACAGTTCTAAAGGTAATTTTCTCCGTTTTGGAATATTTAGACAAATAGAAAAATAAGAAGCAGTCCGGAGGGGACACGAGGCATCCACGTGGGTGGAGGGCGCGCCCCCTGCCTCGTGGGCACCCCGTGTATCCCCCGGACTCCGTTTTCTTGTGGGTTACTCCTTTTGGTCGGTAAAAATTCATTATAAATACTCCTGAAGGTTTTGACCTCTGTATCATGCAAAAATCCTCTGTTCTTGTTTCGAGCTATTTTCTGCTAGGGTTTGCGAAGCTAGGCATCATGTCGTCTCCCTCCTCCAACAACGAAGGCAACAATGCTTGGCTAATGAAGATATATCTGAAGAGGGAAGGACCCGAGGAGATCCACAAGGAGAAGAAGATGAAGATGGAGGTGGAAGATCCGGCTCCGGCATCGGGAGAAGAAGACACCTCTAAATCACTTCCTAATCTCTTTACCTCAACTAAGATAGAAGCTTTCAGGATGATTGAGTTAGCTCAGATTCGAAACAAGCATCTCACAAGTGAAAATATTTTGTTGAAGGATTACATAGCTGCACTCAAATGTATTATCCGCAAGCTGGAAGATCTCCTACGCTCGATATATGAGGATCCGCCGTCACTACTTTCAACTCCATCATCACCACCCTGAAGAAGGAGACATAATCATATGGGTATGGGCACTCCGCTTGGCAACTGCCAAGCTTGGGGGAGTGACCCCGGTATCGTATCACCATCACTCCTATCTTTACCGTTTTACTTAGTTCGATCCTTTTGGTAGTATCTTGATCTAGTAGAATAAAGTTAGCATGATCTTGTTGTGAGCTTTTTCTTTGTGAGCTTTACCCTTTGTAATCGAGTCCGTGAGCTATACAATAAAGATTAGTGTTGAGTCAAGGGCTTGATTTCCTCACTTGGGTCATGATAAAAAGAAAGAAAACATAAAGAGTATCAAAGAGATCATATCGATCTTATGGGAAGTAATGACCTCACATACAAGGGTATGATAAATAAAAGTTGTTGGGAGTTGACAAACATAGTTTTGGTCATCGTTGCAATTAATAGGAAGTAATAAAAGAAGAGAGGCTTCACATACAAATATACTATCTTGGACATCTTTTATGATTGTGAGCACTCATTAAAGTATGACATGCTAGAGAGTTGATGTTGGACAAGGAAGACAACATAATGGGTTATGTCTTCTTATATCTGAAATAAAGTATATTGTCATGGATCATCCAACATGTTGAGCTTGCCTTTCCCCCTCATGCTAGCCAAAACTCCTCGCACTAAGTAGAGATACTACTCGTGCTTCCATATATCCTTAAACCCAGTTTTGCCATGAGAGTCCACCATACCTACCTATGGATTGAGAAAGATCCTTCCAAGTAAGTTGTCATGTTGCAAACTCGCTAAAATATGTATGATTTGTTAGTGTGGGAGAAATTAGCTTTATACGATCTTGTGATATGGAAGTAATAAAAGCGACGGACTGCATAATAAAGGTCCTTATCACAAGTGGCAATATAAAGCGAAGTTCTTTTATGCTAAGACTTTGTGCGTCCAACCATAAAAACACATGACAACCTTTGCTTCCCTCTACGAAGGGCCTATCTATTATTCCTGTCTTATAAGTGTCAAGGTGAAATCCACCTTTCCTTTTTACATTTTATCCTTTGGCAAGCACATTGTGTTGGAAAGATCCTGATATATATACCCACTTGGATGTAAGTTTTCATGATCTATTACTGTTGACATTACCCTTGAGGTAAAAGGTTGGGAGGCAACACCATAAGCCCCTATCTTTCTCTGTGTCCGATTAAAACTCCATAAACATAAGTATTACATGAGTGTGAGAAATTGTGAAAGACTATATGATAGTTGAGTATGTAGGCTTGCTGAAAAGTTCTTATATTGACTCTTTCCGATGTTACGATAAATTGCAATTGCTTCAATGACCAAGATCAAAGTTTGTTAGTTTCCAACGAAGTTTATGATTCATACTTGATATTGTGGATGAATTGTTACTTTAGCATAAGAATCATATGACTATATTTATATAAGTTGCTGTTATGAGAATGATCATGATGCCCTCATGTCCGTATTTTGTTTTTATCGACACCTCTATCTCTAAAACATGTGGACATATTTTGCGATATCGGCTTTCGCTTGAGGACAAGCGAGGCCTAAGCTTGGGGGAGTTGATACGTCCATTTTGCATCATGCTTATATGTTGATATTTATTGCATTATGGGATGTTCTTACATGTTTTGTCACAATACTTATGCCTTTTCTCTCTTATTTTACAAGCTTTACATGAAGAGGGAGAATGCCAACAGCTGGAATTCTGGGCTGGAAAAGGAGCAAACTCTGGAAACCTATTCTACACAACTCCAAAAGCCTTGAAACTCAACAGAACGCCATTTCAGAAAATATAAAAAATATCTGGCGAAAGAAGTCCACGAGGGGGGCCACCGGCTGTCCACGAGGGTGGGGGCGCGCCCCCCTGCCTCGTGGGCCAGTCGGAAGGCCCTCGACGCCCATCTTCTCCTATATGAGGTGTTTTGACCTGGAAAAAAATCATAAGGAGGCTTTCTGGACCAGACGTCGCCGTCTCGAGGCGGAATCGAGACGGAAACCAATCTAGGGCTCCGACAGAGCTATTCTGCCGGGGATAGTTCCCTCCGGGAGGGGGAAATCGTCACCGCTGTCATCACCAACACTCTCCCATCTTGGGGAGGGCTATCTTCATCAACATCTTCATCAGCACCATCACCTCTCAAACCCTAGTTCATCTCTTGTATCCAATCTTTGTACCCAAACCTCAGATTGGTACATGTGGTTTGCTAGTAGTGTTGATTACTCCTTGTAGTTGATGCTAGTTGGTTTATTTGGTGGAAAATCATATGTTCAGATGCATTATTCACATTAATACCCCTCTGATCATGGACAATATTATGTCTTGTGAGTAGTTACTTTTGTTCCTGAGGACATGGGAGAAGTCTTGCTATTAGTAGTCATGTGAGTTTGGTCTTCGTTCGATATTTTGATGAGATGTATCTTGTCTCTCCTCTAGTGGTGTCATGTGAACGTCGAATACATGACACTTCACCATTATTTGGGCCTAGAGGAAGGCATTGGGAAGTAATAAGTAGATGATGGGTTGCTAGAGTGACAGAAGCTTAAACCCTAGTTTATGCGTTGTTTCGTAAGGGGCTGATTTGGATCCATATGTTTCAGGCTATGGTTAGGTTTACCTTAATACTTCTTTTGTAGTTGCAGATGCTTGCATTAGAGGTTAATCATGCTGCTTCTGGGACCTCCATGGAGATCAACAAAGGCCACAATGATGAGGAGACTGCAGACGAGGCCACTTCTAGCGCAGGTATAGCTCTGCAGCCATGTCTCCACTTTGTTGGTCGCTCTGTCAGTCGACTGAATGTTCCTTTGGTCGAATGTTTTGTAGCACCACCCAACGTCATCGACTTGCCGTATGATGATGAAGAGTACGAATAAGTGACTCGGAGGAGCACAGGAAGGAGGGGCAGGAAGGTGCTTGCTGCTTCAAACGCTCAACGGGGTGACACAGTTCGGGCTGTTGTTTCTTTTGTTGTTCTTGTGCCAACTGATCGTCCTTCGGTGTCGACTGTCCAAGTCCTTGCCCCGTCCGTGCAACTCCAAGCTTCAAATCCTCTAGCTGCTCCGACTGCTCCGTCGACTTTGCTTTTCGCCTCCCATCATGTCCCAGAGGACCCGGTGAGTGCGGCTAAGGAGGCTATACACCAAGCGGGTATGATGATGGAACAAAAGAAGGTGGCGTGCGAGGCTAGTATGGTTGCTTACAATGCCAGCTCTGCTCTTCGGATCAATGTCCAGGTGAGTTCTTTCCCAACTGAGTTCTCTTCCGACTGGTCATTGCTCTGATAGGATATTCTACCTGAAAATCGTTGCCTTGTTCGTAAGATGATGTTCGTGGATGAGCGTTTGAAAACCTTACTGATCGTCTATCATGAGTCTGCTCTTTGCTTCATACACCCACTAGGTGTTTTAGCCTTTGTTGTATAGTCCTTGAATTTGAGTCGAGCAGGTCGTGTCGAATGAATCAGTGGGGGCACGCAGAGTGCACCCACTGGGTGTAGTCCCCGAGACAATGGTCGATTGTGGGCAGTCGGCTATGGTCTAAGAATGAATGTTGTTGTTGTTGTTTCTTGTATTTATTTCACTCGTACGGCGCGGATCGCATCGAGTGAGGACCAGTGGGGGCACGCCAAGTGCACCCACTGGGTGTAGTCCCCGAGACCATGGTCGACTGTGGGCAGACGGCTGTGGTCTAAGAATAGGGCCATTTTTTTACTTCCACTCGTACTGGACGGATCGCGTTGAGTGGGAACCAGTGGGGCATGCCAAGTGCACCCACAGGGTGTAGTCCCCGAGGCTACTGTTGAATGTTTGATTCGGCAGTAGTCTTAGAACTCTTTTGGCATAATAATTCAATATCCACACTTTATCACTTGGAAGCAATTGTCTTTACTCTTGTCGACTGACTTGTCTTATTTGTTGACTGCAGAAATCTTGTGAGTTTGGAGCTCAATCTGCTGATCTTGAGAAGAAGCAGATCCAACTCAATCTCGATCTGGAGTTGGCCAGGGAAAACTTGCAGAAAACCAAGGATGAAGCATCTGGCATGAAAGGTACAGAACTTGTCGATTGTCTTTGAATGAATGTGCACAGCGAAAACTGACAACTTCAAGCTCATCTGACGAGCGTTATTTCTTATAGATCAAATGAAGCAAGCCCTAGAGCAGAAGGATCTCGACTTGGCAGCGACGCAACAGAAGGCGCAGGAGAAAACCGAACTTGCTGACCAGAAGCTGGCTTCAGTCGGCAAGTTGGAAGAAGAAAACACTAATCTGAAGACTACCCTTGACGAGGCTAACACAGAAGTAACGCGGCTGAAGAAGGACAAGTTGGCTTTGGACGACAAAGTTGGAGATCTGACCCAGAAGAGGGACGAGCTGGAGACTTATCTTGGAGGACTCGCCAAGAAGATGTTCCTTATGCTTGAAGGTACTTTCCTTTGTCCGACTGACTTGCAGCTGTCGACTTGTCATCCGACCGTCGACTCACTATTTCTCTGTATGTGCAGAATTCTGTCAAAACATCAAGGAAGAGACTGGGCAAATCGAGATGGGTCTGGATCCCGTCAATTCTCCTGTCAAGGAGGAGGTTGCGATGAACGTGTTGCGGCTGGAATCTCGTCTCGCCAGTGTCATGGGCCATCTTGCACGACTGAAGGTGGCGGTGTCGCGGATCGACACGGCGCTCTAGCGGGGACTGGTGCTCCAAACTGACCTCGAGTCTCTGATGACTCGGCTTAATGAGATCCTTGGTCGAGTGCAGGAATGGAAGAAGTCGTCTGCTCGGTGTGGTGCTGACGTGGCTCTATCTCTGGTCTGTGTCCATTGCAAGGAGGCCAAGGAAGAGAAGTTGGCAGCTCTCAAGGTCGCCAACACCAAGAAGCTTCAGTTCTAGTCATTCATGGAGACCTTCATCGATGCTGCCACCCGAATTGCCGACGGAATCGACCTGGACGAATTTGTTGAGCCCGCAAGCCCTCCTCCCGCGGAGTGAACCAACTTTATGCCTTGATTCAATTTGCCTCGGAATGTCGAGTGATTTTGTAACCGTTAAAATCTTTCGGGCCTGATGCCCGAGTACTTTCGTCCGAACCTTGCGGGATTTATCTGAAGTTGGTTTCCCTTCGAATATGATTGCTTTGTTTTCACCACTTTCAGACCTTTTAATTCTGAGTGAACTTTGGTACTTTACTTGGAATGGACGTTGTACCTCTGGTGCAGCTTAGAGTGCAACCATACGTTGTACTTATGGCGCGGCTCTAAGTACAACCGTACGTTGTACTTGTGGTGCAGCTCGGAGTGCAACCATACGTTGTACTTGTGGCGCAGCTTGGAGTACAACAGTACGTTGTACTTGTGGCGCAGCTTGGAGTGCAACGGTATGTCGTACTTGTGGCGTAGCTCGAAGTGCGACGGTACGTTGTACTTGTGGCGCAGTTTGAAATGCAATTATACGTTGTACTTGTGGCGTAGCTCGGAGTGCAACCATACGTTGTACTTGTGGCGTAGCTCGGAGTGCAAGCATACGTTGTACTTATGGCGCAGCTCGGAGTGCGACCAAGTCCCTGAGTGAGAGGGTTGCTCTTCACTCGAAGTATTTTTGAAACTTAGGCGAGTACGGGGTCGCAGCTAAGCCCCCGAGTGAGAGGGTTGCTCTTCACTCGGAGTGTTTCTGAAACTTAAGCGAGTACGGGGTCGCAGCT